>CM055898.1:86816614-87416614 GCA_029582155.1 Panopea generosa | reverse complement strand
TTATTTATTGTCTTATGTTTCATTTTTATTCAATAAACATTTTGTACATGTTTTACATATACTAGAATCAATGTGAAGTTGTAAACTAAATAAAAGTGTTAACACAAATGTTGTTCATGGTGTTTTGTTATTTTTGTTATCGATGTCATCAGTGTATTTGTCATCAATTCTGTTGTTGTTTGTGTGTTAAGTACATTTACAAACATACCCGCTGTACGGATATATTAAGACAGTGTGTTCAATATTGATTTATTAAACCAATAATTAGAATGTACGTCTAAATAAGTTGTATTAAAAGGTGCCGATAACACGGGATCGCGTAAGTCTGTAGAACGAACCCAGCTCTCCAGATTGGACCCGTTAACCAGTAATTGTTACGCTGATTGGTCAGTTACTTCAGGGAATGTTTGAATGACGTCATAGTTTAGTACGCGTTTAATTGCTATGAGTTGTGGGACATGCATAGAATTCACTGCTTTTTCCATTGGTGGTTAATAGACCTGATTCGGGAGATATCAGGTTATGGGATAGACTAGGATCGTGATATATAATCAGGCGATGACTAGGCAAAAAGCATGTAAGATACAATGTGTGAGGGGCGCGTGAGAGGGATTACATAGTTAATTACCACAAATATATATAAACATTACTATTGTATTTATGTTAATTTACAAAGTAAGAAAAACAGTAACATATGTTAAGAAATACGCCGTCTAATAAAAGTAAGCATTCACTACACTAAGGTATAAAAATGCGTGTGTAATAAAGGGCCCACCCCTCATACGATGATAATGTGATAAAGAAAAGATGAAATACAACCAGGAGATATCACAAACATGAGATGTGATACATATATAAACAGACTCAACTGACCTGACGCGAGTGCAACTATCGCTCCGCTCACTGGCCACGTGGCATTGTCTGTCTAAGGACAATGTAATGTTTACTTATAGACCGTTAGCTTGTCTAAGGAAAATGGTTGAACTGGAAACAATATCGATCGCTAATTGGATTATAAACTTGTTTGATTGGCAGTCCACGTCAGGTTATTTAAAATGAGTCTGCCATTTTCCATACTTGGTTGCGTATATTCTGTGCTGACAATGGATTCTGTTATTAAATGTAAATTACTAATGTAGGTAAAACTTCCTAATATTTCCCATGCAAATATCAGACTGCCATGTATACAATCCTGATAAAAATGTTGGTTCCGGTCTTATAGAGTGACATTAATTAAAAAAGGGTCAAATGCATAAGAAGGTTCTTGATACCTTTTTTGCAGAAATTGTGCTATTATTTCATTCAAAAATCTTCCTCGGGGAAGTAACCATATTACACAAGTTCAATTTAATTCACTCAATATTCAATTTTCGGCCACTTGGCCTTTATCAAAAATTGAAAATTTAATATTGAGGCTAGGTAATTTCCATTTTCCTATAGAATTTTTGATATAAATTTACGGAGGACCCTGAATAAATTATTAAAACGAATATCAAACTCACCATACAGTCGCACATAATTGAAAATATGAGGACGATATTGAAGTCCAAACAAATTCAAAACAACTTTACATAAAATATAGTCTATATATAAAACCTGAAATGTATATTATTACCAATGAAAAAGTAGAGAATACCATGCCCGTCCCACAATTCATAGATATTGAACGCTTACTAAACTGTGGCGTCATTCAAATTTTCCCCGAAGTACCGACCAATCAACGTGCTCAAATGTGACGTTCCCAACATCAAATTTACTGACCAATCAGCGTCCTCCTATAATATTGATAGATGATAGCAAATCAGCGTGCTCGTTTCAATTGCTATTTAAATGACCCAATCGGGAGAGCTGACAAGTTCAAAGCGCGAGGGTAAATAACAGCTTTAACTGAGCTGGGTCCGTACTACACCACATACACGCAATTATTATTATTATTATTATTATTATTGCGTTTATAACTAAGTTACATTATGCAAATTCATAGCGTAAAAATAATAACGTACTTTCGGTTCGGGATTATATGGGTTATCGCACTCAATACACACTACTGAGGGCGGTTATAGAGAATATTACGGATACCTACCATCATGATATTCAATTTAGAGTTACAAAAGACTATTTTTTTAAATCTAAATATCAGCGACCAGTTATTGTTAATCAGTTCATTTCAGATCTTATCTGAGATGATATTCGATTTTTTAAAATATTTTTTACTATTGACGCTTTTTAGGTATGTGCGAGCTGCCGGGTGCCCTAATATACATTTTTGACAGTTTAACTTTATTTTGTTTTGATACATTCTTAAACCATTCTGTATCATTATTGATGCAAAGTGAATCGATTAACAGTGACTGGTCAGTGTTTAAAAATGCGATATGCTAATGGATAATACCTTATTCAGCTGATACTGTTCATATATACAAATCCCCCGTATAGCATGATTGTATCTTTAACCATCAAAATATGTTCTAAAATAATCTATATCTAATATATTCCATTGCAGCCAAACCATCATAAGTCAGTTCATTTCTGCCTCCAATCATTATGATTGGGGTTTTACGGCACACCGTAATTTGTTGATGGTTATACTATTGACAATTATTGGTGGCAGGCTGGATATATGGTTACATAAGATAACTACCAATTATATTTTACCATTGTAACTATACACAATTAGTGTGTACAGATAACACTCTAGATATAATTAAATTTTATCTTAAGTTTATAGTTAGGTCGAATGTCGCTGACAATACAAGCAAAGCGATTTGCGCCATGAGCAGCGATGTTTGACTTATAATATTGGTAAACAACCACAGATGCACTTCATTTAATATAAGTAATTACATGCACTAATTATAAACCATTAATATGCAGGTTTATGTTATATAAGGTTGCAATTGGTAAATACAAATAGAAAAAATAATATTTTTGTCATTTAATCTACACATTAAAACAATCGTCAGTCTACACATTTAATCTTATTATGAGTATAATCAACCTTTGTAAATAGTAAGCACCGAATCAATAAAAAAAATAAAAAAAATAGTCGAACCTAATTAAAGATAAACTTCAAGTTTGAATGTCGACACGTCTTATTATGTGAAATCACCCTCATTCATCACTCATTAATCATCACAGGAATGTGTAATCATGTTTTATGTTTTTAATAATCATCTTATCCTACTCGCTTAAATGACTGGTTCAAAGCGCGAGGGTAAATAAAAACATATATATATATATTGGTCCGTACTACAGACTACATAAAACTCAATCATGTACATAACTCTGATTACATGATTTGGAACACAGAGAAGCGTTTTGTGCCATCGCATGAACTATTTTTTTCCTTCCAAAATGTGCATCATTTATATAATTGATAGATATATTATCGTCCGCTGGCTTGTGTGTCCGTTTCCAGAAGGGTATATACGGTGCTGTTAGAATTGCTAAATATTTATCCTGAATTTCCATCGTATATATAACTGATGGATCAATTATCGTCCGCTGGCTTGTGTGTCCTTTTCCAGATGGGTATATACACTGCTGTTAGAACTACCAAATGTTTATCCAGAATTACCATCGTATATATAACTGATGGATATATTATCGTAAGCTGGCTTGTGTGTCCTTTTCCAGATGGGTATATACACTGCTGTTAAAACTACCAAATATTAATCCAGAATTTCCATCATATATATAACTGATGGATATATTATTATCGTCTGTTGGCTTGTCTGTCCGTTTCCAGATGGGTATATACACTGCTGTTAAAACTACCAAATATTTATCCAGAATTTCCATCATATATATAACTGATGGATATATTATTATCGTCCACTGGCTTGTGTGTCCGTTTCCAGAAGGGAATATACGCTGCTGAGAGGGCCGCCAGGTAGGACAAACCTGTACAATAATAGAATGTTTCCGCGTAACGACCGGTAGCGTCAGCAATCCATCCTAAAGATAAATTATATACATCAGTATCATCAATATATAATTATATACATCGGTATCATCAATATAAAATTATATACATCGGTATCATCAATATAAAATTATATACATCGCTATCATCAATATAAAATTATATACATCATTATCATCAATATAAAATGATATACATCAGTATCATCATTATAAAGGTATATACATCAGTATCATTTATATAAAATTTTATACATCATTAACATCAATATAAAATTATATCCATCATTATCTCAAATAAAATTATATACATCATTATCATCAATATAAAATTATATAAATCAGTATCATTAATATAGAATTATATACACCAGTATCATAAATATAAAATTATATAAATCAGTATCATTAATATAGAATTATATACACCAGTATCATAAATATAAAATTATATAAATCAGTATCATTAATATAGAATTATATACACCAGTATCATAAATATAAACTTATATACATCATTATCATCAATATAAAAGTATATACATCAATATTGTTAATATAAAATTATATATGAGTACAATGGCCATCAATTTATATACATCAGTATCATAAATATACAATTATATACACCAGTATAATCTATAAAAAATGATATACATCAGTATCATAAATATAAAGTTATATACACGAGTATCAAAAATATGAAATTATATACATCAGTGTCATCAATATGAAATTATAAACATCAGTATCAGCAATATAAAATAAAATAAATCAGTATCATAAATATAGAATTATATACATCAGTATCATCAATATAAAATGATATGCATCAGTAACATTAATATAACATTATGAAATTATATACATTAGTATCATAAATATAGAATTATATACATCGATATCATCAATATAAAAGTATATATATATCAGTATCATCAATATAAAACTATATACATCGGTATCATAAATATAAAATTATATACATCGGTATCATAATATATTATATACATCAGTATCATAAAAATGAAATTATATATATCAGTTACATCAATATAAATTTATATCCATCAGTATCATTAATATAAAATTATATACATCGGTATCATTATTATAAAATTATTTACATCAGTATCATAAATATAAAACTATATACATAGAAAAGAAGAGAAGACGCAGCGGTATATAAAGGACTCAGAAATCACAACAACACAAACACAACAAGCACAACAAACACAACAAATACAACAAACACGACAAACACAACAAACACAAAAATATACAACAAACACAACAAATACAACAACACAAACACAACAACTACAACAAATATAACAACACAAACACAACAAATACACCAGGTGTCACCACCTTGGCGTTATTAGTTACAAGACAAAGGTTGACATGTGTACTTTTGAAAACCTGATGCCACAACTAAAGAATAATTGTGTGCCATTTAACCAAACGTTGAAGAGACATCATAAAAAGTTGAATGCACCTGTTAGCTACATTTGTACCCCCTCTCTTTTGTCGCTGACCGTTTCAATGGCGGTAAGTCCTTGTGGTCACTCTGTGTCAAGGATATATTGTTATTATTATAAATGGTCCTATTTCGCTGTTGTTAATGTGTCCTTTGAAGGTTGCATCACCTGTTGGGCCAATCTTCTTATTTTGTATAAGTAAAACTACACAGTACGAATTCTACCATAAATGCTATTGAACTATTGTTAGTCTTTTAAAAAAACATAAAATTTATTATAAGGTACAGCTTTAGATATACATGTAATGTCATATTTATATGAATGTTATTTACTTTTTACCCCCCCCCCCCCCCCCCCCCAGTGTTGTTTAAGGCGCTGCATATTTAAAATCACTTACCTTTCACCACTACATTCCACCACTACATTCCAGCCAGGCTCGATCAAAATGTTTATTTCAGAATATTTGCCTATCACTTACGTTGGGACAATGGTTCCAGTCCGAGTCGTTATCTTGTCTTCTTCAATCGAATTAGTTTAAAAAAATGAACGCCATATATAATGTGTGTATGTTGAAAAAAAGCATGTATGTAACTCATTAAAAATGAAAAAATGAAAAAATGTGTCTCATTTTAAAATAGATAAACTTAAATACAATTTACCTGCGATCGGGGCCCCTAAAATAGTTGTAAAACTCATGAGGAAATAGAGGACACCGAGACCCAGACTACAATGCTTGACTCCTACCAGTTGGAAGGTGATTACAGGGTGCATACCGTCACAGATTGCTGCAAGGAAGGTGACTACAAGTCTAAATCAAGAACTATATAATTGAAGGAAACATGATAAATATGTAGATACAAATACATAAAAGTACACAAAAAGGAACTTTTGTAAACATATATCGCAGCTGAGTTTTATCTGATCTTATCTTATTCCTATAGCTTAATGAAGCTGATTTGATTGTATTTTGCTATTTCTGTCCCTGGGACTAACAGACCACTGTTTAATTTAAACTTTAATGCAATCTACCAAAACACACAAATCAACATATTCTTATAAATATTGGCTAAATTTCAGATATATTTATTTATCCCGAATAAATATATTAAATATGAATTTCTTATGAATTTAATAATCTGCATATTTTACCTGAAGTCATTCCAATTAATGCAGCGAGAATCATGAAATTTGTGAATCCAGACACAAAATTGTATAACAGCGTAAGCGTCCCAAAGAGTATGATTGGTATAATGTGCAAAATCAGTGTCTCAATACGCTTTACATCACCGAAAAATCCAAATGTGACTTTCCCAACGACGCTTACCTACTCCCAAAGCAGATGCTGAAATCCGAGAAAAAATAAAAAATTACGCATAAAAAATTCCAAAATCGCTGAATAAAGTAATATTTGAGAATTAAAGTTTATAAGGTGTCCATAAAACAAGCTTGCTAAATATATCGTACCTTAGATTAATTTGAGAATTTGATAGAAACAACACTGTTAAATAATTAATGATAGGAAGCCAGAATTTTAATGAACATGTCATACGAACAAATTATGCCGTCTTTCTGTGAAACATTTCGTCAAACTGATCTGCATGACATATAGTTCATTCTATATAAAAATGAGTGGAAAATATATTGAAACTATTGGAGAAATTAGAACTTATATCAAAATTCGAACAAAATTAGGTCTTTCGGTAAAGCAAATTTTACTGAATTTGGCGAGTTTATGGGTTTATCAAAGTATCTTATGAGACAGTTCGTAGGTCGGAAAAGAAATTTAATACAGTGTAGAGTCTGTTAAAGATGATGGAAAATCTAGATGGCCAGTGACAGCAACAGGTATGTTCAGTATGTCAAAAGTGAGAAATACATGTCCATGTATTATTGAAAACGATGGCATATACAATTTGTAAGACTGCCAAAACTGTCGCTTTAACATTAAATTTTGACCCCGTTGATGAGTGATCTGTTTTGAACATTGAACATATTTAATGACCCACCCACACGTGAAAAATTGACCCTTGTTAAAATCTGATCATCAACAGTTGGAAACTGACCAAACAGTCGACCGGATCACATTTCAACATTGAAAACTGCTATTATAAATATGGATGTTCTCGTGGATATAAAATGTGAATTATAACCGGAAAATGTCGATATACGATATATATAACAAGAACTATCGGAGTGACGGCGCGCTCGACTTTTTCGATGCTGTTCTAAAACAACAGCTTTTCAGGAAATAAGTACCAAATGGAAGACAATTAAAACTCAGGGGTGGTAAAATTAAGCTGTAATAATTGCTTGTCTGTTAAAAATAAATAAGCAAAGTAATTCACCAACACTATTTATTTTTATCATCAACAGTTATGATTTTTTAACACAACAATGTGAATGAATGGCTCGTATTTTTTAATCCAACATTTGTCATTTGTTACATTATTTTTTTCTTTCAAACTTTAAAATTGATTTATAAATTAATTAACCATTGCTGACAAATAAACCCAATAGGTGTGCCAACACCTAACTTAAGGCACACCATATACGTATAATAACCATAAAAACTTCAGTTGCATGACTAGAATAATATAATGTGGTCAAACAATACTAATATACAAATTAAAAATTACCTGAAATAATTCAAGCAAGAATTTAAAATAAAGTGTAAGCTTTAGTTGAGATGATCGTCTTTTCAAGATTAGTTTATAAATGTTTTGCATATGCGATACAATTATGCATAACCTTCAAATCATATGGTAATATACCAGTTCTTGTTAATTGATCTATAGTCTTAACTAGTTGTACCAACACATACAGTTTATCAATACTAAATATCCTTCTACATTCTGAGTTGTTCAGGTTTATACATATGTTTACAATATACCACTAACAGAGGCCAATATCTCGGTACCAATTCATGAAAATGGATCTATAGTTGAGAAAATCTGTATCAGCATGCAAAGCTGGATACCCTTTCATGAAAATGAAGACCTCCCCCCACCCCCCTTAAACTTTCATGAAAATGGAGAAAAAAAAATAAAACATGAAAAACGACCCTATTTGTCAAACATCTAAGCTCAACGCCTTTTACTACAAACTTTAACCTGCTAAAAATAGAATGTGTAAGTCCGAAAAAGCCATAACTCTGTTAAAATGCAGAGTTAAAATATTTTGACCAGTTTCTCTATGTCTAAAAGGGCCATAATTCTGCCAAAATGCAACCAAAAGATCATGGTTCTTGTCTCATTGCATTTCGTTGATGAAGCTGAACACACATGATAAGTTTCATTCGTATCGCATGAGTGGTTGCATAGTTATCTTACCTGATTAACAACTTTAACCTGAAAAATTAAGTAAAAAAATGGCCGTAACTGTGCCAAAATACAATCCAGAGGAGTTATGGTTCTTGTCTCTGTGTGTTTCATTAATGATGCTGAACACACATGTGAAGATTCATTTATATCGAATGAATGGCTGCATAGATATGTTACCTGATAAAAAACTTAAACCTGAAAAATTAAGTCCAAAAAGGCCCATAACTCTGCCAAAATGCAACCCATAGTTAAAGTTCTTGGCTCTGTGTGTTTCATTGATGATGTTGAACACACATGTTAAGTTTCATTCATATCAAATGAGTGGTTGCGTAGATATCTTACCTGATAAAAAACTTTAACCTGAAAAAAACCAAAACAAAAAAAAACCAACGACGACGCCGGGGCGTGTTCCATACCCCCAACTATTCACTTTGAATGCATTGTAATAGGAAGCTATGACGTGAGCTTCAATGTTTGTGTTTTTGGGTGTGTGTGGGGTAGGGAGGGGGGGGGGGGGGGGGGTATTTGATATTTTTGTATTGAACTTAAATCTTTCATTCTGATCATTTTTCATTTTCCATAAAAAAACAGAAGACTGTTTTTGCCACATTTGCTTTATATATTCACCACCACGACCATCCCCCATCACATATCAAGCACATTAACTGGATAACTGGCTGTTGTGACATATGATCTATGATTAAGACCTACCGTTGAACCAACATGATATTCCAAGACCCTAATAATGATAATAATAATAACATCACACACACCAATATCCAAATATTTAATATGTTTTATCATTTGATATAACGGCAATATCATAGTAGAAAAGTCGGTTTTAACGGATTAAGTATTACGCTGACAAGTTCGATTGTTGGTTGTTTTTTTTTTAAAAATAGTGGCACACACACTCCGTAACAGATACAACAAGAAGACGTAGTTGTTAATATCCCCCGCAATGTGTCCTACTATTTTACTTACTCGTAGATGTTCTGAAACTTAAAATAAAAACTATTAAAAAGCAAAAGGCACCACTTGACCACTAAGTTTTGGAGTTTCTGGAGAGGAAGACTTTCGTAATTTGGGCTTACTGTTTCCATGGTAACATAACACATACTGAAAATAAAAACTCCTTCATAGCAAAATACACTATAAAATGACTAGATTGACTTATGTACAAATTTTCGGTAAATAATCTTGAATGGTTTCGAAGTTATGCACTGAAACGGTGAAGTTGTAATAGTTTGTCTAATGTTTCCACGGGAATATAAAGATACAGCTTAAAAGTACTTGACCACTAGGTTGACATGTGTACAAAGTTTCACGAGATGATCTTGAACAGTTGTTTTGAAGTTATGAAAATTTCGAAATGCTGGCTATTTGTTTCCAGGATAACAGAAACAAATGAAAATGGAACTCCTCTACAGAAAATGCCACTACTAGATCAGTAGGTTGACATGTGTACAAAGTTTCGTGAAGCTACCTTGAACGGGTTTTCAGTTGTGCCGCTGAAACGCTTTCGGACCGACTACAGCAGTAGTATGTTCTCGGGCAACACCGAATGAGCTCAATGGTCCCAAGGAATCAGAAATAATAACAACAATGGGCCAAAAGGGAAATGTAATTCCGTTTTTCCTTAAGATTATGCAGAAAAAATAGTTTGTTTGTCACTCGGATTGTGAAAGTATTTATTAGATCGAACGACAACATCAGTTACTGTGATTAATGGACTTGCAACATAACCATTTGGGAAGTTGTGATTAAAACTGGTTGAGGATGATTACAGGTACAATGTGATGTTATTGCAATGTACGGAAGTGTAACTTCTTTCGATATTCGAACGCATAACTCCCGCGTGGCAATTAAACCCTCTGCCAGTACACCATATATAAAAATTTAACACCAGTTGTTAATAATGCACTTATATAGTCAAGTCTTTATTTAACGAGAACTCGTTTGAACAAATCAATCTTTCATGATGCCCTCAAACATACCTACATTATTTACATCAATATGCTAAATATCACAGTCACATAGAAAACAAAAAACAATAACAGCATAACAAAATTATTCATTGGTTTTAGGTACAATAATATGAATTAATAAATGTATTGTTGATAATACGTGTAATACAAACAGTGATATTAGTAAGTAATGAAGTGATTGTTATTAGCCTGGAGCTTATGCTATAACCAATCAAAAATACAAGGTTTTGAAAGGTTCACCAAGTTGGCACTTTTCTATAGAGCGTTATTAATCTTAGTACGGTTATCATAAAAGAGTTATCATTATTCATATTTCTTCGAATATGGAGTCATTAATATATTATCATATGAAGCTCTACATCTATTTCGAATTTGGCCCAGTTTTTTTGTTTAGTAGAGATAAAGAGTGATTGGTTAACCGTGGATTATGTGCCTCCCTAGTGTATATTAACGGAAGTGAAGTCCAGAAATATGTAATACCTGAAGTGCAATATTTCTATTTGTCACAGGTGTTGTTTTTCAAAAGTGTTTTATCTTTTCGTTGCTTTTCCAAAGCATAGGAATGCCAAACACGAAAATTAGGCCTCACTGTTAAAATTGGAATTTCCAGGGCGAAAAAATTATTAATGGAAGGGCATGACGTCATGTCATTTGCATACGTAATATTAGCGCGTTTTCCATGCAAAGATTTCCGCCATCTTGGATACAACTGTTGATGGTTTTGGACGCGGTATTTTGAATATTTTACTTTATCTAGATCGCATTATATATCGAAGAAAGGTACGTATTATTATTGATGAGTTGCATGATAATGATTCATATCAATCAAAACTTATTTGAACTATTGTTTTGCGATGTGCCAAGTTTTCCAAATGGTAACGCCATTCGATGTCGTTTGTTTACTTGTTTTTATCTTTTTTTTATCTTCTGCACATTTTGTTTAGTTTAAATGTTGTACAATGCAGTAAGTAAATATTTTATAATGCAATTGTAGTTCACAGCAGGCTAAATCGGACCATTGGTTAAATTTATTAACTTTTATGTAAACAACGAATGTTGTATCGGCTGATTGGAATGGTGATTTTCATTTTTGTTGTGTTGCGTGAAAGGATTATTTTGTTGTGATTGTTAAAACAGGAATCATGCTGTGCATGAGTGTTTTGTGCATTGGTTCTTTCTTGCGTTCTTTCCTATCTGATTCCATTGCTTGATGGCATCCGTGTATCATGCGCCGTCTTGCGATCTACACAATGGTGTTAATGTCAAGGTCACAATTGTTTATGTAATTCTTCGTTTCTGACTTGGCATGTCAGTCTGCATGAAGGAATATATACATGTGCGAGTTTTTATTAAATGTTGTCATGAATTATAAAACAATAAGCATATGCTCTCTAAAGCAGTTGGTGTACATAAAAAATATATATATTGCTTGTGATAATGCTTTGCTTCATGATTGAGGATGTTTATTGCCGACATTTCCATAAATTATTTTTTTAATATATATGACACAAAATGTGCACTTCTGCACAATCCAGTCCATGTGTAACCCATTCTATGCCTTTGGTAACCTAGAAATAACATTTATGCTACACATTTTGTAGATAAAATTAGAAATAAACATGTCTCTATTTCTGGTTACTTCGTTATCCTTCTTTGTCTTTGTTTACTTAAGGTTACTCAAGGTTACTACAGCAAATCTACGAAATCATATTTAAGAAATAGTGAAAAAAATACATGTCCCTTTTTCTGGTTACATGGTTACCCTTCTTTGTCTTTGGTAACTCAAGTTTACTCAAGGTTACTGCAGCAAATCTATAAAATTATATTTAAGAAAAATAAGAAAAAACATATGTCTCTATTTCTGGTTACTTGGTTACCCTTCTGTGTCTTTGGTAACTGAAAATTACTCCAGGTCACTGCAGCAAATCTATAAAATCATATTTAAGAAATTTTGAAAAAAAAACATGTCTCTTTTTCTGGTTACTTGGTTACCCTTCTTTGTCTTTGGTAAATGAAGGTTAATCCAGGTTACTGCATCAAATCTACAAAATCATATATAAGAAATATTGAAAACAACATGTCTCTTTTTCTGATTACTTGGTTACCCTTTTTTGTCTTTGGTTACTGAAGGTTACCTCAAGTTACTGCAGCAAATCCACAAACTCATATATAAGAAATATTGAAAACATCATGTATCTATTTCTAGTTACTGGGTTACCCTTCTTTGTCTTTGGTAACTAAAGGTTACTCCAGGTAATTGCAGCAAATCTAAAAAATAATTTAAGAAAATTTGTAAAACAAATGTCTCTGTTTCGTGTTACTTGGTTACCCTTATCTGTCTTTGGTAACTGAAAGTTACTCCAGGTTACTGCAGCAAATCTACAAAATACGTTAAGAAATAAGAAAAATACACGTTTCTATTTCTTGTTACTTGGTTACACTTCTCTGCTTTTGGAAACTAAAAGTTGCTCATGGTTACTGCAGCAAATCTATAAAATCATATTTAAGAAATATTGAAAGAAAAAAACATTCTCTTTTTCTGGTTACTTGGTAACCCTTCTTTTTTGTCTTTGGTTAATGAAGGTTACTCCAGGTTACTGCATCAAATCTACAAAACCATATATAAGAAATATTGAAAAAAACATGTATCTTTTTCTGGTTATTTGGTTACCCTTCTTTGTCTTTGGTTACTTCAGGTTAATTCAGGTTACTGCAGTAAATCTATAAAATCATATATAAAAAACATTGAAAAAAAACATGTATCTATTTGTGGTTACTTAGTTACCCTTCTTTGTCTTTGGTAACTAAAGGTTACTCCACGTTACTGTAGCATATCTACAAAATCATAATATAAGAAATATTGAGAAAAAACATATCTCTATTTTTGGTTACGTGGTTACCCTTCTATGTCTTTGGTAACAAAAGGTTACTCCAGGTTACTGCAGCAAATCTACAAAATCATATATAAGAAATATTGAAAAAAAACATGTCTCTTTTTCAGGTTACTTGGTTACCCTTCTTTTTTTTTTGGTTACTGAAGGTTACTCCAGGTTACTGCAGCATATCTACAAAATCATTATATAAGAAATATTGAGAAAAAACATATCTTTATTTCTGGCAACTTGGTTACCCTTCTTTGTCTGTGGTAACTGAAAGTTACTGTAGGTTAGTGCAGCATATCTACAAAATCAATTAAGAAATACTGAAAAAAAAACATGTCTCTTTTTATGGTTACTTGGTTACCATTCTTTGTCTTTGGTAACCGAAAGTTACTGCAGGTTACTGCAGCAAAGCTACAAAATCACTTAAGAAATTTAGAAAACAACATATCTCTATTTCTAGTTGCTTAGTTACCCTTCTTTGTCTTTGGTAACTGAAGGTTACTTCAGGTTACTGTAGCAAATCTACACAATCATTATACAGTAGAACTTTGTTGGTACGAACACGGATGGCTAGAACACCACTCATGGCTTGAACCACTTATTTGGTCCCTGCCGAAATACTATTTAAATTCTATTATTCTACTTTCGATGGCTAGAGCACGATGTCTGGAAAAGTCGAACTAGAAATTAGGTTCAGCCAACATATTTACCTGTATTTTTACTTTCTTCGTTCGAACTATTTTGTTCAGTCCCGTTGGGTTCTTCTGTATTTATCTTTATATACTTGGTATAAGTTCTATCATTCCAATACAACTCAGAAAATTAATATATGATTTGCACTTGCTGTCGAAGATCTGCCAAATATAATGTTTTTCAACCATTAACAAGATTACAGGTTACTGCAATGCAGCAAATCTACAAAATCATTATATAAGAAATATTGAATTGACTGACTGATTGAATATTTAGCGTCATTTTTATGGAGTCGAGGGCTAACCGTTTATCAGTTAACTTAACCACTGTTTCCTGGGATCCTGAAAGGTTAACCAGTACTTGAGCACACCTATATCAATCAATCTCTGGAAATTGTTGGTATCACAAAAACATTGAATTAAAAAAACAACTGGTAAAGGTATACTTTCTTCCCCCCACCCCCACCCTACTTGAACAAGTGAAAAGTTTGAGCCTAGACACTTGTTGCAGGTTTTTTTTCACTGTGTTTTGGATATAAATGTTACAATGGAGCCCTATGGGAAATATAGACGTGATGTGAGACTTCAAGAAACTTTTTGCGATCGCCTTTTGTCCGTTTTGCGTCGTCCGTTGTGTGAATTGCATGTCCCTTGTGTCTTGCGGTTTGACCCTGGGGTGGGGCCTAAAAAAATTAATGTGTCATAATTCACATATTTGTCTTCTTTTCAAAAACCAATGTCACTGTTTTTACTGTATAAAGTATTTGATGTTAGTAGTTAAGAGATATGAATAGTTTATAAACAATTGAAACAAAATATATATTGAACATAATTTAGATTTTGATTTGTTTTTATTAATGCATTGTGAAATTGAAGAGATTTTGTACTTAAAAGGATTATATTGGCATATTACCGTCAATTCTCTGTCCTAAATACACACGCCCAGCATGAAGATACACTTATAACTTAGAGATATTCGCGTCTTAAGTGTCTAATTGCATAACCTCTTTATTACAAATATCGGGTTTCTGAAGCCACGTTTTTGTTTTTGTTACATTTGGCATTTTCAACAAACAGCTTTCGGGTTTCCGATCAATCATCGTGAAGATTCGTTCCCGATCTCGTTTTCGAGGCTTTGTTCTGGAAATTTACGGAGTTCAATGTAAACATTGCGCAATACTTTATTTCGGGTTGTATTAAAGTTTTGGCCAATATTCAATTACTGTTAATTTGATAACTTTCAAGTAAATAAATGTTATGCGTCAATACATAAGCATTATTTTGTGCACACTGCATACAGGAAAAGTCTGGATTAACAGCGTGTTTGTGTTACTTGCAAATATAATCACTTAAAGTGAATATATCAGGATTTAAAAAAAAATAATTATGTAATTGTCTATAAACATTTTTATATGCCCACTGGCTCCATTTTGCCAAAAAGGTATATATTTAAACATGCAGAAAATTTATATTGAAAAAGGATTTCATAACGTGCCTAGGTTTAGACAAAAATAGATTTCCTTCTTAAAATTGCTAATATTTTGTGATGTATTAAATGTGTCACATTGTTTCATTTTGATTTCAATTTGATCCGTTTAATATACAGGTTTACATGTAGAGTAGTTAAAATGTTTCATCTTAGAAAGAGTCCGACTGACGATGTGAAGCTTGTCAAGCAGTATTTAAGCAATATCTGTTTTTAGAATTGGGATTTTGTTTCAAGTTTATCACTCCAATTTAGATATTGATTTTGTCACTTTTGGTGGATTTGGATTTATATGATAATGAGATGTTTTTTATCCATTTAAAAATCCAGACATTTATATAAATACTGTTTTTCTCCGGATATACTATTTTAAAAATGGATGTTTAGTGTCACTTTGAAACAGAGATTTCAAAAAGGGGACTGACATAACATGAATTGTATATGCCCACTGACTCCATTTTGCCAAAAGAATATAATAATTAAACATATCGAAAATATATCTTGAAAAGGGATTTCCTAAAGTGTCTGCTGTTAAACAAATATAGCTACTCCGCTTAAAATTGCAAATATTTTGTGTTGTATTAAATGTGTCACGTTATCCATTTTAAAATTCAGGAATTTATATAAATACTGTTTTTCCCAGATATACATCTATCATTTAAAATTGGATGTTTAGAGTCACTTTGAAACGGAGGTTTCAAAAAGTGGACTGACATTGTAACATGATTTTTAAGTTACAAGTGACCCTCTGGGGGACACTAAAAATCCTCATGGCCAAAATCCGCCTAATTGACTAAAAATGTTGAAGTAAGTATTCAGCCAAAAGATGATGTAATGTTACATACATCCTGTAAACTTCAGCAGAAATGCCTCCCAAATGGTCTGTGAAAAATAATTATATATGATATAATAGATAGCGATGTATCCATAAATACCAAGAGTAATGGACTGATGTTTCAGACTAGACATGCAATTTAATTTTTTTTTACATTAATGCATGACCTTGACCTTTGTGTTCTTGACTTTGACATCTGATATAATGGTCTGGGTATTTCAACAGTTAAATGCAGGTGAAACATTATCATGACATGCTGATCAGGTGTGTCAAGATATTCTAAAATCCCTAAATGTAAGTTACAGATCAATTGTTGATCAATTGTTGATCAATTGATAAATTGAAATCCATTCATGTATGATAAAGTTAAAGGACATACTTGAAATCTCAAACAGATTCAAAGTGTTGTCATTCATACTCAAAGTGTGACCTTGACCTTTGAGGTACGGGTCTAGGTCCTACTTATGACACGTCGTCATGTCATCTTTATAAATTGAGCCAAACTAAAGACAAAGTCACAGACCAGACACACTATATTAAACAAATTGAAAGTGTGACCTTGACCTTTAAGGAAAGGTTCTGTGTCTTACATGCGACACTTAATAATGTCATGATGATCAACTGACCCAAGTGTTTTTAAAATTTATCAATAGATGACAAAGTTACAGACTGGACAAGAAATCTCACACAGACCGAAAGTGTTGTCAGACAAACTCAAAATGTGAACTTGACCTTTGAGGTACGCATGTGGGTCTTACACGCGACACTTTGTAATGTCATGCTGATGAATTGAGCCAAATGTTTTCGAAATTTATCCATAGGTGACAAAGTCTCAGACTGGACACGAAATCTCAATCAGGCTGAAAGTGTCATCAAACAAAGTTAAATTGTGACCTTGACCTTTGAAGTGGATTCTGGATGTAACGCGTAACACATCGTCATCTTATGTTGATCATTTGTAGCTAGTATTAACAAAATCCATCTATGCATGACAAAGTTAGAGGCCAGACACGAAATTTCACACAGACTCAGTGTTGTCAAACAAACTCAAAGTGTGACCTTGACCTTTGGGGGTCAGGGTGTTACTCGCGACACGTCGTCATGTTATGTTGATCATTTGTAGCACGTATCAATAAAATCCATCTATGCATGACAAAGTTACAGGCCGGAAACGAAATACCGGACGGAAGGACAGGCGGGCAGACGGACGGACGCTGTGATTACTATATGCTATCCCAAAAAAAGTTTGAGAGGCATAAAAAATCGGCGGGGATAGGGTGTTGGGGGTAGGGGTCATTGGGTTGGTAACAAAGTTGAAATGGAGCAGATACGGCTATGTGTGGTGTCCTTGAGCAAGACACCTTTTCCACATATGCTTTGTACTGGTTTTACCCAGGAAGACTTCGAGCGCGAGTTGTCTAAGTTGTAAGAACTTGATTTTACAATCGAAGTTAAATAAATAAGTTTAAAGTGTATCTATATATTCTTCAGGAAACTGTTATACAAAACCAAAGTATGCAGTTAATTTCAATGAACAGCAACGTTAACATTTTAACTGATATAAAGGATTTTACATTCATTCAATACAATTGTATTGTAATTGTTTATAATGCCCCCACATCTTGTTATTGTATTGTAATTGTATATACCCCCCCCCCCCCCACATCTTGTTAATATCTATTGAGTGTGTCATTTTGAGGGATTGGTTCGTAAAATGGCATGTATTTATGCAAACCTTTAAATGAGTCTTTATTTTTGAAAGATGTGCATTCTATTTTGAATATTTGTGGTAATCTGAGGCAAAATTGTCAATCGTATTTTAATTTCGTCTTTCTGTCATCATGATAGTTTAAGTTAAAATACCGCATTATCACTAGCGTTAACGATGATATATAGTTTTGGGTATTTTTCCATATCGCCCATATCGTGTTGTAACATAATAGCTCTATGTTCAAAATTCAGTAGACAGTCAGTTCAAAGTTCAGCAGACAGTCACGTGATTTGTGTATGTAAATGCATATGATTCAGATTGCTATGGGACACAACTAAACCTTACTGTGCACATGTTGCAGTGTGTGTATGATCATACATTAATGAATGTGTTATACGTTTGTGCGACACAAATTATCAAGTTTACCGTGTTTATGTGTATTTCATAAATATTTTAATTTAAGCATATATATATTATGTATGTATTGTTTATGATAAATAACCCTTATATTGCTAATATTTTTTTTTTTAAAAAGCGGGGCCGGATGGACCGTGCTAAATGAGGCCGGATTCTCCAGGGACCGGATAATCTTGGGGCCGGATTCTCCATGGCCGTTTTGGAATGGGGCCGAATTTTCCAGGTTCCGAATATCAGCCACTCAATACCTTTAATTCAAGATCATTTTACATGATTGAAACACGTTTAAACATCTAAGATTACATACAACTTACACTAAATGTACAAGAAATCAGTTGTTTATGTACAAGAAATCAGTTGCCTGTGAATTAGGAATGATTAATTGGCAAACTATGAATTCTTCGTGTGCTATTTCATCAATATCTAGTCAGGAGGTGCAAGTTTCCTTTCCTTCTATACAAGTCCTTGCTGCTGCTGACGATGATGCTAATGTGTGAGCTGATAGTGTAAATAGTGATATTGCTGCTGATGATGATGTGTGTGACGTTAGTGTGAATTGGGGATGCTGTTGTAGGTGTTGTAATTGTGGAAAGTGTTTTTGCTGCTGCTGATGATGATGAATGTGATTATTAGTGTGAGTGGTGATGTTTATTGCTGCTAATGATGATGAAATGTGTGACGTAAGTGTGAATGGTTATGTTGCTGCTGCTGATAATGATGATATGTGTGATGTTAGTATGATTAGTGATATTGCTTCTGCTGCTGATGATGATGTGTGTGACGTTAGTGTGAATGGTTATGTTGCTGCTGCTGATAATGATGATATGTGTGATATTTGTATGAATAGTGTTATTGCTGCTGCTGATGATGATGATGTGTGTGACGTAAGTGTGAATGGTTATGTTGCTGCTGCTGATAATGATGATATGTGTGATATTAGTATGAATAGTCATATTGCTTCTGCTGATGATGATGATGTGTGTGACGTTAGTGTGAATGGTTATGTTGCTGCTGCTGATAATGATGATATGTGTGATATTAGTATGAATAGATATTGCTGCTGCTGATGATGTGTGTGACGATAGTGTGAATGGTTATGTTGCTGCTGCTGATAATGATGATATGTGTGATATTAGTATGAATAGTGATATTGCTGCTGCTGCTGCTGCTGCTGATGATGATGATGTGTGTGACGTTAGTGTGAATGGTTATGTTGCTGCTGCTGATAATGATGATATGTGTGATATTAGTATGAATGGTGATATTGCTGCTGCTGCTGATGATGATGATGTGTGTGACGTAAGTGTGAATGGTTATTTTGCTGCTGCTGATAATGATGATATGTGTGATGTTACTATGAAAAATGATAATGCTGCTGCTGCTGATGATGATGATGTGTATGACATAAGTGTGAATGGTTATGTTGCTGCTGATGATGATGATGTGTGTGACGTTAGTGTGAATGGTTATTTGGCTGCTACTGATAATGATATGTGTGTTATGTTAGTGTAAATAATGATATTGCTGCTGCTGCTACTGTTAATGATGTGTGTGGCATTAGTGTGAATGGTGATGCTGTTGTAGGTAGTATTTTTGTGGAAAATGGTTTTGCTGCTGCTGATGATGATGAATGATAATAATGTGAATGATTATGTTGCTGCTAATGATGATGTAGTGTGTGACGTGAGTGTGAATGGTTATGTTGCTACTGATGGTGATGATGCTATGTGTGATGTTAGTGTGAATGGTAATGTTGCTGCTGCTGCTGCTGCTGCTGCTGCTGCTGCTAATGATGATATGTGTGATGCAAGTGTAAATGCTTATAATACTGCTGCTGTTGATGATGTTGTGTGTGATGTTAGTGTGAACTTATTCAATTATTTAAAAGCATCCATCTATTAAAATATAAAAAAGGTGAATAAACAATCCAATGGTATTATCTATTTTCTCTCATCTACCTGTACAGTGTTTTGTTTTGGTGCTTCTGGTAAGCTGTACAGCACAACAGAATTATATGGAGATCACAATAACAAAAATATCTATAAAAAAATATTATAATTTAATACATGTCGACATGTAGATAACTAAATTCACCACTTTAAACACAGATAATACAAGAAGTAAATATGGACTTAACCAGATTTTGTCCACAATGAAAGTAAGGAACTTTAGGAGAAAATTCCTTAATGAATGTTAAAAATCAGAAATGTCTGATTATTTTTTTCTGAACTCACTTATAAAATCCTCAGAAAACTATGCTTGATTTTAAAAAACATTTAGCCTGCATGTATCTGTGCACTTATAAAATCCTCAGAAAACTATGCTTAATTTTAAAAAACATTTAGCCTGCATGTATCTGTGCACTTATAAAATCCTCAGAAAACTATGCTTGATTTTTAAAAAACATTTAGCCTAGATGTATCTGTGCACTTATAAAATCCTCAGAAAACTATGCTTGATTTTAAAAGCATTTAGCCTACATGTATCTGTGCACTTATAAAATCACTCAGAAAAATATGCTTGATTTTTAAAACATTTAGCCTATATGTATCTGTGCACATTCAAAAGCTTAATTTTGATTGGCTATTTGAATTATTGATTCAAACAGTCATAAATCACAAACATTTGCCCCAGGGCAGTGCAGCTGCAGAGAGTCATATAGAGAACCATATATCACAATCTTGTGCTAATGAAAAGCAATATAACACATGGTTATGTAATAACTTCCTGTGTTTATTAAGGACAGGATATCAAATTATCCTGTAGTTACCAAAAACATATAATAAGTAACCTTAGTTACATGTACCAAAGGCATATAGCGGGTTACAAATGGACAAAATACCTGTAAGAGAAATTGATAAACAGTAAGTTACCAAAAGTTACCAAAGATATATAGCAAGTAACCACAGTTAACCACAGTTACAAAAAACATATAGTGGGTTACAAATTGACATACTTGTGCAGAGGTGACCATTTTGAACCATATATGTTTTTTAAGGTAATGGTCTGTGTGTCTATTGTTTCGATGTTCCTTGCATAGGTAATGTTCTGCATAATTACTTTTGTTTCTGTGCATAACAATGGTTAACAATATGGAGAAGCTGCTGTTACTGTTTTAAGCCCTCTGCCATTAATTTATATAGAGAAGGAGAGGCAACTAGTTGAGATTTTGTAAACACATGTGTATTCGTGTTAAAAGAATATCACAATATCTCGCTTTTTATTTCTTTCATTCCCACACGACTTTGGAACACAAATCATAATTATTACACTGCAGAATGAAAATGTCATCAAATAACACTATTCTTGGAAATTTGTGTTAAAACTGTTGTAGCGCTTGTGGTAACAAAAATGTGTATATTGCAGCTAAAATAACAACAAGTTACCATGAAATTTCCTTAGAACCTTAATACCTTAATTTAAGAGCATTTCCTGTGGTTGAAACGTGTGCTGCTCACATTTTCACAATTTCCTTTTAATAATTTAAGTTTATGAGGCATCAAGGTCATTTGTGCTTACTTACTCTTTCTGACTGCGATCCATTCAAAAAATATTATATATACAATTTCCATGGACTGCAGTTAACCATGTTCCTTTTAAAAAGCTGCTGTTACAAAGGTAGAAGCGATTTAACATACAAGGTAATCAGTTTTGGGTTCGAATCCGAGCTGAGACTATATTTTTTGTCTTTTTTGTTTGTTCCTGTTCAGTATTACAACTAGACTGTAGGAGAGTCTGATCGATGAGGTATTTGAAAAGACATCAAAATGTGCTGTGTTTTGTCACATCAGATCAACGTGAATATGTGGCAAAATGTCGTCGCGAATTATCCCACGTTACAACAGAGTTCCCTGACTGTGTTCATGTTCAAAGAGTGTGCATCACAGATTGACATGCGCAGTCGCAAACCAAGAATTATGTAAACAATTGTGACCTTGATATTAACCCCAAGTGTACAGCGCATGAGGGCGCATAATAAATGGACGACATCGAAAACATCATGTGTCACAGGCTTGTGCCGATGTTGATTTAAATGTCATGTATTCGCCACTACTGTCTAAGATTTCTTGCTGTACTGTACTGCATATAGATGTATGCTTTATCATTGATAACATGTCTTATTTTCTCAGCCATTGAAATTGATCAGATTTTTTAAAATAGTGCATTCCATTTAACATAGAATGTCACTGACTGTCAGTAGATGTTGGCCTCTTTCCTAAGCCTGATGAAATCGTTCAAGAAACAGAAAGTAGATCAACAACTAAACAGTTTAGATGTTGTACATGGAATTTTCTACTAGCCAATAATTTCTAACTTATACATGTGTTTTTGGACAAAAATTGAAATGAGGCATGTTACAGAACCGTATCAAAGAGCAAGAACAATATATATTCATTTAAACAGTGTAATGTCACTACCGCCAGTAGTGGGAATCACAGTAGGTGTGTGATATGTGCATACAATGGCAGAACATTCTGGTAACTCGTGCGACCGCAAGTACAGCGCACTGTTTGATTTAAAAGGAGAAATCGTTCACAACATTTACATATACTCCGATGATATGTGAAAGTCAATTAATATATGGCAGAGTATCTTGGACTGACAACACCCACCCTACGCACCACAATTTGACACAAATCTTGTATTTGTGTGTTTGATATTCACTTGAAAAAATATAGATTTTCTGAAGAACGTAACTCAAGGACGGGAGGGCACATTTTTTTTATTTATAGGTGACATTGACTTCTTAAGGGTTTCGGACAGGTGTGGATGTGGAAGAGAATTTAAACTTCTTTCTCTGGCCTAAAAACCAACAATCTCACAAAGTTTAAGGACTGAAAGAAACACTTGTTTAAACGTTAATTATATTTTAATCAGGTCTGGATTATCTTATACCCATAGGTTAAAAACACTAATATAAATGATATCTGGTATTTTAGTTTTAGTTATTTGAAGATTTAGGATAAAGATGACAAAGAGTAATATTACACCAACAAGTATACAATTTGCTGCTGAAGTCCAAACCATTTTAGTTATACTGTCGTGGGAAATGAAGTAGCATTGAACCTATTTCCGACTTGTACTTCTAACTGTGAATGCGAACCCGCCTCTGGTAGCGCAATGGTAGTGTACATGCTTATTAATCCGGAAGTCCCGGGTTCGATTCCCGATGGGCATGTTCTTTGTGACAAAATGTTCTCCGCCTCTGTTTCAAGTGGGGACGTTGTAAGTTACTTGCAAAGGTCGGTTAGTACTGGTACAAAACACCTAACCGCCAATTTATAACTGAAAACTGTTGAAATAGCGTTAAACCCATCACACTTAATAAACTTGGTAATGTGACCTTGAACTTCGACCTTTTGATCTTTTTCTCTTTCTTGCGAACGTCACATTTTCGTCTCGTCATGTTGAACACATATGTACTTATTTGTAGCTTTTATTAATATGTCGAAGGAAAATATAGATTTGATAAAATAATACAAGTAGTTGGTAGAGTTGGCTTAATATATATACATAAACCTTTCTGTTACTGCAGAGGCTCAATTTTTGTTGATTACAAACACAGAAAACAGTCATCAAAGTCAAATCCCCGATATTTGCCCTTCTGTATACAAATAAGGTTATAAAGAATCTGGTTACCAGGGTTTTTAATGTTATACCGGCATATCACTATCAACAGTGCCTTTCATTCTGAAATATGCAAAACTATTGCGGCAAATATGGCTACGCAAATATGGAAGCGGACCTTTAATTGCCAAATGGACAATGGTCACAATAAGGTTCTGTGGACGTTATTCTTCTCATGTGACGGAAATAGTCGTACAAATCCCGCCATTGGGGTATAACAGACCTGTTTCGGGACTTTTCAGGGACTTGTCAGGGACTGGTTATAGACCGGGGCCCCGTTTCACTAAACTTCGTAAGTCTTCAGAATTGTGTACGAACAAATTGTGACATCTAGGAATGTTTTATTAGCGCAGTATTTTTGCAAATTTTAGAAAGAATACTTTTTAAAAGGCTTACAAAAGATTATAAATTAAGTAAGCGACTCACTTAATGATTTTTTTGACTTTTTTACGCTTATTTTACACTAAGATGTAAACTTCCGAACGTTAGTGAAACGGACCACAGAAGCTGTAGGTAAAAAACTCGGCGTTCTAATAATTATACAATTCGAAACGTTTGCATTGCCTCTAGATAAGTTTTAATACCTATTAACGCCGCCTCTTGCTTAGTTGCACCGTCTGAAAGTGCCGCATCTGGCAGGAACAAGAATGGTACGAGGAACGGAAGCATCATTACTGCCCACGAAATGGCAAATAGACTGTATCCCACATTCATAAATGCAAACATGTTTTTGAAACGTTCAGTGCGTGTTTTTTTGTCCTGTTTAGTTGGATTTGAATTATCTTCGTCCATTTCATTTTCATTTGAATCTATAAAGTCTGTACCTGAATGAAATGAGAATAAGTACAGCTTTGATACACACAATTATGAATTCGGCACCGTTAAGATGTCCAATATGTTAAAGATATTAACATAAATAAAATAAATAAAAGAAAACTCCAAAAAATATCTCCAAAATGTTTACATTCCAAAAAACGCAATAGAAGCTGAGTATAATCTATTATAAAATGTTAAAAAAGAAGAATACAGTATTTGATACCTACCGTACTGACATTTTAACATACATTCAATATACTATTATAATTATTAGAACACAATGTTAAACTACAGTTTGTAATCGAATATTCATTTTGACCAGTTAGCCAATTTTGTTATATCTAGTATTTACTTTGACCAGTTTGTGTGGAGCGCGTCGTCCAGTGGTAGAGCACCGAACCCATGATCGGAGGGTCGTGGGTTCGATCCTTTGCCACGGCTATGTGTGGTGTCCTTGAGCAAGACACTTTTCCGCATATGCTTAGTACTGGTTCTAATCCAGGAAAACATCGAGAGTGATTTGCCTAAGTTGTAAGAACTTGTTTCACAATCGAAGATAAATAAATAAGTTTAAACTAAACCTAGTTACCTGTTTCATATTGAAATAGAAATAAATCATAAGGAACATACCTTTGCTGGATCGTGGAGGAACAAATAGTAATGAAACAACTAAACACTGCAAGCCCAGTCCTCCGAGGAGTAAAAACGTTCCTCGAAATCCATATTCATCTGAAGAAATAACATTATAGACGTATACTAATAACGACACGACATTTGTTATTACTCGTGTTACTATGTAGGTAGGTAGGTAGGTAGTTAGGTTAGGTTAGGTAATGTTAGGTAATGTTAGGTAATGTTAGGTAATGTTAGGTAGTGTTAGGTAATGTTAGGTAGTGTTAGGTAGTGTTAGGTAGTGTTAGGTTGTGTTAGGTTGTGTTAGGTAGTGTTAGGTAGTGTTAGGTAGTGTTAGGTAGTGTTAGGTAGTGTTAGGTAGTGTTAGGTAGTGTTAGGTTGTGTTAGGTAGTGTTGTGTTAGGTAGTGTTGTGTTAGGTAGTGTTGTGTTAGGTAGTGTTGTGTTAGGTAGTGTTGTGTTAGGTAGTGTTGTGTTAGGTAGTGTTGTGTTAGGTAGTGTTGTGTTAGGTAGTGTTGTGTTAGGTAGTGTTGTGTTAGGTAGTGTTGTGTTAGGTAGTGTTGTGTTAGGTAGTGTTGTGTTAGGTAGTGTTGTGTTAGGTAGTGTTGTGTTGTGTTGTGTTGTGTTGTGTTGTGTTGTGTTGTGTTGTGTTGTGTTGTGTTGTGTTGTGTTGTGTTGTGTTGTGTTGTGTTGTGTTGTGTTGTGTTGTGTTGTGTTGTGTTCAGTGTATTATAAGTGGTTGAGGTATCACTAGAACTCATCAATCAGACATCAGTGTATTATAAGTGGTTGAGGTATCACTAGAACTCACCAATCAAACATCAGTGTATTATAAGTGGTTGAGGTATCACTAAACTCATCAATCAGACATCAATGTATTATAAGTGGTTGACGTATCACTAGAACTCACCAATCAGACATCAGTGTATTATAAGTGGTTGAGGTATCACTAGAACTCATCAATCAGACATCAGTGAATATAAGTGGTTGACGTATCACTAGAACTCACCAATCAGACATCAGTGTATTATAAAGGGTTGAGGTATCACTAGAACTCACCAATCAGACATCAGTGTATTATAAGTGGTTGAGGTATCACTAGAACTCACCAATCAAACATCAGTGTATTATAAGTGGTTGACGATCACTAGAACTCATCAATCAGACATCAGTGTATTATAAGTGGTTGACGTATCACTAGAACTCACCAATCAGATATCAATATGGTGTAAGTGGTTGACGTATCACTAGAACTCACCATTCAGACATCAGTGTATTATAAGTGGTTGAGGTATCACTAAAACTCACCAATCGGACATCATTGTATTATCAGTGGTTGATGTATCACTCGAACTCACCAATCAGACATCAGTTTATTATAAGTGGTTGAGGTATCACTAGAACTCGCCAATCAGATATCAATATGGTGTAAATGGTTGTGGTATCACAATAATTAACTTATCAGATATCAGTACAATGTAAGTCGGTTAGGTATCACCAGAACGAACCAATCAGTTATCAATTTGTTACAAATAAGTTTTTTTTTATTATTAAGACACAACATGATCGAATTCTTCGTCTGAAGAATCAATATTAAACACATGGGGATAAAGTGTCTCGAAAAGGACACTACTGACGGCTGTGTTACGGTGGATCGAACCTATAAATGTTTAACCCTTGGTCCGATGATCTACCACTAGACTACGCGGAATACATATGCATATTTAAATCGGAACGCACGGCCCAGTGATAGTGCATCGAACCAAGGATTGGAGGGAGGCGAGTTCGATCCTCCCCCACGGCTACACGTGGTGTCCCTAAGCAAGATACGTTTTCCGCATATGTTTAGTACTAGTTCTAACAGGGAATAATTCGAGCATGATTTGTATAAATTGTAATAATTTGTTTTACAAGTAAAATGAATAAGTTTAAACTTGACTTATATAAATCGGTGCAGATAAAAACTGACTTTAGTTTATACTAATACATTTCAGCTTTATTGCAAAATAAACTCAGAGCATATATGAATCACGGTACCAAAACGTTAAATGGTAACTTATAGACGGATATACCTAAACACGCCTGCGTCATCAACGGTATAACAATTGTTCCCACGGCAGCACCGGACTCGGACAATCCTAAAACGAGTGATTTCCATCGGTCAAATTGTTGCAGAACAACAACCCCAGCTGTTGTGAACAATAACGAACCGCCAAACCCTAAAACAATAGATCAGTAATTGCATTTTCAAATCTAATTAAAATAAGAAAATTACAGGAAATGTCGCATACAAAGGATACAGCCAAGAAGTGACAACTTGGAACGGTCAACAATAGCAATCGTCACCAGGCTCAAATAGATAATATTAATCTATACTCAAAAAATGGGGATTGAAAAAAATGTTAAAAAAACAAAAGTTTGCGTATTCGTAAAAAGAAAACAATATCGTAATATTTACTTTTTGACCGATTTTACTTAAACAGGTAGCTTAACTAATGCTGTGAAAACGTTAACGGATCAAGCCCTTAGGGATTATAATAATCATATTAATATATTAATATTAATTAATCATAATAAAAAGAGAACATCTAGATATAAAAACAAAACTTTTATTATTCGACTCAATGGTCGTTCCTATTTTGTTATACGGACCGGAGGTATTGGGCAAATAAAATTATAAAGAAGTTGACAAACTACATACAAAATTGTGTAAACGCATATTGGAAGTGCGCCAACAAACACCTAATTATGCTGTATATGCCGAACTAGGAAGATTTGAAATTATGAAGTCCGTTAACTCGCCTATTTGAGACATATTCATTGGTCAACGTAATACTTTCAACGCTAGCTGCTGGGCATATCATTAACCACCTTGGATACTCAAATATATTAAATGATTTGTTGATTAATACTAACTATATGTCTCCATTTAAAAGACGTTTACGTGATCAATTTATCCAAGAATGGAATGAATCCATAACAAATTGAATAATGATTCTCTACGAAAGCATTTTACATGCCTTAGATTAAGTCCGCATACCTTAGAATTGAGACCGGGCGATACAATAGTGTTGATCGTGCTAATAGATTATGTAACCAGAATGACATTGAGTCAGAATACCATTTCTCGCTGTGTTGTACTAAACACAACGATATCCGAACCGAATGTTTAGGCCGCATATCTTGGCCTCAACAAATTTACACATATCATGTCATGTGAAAATGGAAAGATGTTGTTAAAAATTTCGAAATTAATACAAGAAGCTCTTGTAATAAGAGTACCATTGAAAAATATGATTGTTTCGTAAGAATAATATTATTGTAATGTGTTGTTAAATGTGTTATGTGTGATAATGTAATGTTTATTATAATATGAATTGTCTTTGCCATATTTCTTAGTAAAACTTTGTAAATGGCCAAAGGCAAATTAAGCCGATTGCTGAATAAACTTGATTGATTGCTATTCTTCCTTCTTGTTTCATTTTTACCTTCATATTCTCATTCTGCATATATACAAAGTAATTTGACAATGCATACTAATTAATGTAGGCTATGCTTCAGCAGTAATGCCTTTTAAAATAACACCTGTGCTGCGTTCAGTTCGGTTAAACGTTTGATAACGTTAGCTAACATATTTTCCTGGATACTGGCTCAACCTCATACTAGCACACAGTACGCGATATTTTATGGAACCAGGCATTAAACGTGTTTGCTATTTAACGATGCTGAACGCAGCCCCGTATACTATATCAACATTGCAAGCAAATATATAGTTAAAATACTAGTATGACACAACTTACCACCAACCACGCCGTATGTCACATACAGCACGTGTAAAGAGGGCGTAAACACGCTTGACACGAGTCCCACGGTGAGAATCAGAGATCCAATTATACCCACGATCCTACAGTTGTATTTCTTGAGAAGAATCCCAGCGATTGGACCTATAAAATGATTTTTTTAAAAAGCTAATTCATTAATGGCAATATCAACAAGAAAGAGGAATGATATGTTATATGGGAAAGCATGATCTACAGGACTATTTTGATAAGATATTTACATTTGAGGTAAAAGAAATACAATGGATTGCTACGCTGATTTTCAAACAACCCTAGATGGTTTGTTTAAAACAACCTCACTTTTATTATTCATATTAAGTTAGTTAAATACCTGTTTAAGTGTGTGTCTGGCCAACACTCTATCCACTACACCACCGCCGACATTTGTGTCATATGAATGGTACAGTTCTACATCATGTCTTACTAATACTTATTATTTGCCTTTGTCTTATTGGAGCCGGGCCCGATTAGCTCAGTCGGTACGCGTCTGACTATCAATCCAGGAATCGTGAGTTCGAATCTCCCGCCCGGCAACAGTCTCCGTGATGATTGATATACGAAATTGTGTCTCATTATCATTCGTCTCTCACCACTGATTCAAGTGGGAAAGTAATCAGTTACTTTCGGAGATGGGGTGTGCTCGAGTACTGGTAAATCCCAGGAAACAGTGGGTAGATTAACTGATCGTCTGTCAGCCCTCGATGGCATAAAATAACGCTAAATATTCAATCAATCAATCAATCAATCAATCAATTAATCAATTAATCACTCAATCAATTGTCTTATTGGTAAGATGTTTATAATTTTAGAGAGCTGTAAGTTCATCAAATGAACCACGCAAGGGGTCCTCCGTGGATGAGTGGTCTAAGGCGCCATCTCACGATCACTTACCTCTCACCGGTAAGGTCTTAAGTTCGAGTCCCGCTCGCTCTAAAATAGTCATGAGAGAAAGTTTGCCAGTTACTTGCAGAAGGACGGTGGTTCTACTCAGATTCATTCTAGAAGCACCGTCCTGCCGTAAAAAACTGGCAAACTTTCTCACATAAAGTTTGTATGATGATTGAAATTGTCCAGTAGTAATAGTAATATTTAAATACACATTACATAATTATGAAAATCTACGATGCACCGTTCTACGCTTGTGCAACAAACACTCGTACAGTTCCGTAAACGACTGTATGTGGTCAAGACTACGATAAAATTTCTCAAATTGTTTATTGGTATCATTGAATGCTCTATACTTAAATCTATCTGACCATGACATTTCACAATTTACAAATTCACGATTCATAATTTATTAGACAAATAACATAACTTATTGAATGTCCCTCGTAAAAACGAGGACAAAACAAGTCCCTCGTAACAATGAGGACGAGACACTACAACACTAATAACTAGTTTTAAATGATAATAAAAACGACGTAAACTTACCTGAGACTAACAGAACTCCACTAAAGAGAGAACTGACCCACGTGGTTTCTGCCTTACTACCATCGAATTTATCCAGAAGTTCTATAAACATTATTCCAAAACTCTGGGCCATTCCCCAAGAACAAAAGTACATGACAAAGCTTCCAACGGCTATCAGAAAAAGGCGAATGTTCGAAACATTAGTGGTCATGTCTTTAGATTCGTTCTTCTTTGGTGATGGCGATATATTTTCTTGCACACTGATCGATGGTGACATATCCATTTCCACTTTTCTCATTACCCATGTCGTATCTCTTCCTTTTACCAAACTCCATTTTACTGGTTTAAAGTCTCTCTGTTCTTTCTTTATTATGGTTCCTTTTAGATATATAAATAAGTGTTAACAACTAAGACGATATGTGTTTAATTTATCCTTTATCTTTACAAAATAAGCAGATCTAGATTTTTTTCTTTAAAACAAAGGATACCGAAAATAATTATGAAATGTGCAAAATGAATATGTAATTGAAGAACACAGCTCGCCCTCAAAGCATTACATTAACAAGATTGAAAAAGTTATGGCTTCACTAATATTATTTATTGTTATTGGATTATCTTTTTTTTTAAATATATTGATGTCTGCAAAAAACTGTATCGAACGCAGTATGCATTATATTATTTATACGCACTGAAAAACAATGAGTACGGAATACTAGTTTGGTCTAGTAACCCTTGCTCAGGATCCTCCCTTGCATATACGCCGAATACTCTCGCACGCGCTATATAACGTCACAAATCACTTTATCGCAGTCTATATTGAGAAGCTACCAAGGGTGGTTGGTTTAGTACAGTTATCAGTTAAAAAAGTAATTTTATTTTTAATTTTATATGAACGATTCGTCGCTTACGTGAAATAAATTGGCTCTTGTGTTCCAGTTCATTGATACACTAATGATGAAAACTCATTTATATTCACAACTTTGCAACAATTTATCAGAAACTCAAAACGATTTGATATTAATTAACTGAACATTATATATGCATAAAAAGTCGACCTGATGACGATGCTTCTAATTATAGGTTTTATTTAGATTATAGTAATTATTATACTATTAACAGGCCAAAACACATTCTCGCTTAATTACAATATACATTTTGTAATATCAGATGTACACACACCATGCGTAATTTGCGCTATTGCACTATGTAACATAGCAATTTGTATGGTTGGCTGTAGCATAGCCCTTTATAGACTATATACATTAATATATTCCTTTTGAAATTTACTAAATAATAAAATAATGGGAAAAGATCTTCCACTAACACTTTTACTTATACACGATGGGCTAGATTAAAATATACTAGTAAAAAACATGTTATCGTCTGCTACTGTTTAATTTATGGACAAGCATTATTACACGCTACATCGTCGTGTCTTTCATTCATAAAAATGTACACAATCTCAGATTTCAATGGCGTAGAAATTTTAAATACATTCAACATAATTATGTTATTTACATTTAACAGATGCTATTTACACTTTTAAAGCAAACAAATGAATATTAATTTAAATTAAGTTGTTTATTTGTCTTTATATATTGCCGGAATATTATATACTTTGTGGAATTTCTTTGTACTATATTTTTAATATGTTGGTACACAGAGTTAAGAGATAAATACACTTTTTGTCGCTGCTTGAGTTTTTCACATGTCAAATCCACCAATAAACATATATTTGGTGTTAAATTTAACGCACATGTCGGCAATGGAAAGCTTGAAGCTATTGAAATAACGGACTCAACCACATTTGCACTGACCTGAAAGTGTCTATAGTTAATACAATCGTTCCGTTATCCAGATGCCACATCACCACACCGCTTCACACATAAATTTAAAAATAACAGGTGTTTTAATAGTAGGCCATCCAAAAAGCAAAATGACCCTTATTTTAACTTTTGATAGCAATTTTTAGTAGAATTGTTTCAATACCATAACACCATTCCCCAATATGTATATCATCGTGTGATGGTGGATGCCACTCGTGAAATTGCGTTTTAAGGTCACAGTTGAGGTCAAAGGTCAAAGAGGTGCAAAAATCAACAAAACAGTAGTGTTTATAAATAAGTGTTGCTAATATTAGAATTATGTTGCTTTATATATTTTTTTTCTTTAATGACATCTTGTTACAGTCTCATGCATCATTTTAAAAGACAATGAAACATCTATATAAATAATAATGAAGCATCTATATAAATGATAACGAAGCATCTATATAAATGAAAACGAAGCATCTATATAAATGACAATGAAGCAACTATATAAATGACAACGAAGCATCTATATAAATGACAATGAAGCATCTATATAAATGATAAAGAAGCATCTATATAAATGATAACGAATCATCTATTTAAATGACAACGAAGCATCTATATGAATTACAATGAAGCATCTATATAAATGACAACGAAGCATCTATATAAATGATAACGAAGCATCTATATAAACGATAGTGAAGTAACTATATAAATGATAATGAAGCATCTATATAAATGATAATGAAGCATCTACATAAATGATAACGAAGCATCTATATAAATGATAATGAAGCATCTATATAAATGATAACGAAGCTTCTATATAATGATAATGAAGCATCTATATAAATGATAATGAAGCATCTATATAAATGATAATGAAGCATCTATATAAATGATAACGAAGCTTCTATATAATGATAATGAAGCATCTATATAAATGATAATGAAGCATCTATATAAACGATAGTGAAGTATTACTGTCTTTCTGTTCGTATTTATAAATGTATGTAAAAGTAAAAAATGCGGAAAATTTCAGTATTTGTTGTTTTATGTGCAAATATACGAGTTATTAACAACCCTAAATGTTATACCTATCTTTGCAGATACAAAACTAAAATTAACTCTTATCGAAGTAAGTGTACGTGTACGCTTGAACGTTTCTATAATACACTGATGTACATTTTTGTCCAAAATTCTTTTTCCTGTAGAAATTATAATTTATAATTCATATACCTTCAAGGCTTGGATTAAAAGCAAATGCAAATGAAAAAAAAGATGTTATGATGTAATCAATTCACCAAACTAGTAAAAGTTTTTCCCTTATATAAATATGCCATACGAATGATGTGAGAATTGTAGAATATAACTTGATACCTCCAGTATAGAAGTTCTTGACAGAGTTAACAGTTTTGATTTTGACACTTGGCAAGATTGAAACTATTATGGCATAAAATTTGTTCAAGTACAGTCCCTTTCCAAAACAAATCAATAAAATCAAAGGAAATATGGCACCTCCTAGACCGTATACTTGTAGTGCCGAAGAAGTGTTGAAAGGTACTCCTGTTTGTTCAACAACTAGAGCAAGAATACAACCCACTGATTAGAGTTGTTGTATTGTGTGTCAGTCAGTCGATGTAAAACAGTTTTACAGGTTAGATTTCGGATCATATACTGATTCATCTGATGATGATTCAAGTATTCAAGAGCCATATGAAAGTATACTTCTACAGGAAAGTGTAGATTGTTGCTCAACAAATAAGAAGTGCGATTGGCATGATTCACTTTGGGAAGGCATAGGTATTGAGTATGCATACAAGGTAATTTCTGGAAGGTTCTTTCTCTATCTCTCCTTTTATTTGGTGGTATGTCGATTATTCTAGACGACAATGCTGAGGTCAGAAACTATGCTGAGAACTGTAAAGTTTATACGAAAGCAGAAGCTATAGTGATTTGGTTTATCTAATGGCTTACACAACTCCAAGAAAAATGTTGGCCTTGAACATGCTCTTCACAAGGCAACTTATTCTAAAATGATTGACAGAGTTGCTGAAATGATTGTCATGCTGCCAATCACACTGTTAAAATAAATGTGATCCTCAGAATTAGGCAATTTAATTGAAATGACAGTCTTGTGAGGTATGTCAGTTTTTTAGAGCTTACAATGAATCTAAACAGTTCGGATAATCCGCCAATGGAAACTATGGGAACGCTTCCAATATTACAAGCTTGTGCAGATGAATTTAACACATTTAAAACTGTTGTCAATAAATTTTAAGCAATTTGAAATCATACTGGTCAAAGTAATATCGTTATCACAGCAGGCCACAGCAAATTAGCCACTCTATTCTAAAAAGAAATAACTTGTATTGGGCAATTAAGATCAATTCAAGATTGTCATATTCAGACATGGGATCTCCACTAATGTTTCGTTTTCTTAAAGCAGTTGGACAATATGTAGAATCGGCTAGTTTAGATATGCGAATTAAGACAGGCAAACACCACCGAAAATATTTAAGAGTGAAATGTATATTGCAGACTAGTGAGGCCTATTAAGCATCGTTGAGACTGCATTGATGTGAAACTACTGCAGCCAAGCTTTTATCTTTTGATTATGCCGTAAAATATTGCCAAGCGGCGTTCTCAACATAAGGCGAATGTTTCCTTGGCAGAAAACAATTGAACAGATGAGTTTAGACTAATTGTTCTAGCAGTTTTATTGCTTGTTTCCGAGAGTTTGGTGAATAATGACAACAGATTACCTACCTCAGGAATTAATCTTGATGAATCTCATGTTCCAGAGTTGATCAAACAGATGGACACTTTTGACATTTGCTGAGTATGACCATTTGAGAAAAAAATCTAAAACATTTGCCTTGATGTATGACGTACGAGTTTCAAACAAGCAGAAAGCTCAGATCGTTAAAAATGACAGAAAACCATTTCCAAGTCTTTTGACAGTTGCAAATGCTAGCAGAAATGTAGTAATTGACTCTGTGCTGAAACATGAATTGTCCCTGATACCTCTCTCACTTGCTAGGATTTTATGATCTAGGAACTCTACCACAAAGGCTGAATTTTTGAATGTTTTGAAAAAAGATTTTAATTTAATGACTTTCCTAATTCTTCACTGCATAGGTGCGTAATCATTGATGGTTATGCTTCAAGCTTTCGGAATCGTTAGCTATCCGAATAGTTCTAACAAATGTCCTTATTAAGTAGCACTTTAATAACTAGGCAGTGTATATTAAAGGACTATTAATCATTTGATTTATTGATCAATATTAGAGAATATTAACCTATTTTCTATACCATTATTGATTTTGTCCGATCTCTATTGTGACCTAATGCAGCTATTTCCTTCAGTTTAAATGTGAATAATTTCTTATAAAGTTTGTTTATGTATTCACGCCATTTAATTTTAAATATTTGCCGGTTTTATGTATTTGGAGCTTGCATTTTACAAGAAATTAGAAATTCATCAATTTTACACACTTTTGACCTTTGACCTCAATTTAACCTCAATTTGACAACACTTATTTTAACATATTATATCCATATTCCTAGCAGTGGCTTACAACAAACATAGTTCTACAGATTTCAGTTCAATAAATATATGATTTATTTGACAAGGCAGTATTCTTAATTCTATATATTCATTACTGCACCCAGTTGACATTTGACCTATTTTTGAGATTGTGAGGCGATTTCATGATTAGCATCCACCCTCACAGGTTTGTTAACATACCAAGGAAGACATCAAGCATGGATGCCGAATTCTACTCAAATTTACCATCAAAAGTTTTTTCTCTGTGATTGGATGGCCTACTATAATGTTAAAGGGATTTTATGGGATATTCAATTTTTTTAAAATTTGCTTGAAATATTTCCCCCCGATATATCATGCCTGTATATACTCACTGACCCCAGTTTGCCAAAACGATATCTATTTGAACATGCCAAATAATATATGGAATAAGGGATTTCCTCGCTAAAATATATTCCCCGCTTATTTTGTGACGTATTAAATGAGTCCCGCGATTTCATGTTGATTTTTGATCCGTTATTACATGTAATAAAAATTGTTTCATCTGAGAGTCCGAATGACGATGCAAAGATCGTAAAACAGTATTTAAGTGCTATCTATTTTTAGAATTGGGATTTCGTTTCAAGTGTTAAACACTACGATTCAGATTTTGATTTTGTTACAGTTTAAGTAGGTTTGACATACAAAACCATTCAAATTAAGATATTTGTAGCGTTTTTTTCCTAGTATACTCCCTTTACAATGAAACTAAAATATTTTGTGAAAATTGGATTCACAGAATCCATTGACCCATATGTTATATTCTCTAGACCAAAGAAATGTATGGAAATGTAGTAATAATATTTGTATTTTTGTTGAAGATGACCTGAAAACAAAATTTGAAAGTTAAATATAATCATAAAAAACTGTTCAGTGAACGGCCCTGTGTATTAATCAATTGTTCAGCTGCTACATGTAAATGTTATCGGTATTTACATGTATACTACTTGGTATACCCGCCTATAAGTCTATATATATAATGTTAGTTTGTTACACCTCCCTTCCAAGATAGATAACTCAAGTTATCTCACCCCATAAACAAAACTCACATTTTATTGTCGAGATAACATATCCGCAATTGCGTTTTTCTTCCCTTCAATATGAGCTATTTTAAATCTGTATTTCTTTAACATTAGACTCCATCTTAGAAGTCTCATATTTTGGTCTTTCATTTTATTCAGCCACTGTAATGGGAAATGGTCAGATTCAATAATGAATTCTTTACCTTAATGTAAATACTGACTTAATGATGGCTAAGCACTCTTTTTCGACTGTACTGTATGAGTCTTCCGACTTTAACAATTTCTTACTGATGAACATGATAGGAAACCGGTCTTTGCCATCACACTGTAATAGGACACCCCCTATTCCTCTGTTACTAGCATCAGTTTGCAACACAAACTGCTTTGTGAAGTCAGGACTTTTGAGAATCGGGTATGAAGATATTGCTTTCTTCAATGTATCAAATGCCTTTTGATGATCTATATCCCATTTTACCTTGTTTGGTAGTTTCTTTGCAGTCAAGTCAGTTAATGGAGCTGCAATTTCAGCGAAATGTGGAATAAATCGGAGATAGCAATTTAAAGTACCAATAAACGAACGTATCTGTTTATTCGTAGATGGATTTTGTATCTTCATAATTGCTTCTATTTTCTGAGGAGACGGACGAATTTCTCCATTTCCTACTTTATGTGCAGGGAATTCTAATTCCTGAAATCCCATGTAACATTTGCTTGGTTTTGCAGTAACTTTTGCTGAACGAAGAGATTGAAATACCTGTCGGATGTGGGAGACATGCTCTGGAAATGTCATACTGAAGATAACTATATCATCAATTAAAGCATCTGAAAAATCATCTAACCCTTGTAATATCATCTTCATAAGTCTGAAAAATGAGGCCGCAGAATTTATCATTCCAAATGGCATGACATTAAATTACCATCTACAATGGTAAGCTACATCTATAAATATACCTGGCCAGAAAAAGTTTTGTAAAATTCTATTTCGTGTCTATTTGTTGCCAAGATGACCACCTAAAGGTAAGTTATGTGCAATTCCCATCAGCTTCTTTCTATACTTTATTGGTACCACAATCTGATTCACTTGATCCCCAGTCTTTGGTTTAAAAATTCTGTACAAAAATCCAGAATTATATGTGAAATAAGAATTCTTTTTCTTACCTTTGTTGTTATTTATATCTTTCTCTTGTATATCATTATTCTGTTTGGCGAATGACCTTACTTTAGTCTAGTGTTGAATCTTTCTTTTGTTCTGCTTTCAATTTTTCACTGGATACTAGCAAATCATTTCCTTTTTCGACTACTTCTATTGTCTCACTTACCTTAGCATTCTGTTTCTCTTTCATTATTAAATCTTCAGAATATGCTTGTATATTTTCTCTTTCTAGTCTGTCATGGTACGAGTTTCAATGCCATTGAAATGTTTTTATCTCATTTCTATTTGGGACATGTCCTATGTTTCCTATTACAATATCTGCAAATGGATTGTCCATAATTAAATCTTTTACCTGACCTGTAAAATAATTTGTTTCTATATCAATGATTACCTCAGGACATTGACATTCAGTCCCATTTGCTAATGTCACATTTTGACTAACCCCTGTTAATTTTCCTTTGTCGCTAAGTTTATTGGCAACAAATATTGTTGTACAACCTGTATCTCTCAATACATTCACTTTCTTATTTGCTACTCTACCTTCTGAAAGTATCAATCCATTTTTAAGCTCACTTTTCCCATGCAATGATTTGCCATTTTGTTCAATGGGAATTTCTACTATATTGTATGATTTTGAACATTTTGTTGGTGAATGTATAAGGCCATTTGCTTGTTTGTCATGGTAATTTTTTTCTTTGCTTTGAGTTGTATCTATCTCAGTACCCCTGTTATCTTTAAATGGACATTGCGCAATCAAATGATCTTCACACTTACAGTGAAAACACTTACGTTTATCGTAAGATCTGTATGACTGTTTGTTATAACTGTAGGAACCTGGTGAGTAATCTGCCATTTCTCTATTTAACGGTTTAAACAATGTTTGCCGATACATTGGTTTCTTTGTATCAAATTTATGTGCCAATTGATGTGCATTTGCTAACGAAACTAATTCTTTTACAGATTTTGGTTCTTTTTCTTGTAAATATGTTTTGCAACTCATAATTGGTGGTGATATTAATTGGTCTCTTAATATCATATCTACTATTTTCCCATGATCTTTATCAATATTTTCACTTTCTTGCCAATGGGTAAAGTAGTTCAAAACTCGAATAGAATACTCTTTGAACGTTTCACCGACACGCTGTTTTGAATTCGAAACTTTCCTCTATATTCTAATGGATTTAAACCATATCTTTCTAAAATTGCCTTCTTGATATTGTCATAATCCTTGCTTTCATCAAGCGACATACGGGAATACGCTTCTAAAGCATTTCCAGATAACTGTGGTATCAAACGAATAGGCCATTCATTTTTATCCCATTTATGGAGTTCTGCTAAACGCTCAAATGATGTCATAAAGACTTCAATATTCATACCTTCAACAAATTTTGTTAATGGAATTTTGGAATGAAGAGGTTCACATTTACTTTTCGAAACACTGATTTCTTTTGACTTTAATTCTATTTCTTTGAATTTAATTTCTTTCTCATGTTAAAGTTGTAATACCTTTAATTGTCTTTCCTTTTCATTTTCTTCTGCTAAACGTTCGGCTGCTTTTTCGGCGCGTATAGCAGCTCTCTCCTCGCGCTCATTGTCTTCGCGTCTTTTCTTTTCTTCATACTCAATTTCTTTTAATCTCATATTTTCATCTTTTTCTGATCTTTCTCTTAAAAATTCTAAGCAAGTCCCTACATCTCCTCCTTTTTCAATAACTTTTTCAAACCAGTCTGGTATCTTTTCGGTCATTTTTTTTCATTTGTTATGATCAATAATTACATAAACTATGATTCCTATCTAATTCTGTTTTGCTTTTTATGCTCCTCTAAACCGCTGCCACCATTGTGACGATTTTAAGTAAAATCTGTCAAATTTGTTTAGAGCAGCCATTAAAGATAAACAGACAAATGATAATCTATTAATTAAAGTTTATTTTAATATAATTAAATATAGAAGATAGTGAGATAGTGATAAAGAAAGAAAGAAACAACATAGATATAAGTTAATTACAATATTACTGAATTTACATACATTCTTACAAATAATCAAGTAACTAAAGTCAATTATTCACTTGTCATTAAACTTGTACTAAATCATTGATACATATCTTCTCATTTCCTCACTGTTTTATTTCGTGCATTTTAACACTACGTCACTGCTTCCCTTTCCATCTATGTCACTAAACTTCTTTTCTATGAAGATTCTTGTTATACATACATACTGATATTTCATCATATCCACTATGTATCATCATTAAGTTTCTCCAAGGTAATACCTATTATTACAACTACATCTGCATTTACTATGCATCATCACTAGGCTCCTCTACAATAACATTTCATTCTATTATCACAAGTATATCCACTATTCACCATCACTAGGCTTTTCGATTATAACAGTTCTTTCTATGATCACTAATGCATCCATTATGTATCACCACTATGCTTCTGAATCACTGGCATTGTATTCTCATCTGTGTGTATCATACAGACTGTGTGGGTATCATCATTATTTACATAATGTATATGTGGTCTTCGATATACATCTTAGATGCTCATGTATCGGCTGGTCAGTATGCAACCACGAAAAAGGAGGAGAAGTAACCCTATAATATATCAAGATACTTCTAAGTATTTTCCCAAATATGTATATATACTTAACACGGACAATGACAAATATTTGATATATTAGCAGTATTTCAAAATTGCAAGCCACTACTTAATAAATATGCTTTACTCACCAGCCACCTCTTGTCTCAACATTTAATACTTCAATCTACCAATATTTTCCTATACATCTGTCCACTTCAACTTTAAAATCTACACTGCCTTAAAATGTATGTTCTTTGTCATGCTGTAATGCACATTTTAGTTCACTCACTATAATTACTGTTATTGGTATTAACATGTATACTACCTGGTATACCCGCCTATAAGTCTATATATATAATGTTAGTTTGTTACACCTTTATAGCAAATATTTTAACAATCTGAAAAATTATCATCATTATTTTTCATTCCTGTTGTAAAATTGTATATTGTGTTCGTATTGGTTTTTTTTCATGTTCTTATTTTTTTTTTATCTTTATTGTTTAATTCAAATTGTGTTTGTTAATTTTATATGTTTGTTGTAAGTTTCTGTTCTAAGTTGACCAATAAGAATGTAAAACGAATAATGTAAATAAAGCATTTAACACCACATATGTACAATTCAACAACACAAATGTTAAGTTTGAACAAAAAAAAGATTTATACATATAGCAATACTTGGCCTGCCATATAGGTCTCACTACACAGTTGAATTTTGTTCTTTGTTCTGTATAAAATAAGGTCTAGGATTTCCATGGTAAAAATAATTCCACATAGAAGTTTTTTTCCATAGCAGGAATGTAAACCCACATAAAAATGCACAATAACTGGTAGGTTGACCACGTTTGTTTTTTTTAAAAGAGGATGTAGTAACACCCTGAGATGACACTCTGAGATTTTTTGAAAAAAGAAGTCCTCAAATGCTCATAAATACATGCATATATTGAAATCCTTTAAAAGTCACTTTTTAACACCAGTGATGTCTTATTGCAGTATATGCTCAACCAACTTTTGCTTTACGCATCTGCAGCAAAAATTCACAACTACAATGAACCTTTTTGAAAATATTACAAAACCAAATTACATAGGCCTTGAATTTAAGCGTAAGAATCATGTTACCGTGGGGAAAAAGGGGCGTAACTGTGAGGCATTATTTGCAGTAGCTTTACAAGATGTACTGATGCCTTTATAAAGCCAGATAAACAAAAGAGAAAGTGATAGAACATAACGATAATGTAAATAATTATATGACAAACATAAAGGCAAGCACCCAATCACCGCGTCTCATTATGGTTTTAAAATGAACTCGCCTTTGAGACCGCAGAAGTCCATTAATCAAGCATGGATGCTTGAAATATTAAAAAACCCGAAACGAAAGCTTTGTTGAGCATAGGCTCACCTTGATGAATATTTTCTAACATTTGAGTGAAACATGAAGTTTTTTCGTCAATTTATCTGACTTCATTATTAAAAGCAATGACGATAGCGGCCTGTGTGTTTAGCGAATGTTTTAGCATAACATCCCTTTCACGGCAATACAAAAATAAGTATGCTAAGCGTTGCACATTTTTTTTGCCATATGAATATATATATTATTTTCCTAAGTACGGTCTACAATATCTTATATAAGAAAATGGATTTACAAACGTATACGCGAGTCCACATATTTGAGCATTTGTAAAGAATGCGCGCACGAAGTGGCAGGTTAGAAATGTACATAGCATGTCCTCCGAAAAGCGTCTTCTGAAATAGTGCTGTTGCAATGTTGTCTTTTTTTATTAAAACATGCAGTATAATTTTATATAAAACATTGAAAAGGCTTATGTACTTACAGATGACGTTCGATACCCTCTGATGCGTGTATTATTTAAAACATCATTCGGCTTACTTATATGCCAAAATGATTTTAAAAAAAAACAGCTTTAATTTACACTGTTATTTGCAAATGCTTATTTAGTATTCCAATCAAAATGCCTGATGCATTATGCCAACAAATCTTATTTAATGAAACAAGTCACGTAGTCAGGACGACTTCCAACTTTTCACATTAATTAACACTCTCTTCTTTTTTGCAAATATTAATATTCATTTTGCACGTTTCTATATTGTCCTGATTTGGTATTTTGATCATTTATATATGATCAGTTTAGGTGTTTCATAATATATTTAATGCAAGTCTTTATAACCAATATCCTCATTTTTGCATACATTTGACTTATTTCCATATTCGTCTGTTCATTTCCTTATCACATTTTAGTTTACATTAAAATCTAACCAACATAAGTATTATTATCATAACCTAACGAAACGTGCACATTGATGATAACAGTAAATTCAGCAATGATAGTATATTAAGGAAGCAGCGGGTGTCTTAATACATAAATGTTGCATATACGTTGTTGTTGTTGTTGTTACATGGTTTAAGTGTCGCTTTAAAATTAGTTCAGTTATGTCGCGAAGTGGTCTACTTAAGACAGTAATCTAAGCTCTACCACACTGGAGTATCATGCCGCAGACATATGATATCATACCCCACCCAGTCACATTATACTATCACAGGGCCGACAAGTCCTGGAACTATCCTGTAAAGGAAGAGCCTAAAGCTAGGAACCCACGACATTCCATATGTGAGGCGAATTCCCTACCCCCTAGATTACCACTGCGGTCCACAGTAGCGTAAACATAATAAATATATAAACAACTTATAAGATGCACAATTCAAACCTTACGTCCAACCTCACTCTATCCTACATGTATTGAAATGAATTCTGCCCATATTGCTAATTCTGAAGAATCTTTGATTTTCATGGGATTTAACGTCATTTTAAACACATTTCAGGTTATATATGGCATATCCATTTGTTTTATTGGTGGATGAAGACCTTAGAATGATCAACCGTCCTTCCGCAAGTGACTGGCAAACTTTCTCACATAATGCTTTTGGAGCGAGCGGGACTCGAACCTTGGCGGTGAGAGGTCAGTAAGTCGGCGCCTTAGACCACTCGGCGTCGGCGGACCACCTACTGTAGATTCAAATATAGGTCAAATTCACATACGCATGTTAAGAATTAGGTACACCATATATCATAATTGTAAACTTATTAAAAAAGATAGTATTAAGACTAAAACGTGATATAATAAGCCGGTCTGCCATTTCAATAGTAGACATGATCCTTAAATGACTAAATGTTTATCAGCAAGTGTTCACCATATAGGTTATGTATATGACAGTGAAACTTTGCATGCCCAACAACTATGAAGCATTGAGGAATGCGTGTTTACTTGACATCTCCCTGTTTGTGTCAGTGCACTGTTAAAGTTACCCCAGTGCACTGTTAAAGGAACGCACAGCAATTAGTATAAAAGGGACACATATCAATTAGTACAAAAAGGAAACACAGCAATCAGTATAAAAGGGACGCACATCAATTAGTATAAAAGGGACGCACATCAATTAGTAAAAAAGGACACACAGCAATTAATATAAAAGGGACGCACATCAATTAGTATAAAAGGGACACACATCAATAAGTATAAAGGAACACACAGCAATTAATATAAAAGGGACACACAGCTATTAGTATAAAAGGGACGCACATCAATTAATACAAAAGGGAAACACAGCAATTAATATAAAAGGGACGCACATCAATTAGTATAAAAGGGACACACATCAATAAGTATAAAGGAACACACAGCAATTAATATAAAAGGGACGCACATCAATTAGTATAAAAAGGACACACAGCAATTAATATAAAAGGGACACACAGCAATTAGTATAAAAGGGACACAAATCAATTAGTATAAAAGGGACGCACAGAAATAAGTATAAAAGGGACACACAGCAATAAGTATAAAAGGGACGTACATCAATTAGCATAGAGGGACACAGCAATTAATATAAAAGGGACGCACATCAATTAGTATAAAAGGGACGCACATCAATTAGTATAAAAGGGACGCACAGAATGAGTATAAAAGGGACACACAGCTATTAGTATAAAAGGGACGCACATCAATTAGTATAAAAGGGAAACACAGCAATTAATATATAAGGGACGCACATCAATTAGTATAAAAGGGACACACATCAATAAGTATAAAAGCGACACACAGCAATTAGTATAAAGGGACACATATCAATTAGTATAAAAGGGACGCACAGCAATAAGTATAAAAGGGACACATATCAATTAGTATAAAAAGGACGCACAGAAATTAGTATTAAGGGACACATATCAATTAGTATTAAAGGGACGCACAGCAATTAGTTTAAAAGGGACACACAGCAAACTAGTATAAAAAGGACGCACAGCAATTAGTATAAAAGGGACACACATCAATAAGTATAAAAGCGACACACAGCAATTAGTATAAAGGGACACATATCAATTAGTATAAAAGGGACGCACAGCAATAAGTATAAAAGGGACACATATCAATTAGTATAAAAGGGACGCACAGAAATTAGTATTAAGGGACACATATCAATTAGTATAAAAGGGACGCACAGCAATTAGTATAAAAGGGACACACAGCAATTAGTATAAAAAGGACGCACAGCAATTAGTATAAAAGGGACACACAGCAATGTTTCATTGACCCGTTCAGCTCAGTCAGTTGCGTGTCCGACTATCAATCCAGGGGTCGTGAGTACTAATCCCCATCAAACCGCTTATTTAAGTTGCAAACTTCTATCAGTTATTTGCGGCGATGGGCATGATTAAATACTGGTTAACCATCCAGAATTCCAAGAATGAGTGGATATGTAAACGGTTAAACGGCGTTAAATACTAAAAAAACACACAAAAAAAACAACAACACGACAATGTTAAAATAGAGTTGATAAATTGTAGTGCATCAACTATGAAAACGTATAACAATATCTAAGATTTATCGATTGTATATCAAACAGTATAGTATACACAACTACCGATAATATTAGTTTTAAAGCTAATGTTATGCTACGTTTTAAGTAGAATTTGTACAAAAAGAGACATCTGAAATGTATCTGACAGAGACTTAACACGCAAACTTCACTCTATATAGATCCATAAGTTGCAAGAAAGGGAAATGATTGATCAGGTGTATTGCATACAGTATCCGATGTTACATATATATCAACGAGTCTTCATTCTATCATGAGCTACGAGTCCAGCGTTGTACTTCAGTGATTGATCGCGTTAACAGGCATCTTATTTTGTATTGATTGATTGATTGATTGATTGCTTATTTAGCGTCATTTTCATGTCATCCAGCACTATAACAGACGATCAGTTAACTTAACCACTGTTTCCAGGGATCCTGAAAGGTAAACAGTACTCGAGCACACCCCATTTCCGCAAGTAACTGATAACTCGCCCAATTGAACCAGCGGTGAGAGCCGAATGATAATGAGACACAGTGTCGTATATCAATAAAATATAAAGTTATTAAAATTAAAAGTTATTTGTCAACTGTTTGATGCTTTTGTAGGCTCAATTCTTAACTACTCAAGTGAAATATGGGGTTTCGGTAAGTCGAAGGCTATTGAGAGAATTCATCTCAAATTTTGCAAAGCATTATCAAATGAAAAATCCTCTACATGTACTGTTAGTATTTATGGGAAGCTTGAAAGATATCCTTTATTTGTTACACGATATACACGGATCATAAAATATTTGAGTAAAATAATTAGTTCTGTTGACATATTAATTGTTCACTTATATAATTCATTGTTAGAGGATTGCAAAACAGACATTCAAAATAGGGCTCACTGTGTCAAATCGCTCTTAGATAACAACCTATTTTCTTATGTATGAATTAATCCAGCAGTGGTTTAATCAAAACGTTTTCATTTAATGTTTAAGCAAAGAGTTATTGATGTATTTTAGCAAAGCTGGTATAATGACATTTCAATCAGCGGTAAACTTATTTTATACAAGCATTTTAAACACTCGTTTGAATTCGAAATATACCTGTTAAATTTGGTTTTAATGTCGAGATAAAGTCTATCACAAACAGATAGTAAGTTGTTATATATTCAGATAACGCGTTCACAGCGTGTGTCATTTTACCCGTGTAAGTGAATTTTATACCTAAATAGCAAAACGTGTCAACAACTTCAATAGGTTCTCCGTTAACAAATAAATCAAAGTTATTTATTTGTTTTCTTTCTCGACGATAAATATATTTTTTTAATAACATTTATTTTGAGACCCAATTTACACAAATAGTTTGATATTTCATTAAGCTGAGTCTGTAAACTTTTTGAGTCAGTAGTGAATAGCGCTATATGTCATTGGCAAACAAAATCATGTATATAAACAGTTGATTTAGATCATTTTCAGACAATCCTTTAAAGTCAATACTGTACTGAATATCATTAATAAAAAGTATAAATAAAAGAGGCGAGAGTGGCTCCTCTTGCTTTAAACCAAGCGTAACATCGAAGAATTCCAATAAATTACTGTTAGACGGAATTTTTACACAAGATTTAACATTGTCATAATACTTTTAATGATTTTAACCATTTTACAGCTTAATCCTGATTGCAGAAGTTTAACCCAGAGGACATCCCTAATAACGGTGTCAAAAGCTTTTTCGTAGTCAATGAGTGCACTATGTAGTTTGGATTTATTAGCTAAAATATTTTGAATAATTGAATGAAGAATAAATATACTATCACCTGTACTTCGTTTATCCCTGAAGCCAAATTGTGAAGCGTTAAATACATTTTCAGATTCGCACCAGTACTAATTAGCATTTAAATTGCTAATTAACACGTGATGTATTGTTTGTTATGCAAGTAAAGTTTTATTTCTTCATAATTCCGTTTGTAAATTCATTACATAAGTTTATTTATTGTAAAAACAATTCTAATCGGTCTAATAAGTGCAATAATAAAACAATGTATAAGAATATTATTATTAAGAAGAAAAGACAATATGAAATTAACAAAATGAAAGATATTGAAACGTTACGACACTGTAATCATAGGGTCTCGTCTGTTAAAAATTCTATAAGTACCGAGGAGTTATATAACTATTTTCCGAGTCTCGGCTCAAATTAACCTACTGTCTTGACGATGATGCGGAACTCTTTTGTAAAAGCCATGATTTTAACTCACCAGACTGTAAACGGGCCAATTACAGTGGCTTAGATGGAATCTGCAATACGTAGCCTTAAATGAATTTCATTGAAAGTTCATATCTTGTTGACAATTTTAACGGTATATTGAATTCAGGTTACATTCCAGAGCAATGACTCGAGAGAATTATAATACCGTTGTTTAAAAAAACAACAAAAACAATCACAATGATGTAAAAAAATATAGTAGTATTACTTTGGTAAATTGCTTCTCTGAAATATTCACTGCTATATAAAATAAAAAAATAAATAATTGAATTGAAAGAAATGATATTTTAAGTGACGCTCAAATGAGCTGTCCACGGTTAATGCAATTATCTTGCCGGTTTTATTTTCCTTATTTTTCTTTTTTTTTTCTTTTTTTTTTTGAACCACCATTGGATTGTTCATTTATTCTCCCCGTCACAGGCGTGAGGAGGTCTCTCACTCACTCATTCATTCTTATATGCATATAGTATTTCTTCTTTAATTTGACATTATTGAAAAAAAACGACATTGAAATATTTTTTCTGACTATTTTAGGCAATGTATCAATATTTTAAATGGCGGGGTGTAGAAAAAAAATGTAGGGGAGGGGGGATTTTGCCATGTGAGGTTACACATTTGTTTTAACATATATCATGTACATTTTTATTCTATTTGTGCGGATATATTCATACTTAATTTCAATTATGATGAAATCAGTGTTTGTTTAATACCCCAATATTCACTAAATTTATCAAATCTACCATTCTTAATGTTAATCCACTTGTTTCATCATACAGTGCTCTCATATTTCCTATTAGCCCATGAAATGAAATTTTGTTATATAGACATCTGCTTGAGTAAATGCCATTATAATAAAATATTTAATTACTTTTTTTTATCTTAATGTTGTTTGCTGCTCATATGATTTTGTTAGGAAAAAATCATCAGGAAATGCCAATACCCTTGAGCTTCAAAACAACTATTGTAATAAGTGGGGTTTACAAGTAAACATTAATGAAACGAAAGTTATGGTTTTTAAGAAACGGGGACCTATTTATGATAACGAAAATTGGACATATGATAATAATGCTTTAGAAAAAGTAAATGACTTTAATTATCTAGGAACAGTTCTTAATTACACCGGTAATTTTGGCCTTAACCAAAAAACTTTATAGGTAAGGGTCTAACCTAGGGCGTTAAACTTTCTATTAGCAAATACTCACAAACATATTCTAAAAATAAAAACTATTTGTCCGCTATGTGATGCATACGTAGGTTCAAGTCTTAATTATGCATGTGAAATTTGGGATACTCTAATCACAAAGAAATTGAAAGGGTGCATCTAAAATTTTGCAAACAATTGCTTCATGTGAAAACATCAACTTACAATATGGGAATGTATGGCGAACTTGGTAGATATCCAGTATTTATTAATAAACATATGTGCGTTTGGTGAAATATTGGTGTAAAATAATGAAGTCGGGTATTATTGTTAAATATCTTTTCGAATCTCTATTAAGAGATTGTAAAAAAGGTGCAAAAATTTGGGCTGTAAATATAAAAACACTGTTTGAACCAGTATGGCTTTTCTTATGTCCGGAGTAAACCTGCAAATACTTATTAACATAATTTTCATATCGTGTTTTTGCAGAGAGTTGTTGATAATGTTTTGCAAACATGGTACACTAGCACATCCATATCTATTTAGAAGTAAATTGTTAACGAAATGCATTTATAAATAATAAAAAAAGTCCAACCTCTTTTTGAAATATTAAATACAGATGAACAGATGCTACTTTATGTGTTACAAATATTTGAAAATATTTACGAATTGTTTCATAAAATGTGTAATGTCGGATAAATAAATATATTGGATGTATATATAATATACGTATGTAATGAGAAACTATATATGTTTAAGTTAAAAATAAAGCAATCTTGAATATCTTGAATCTTGATAAGTGTATTGCTACATATTAAGCTTATAACATAAAGCGAATCAGTGAATAAGTATATTACAATGAAGTCCATGTCTTCTGAATATAAAAAATAATGTTTCTGCACTAATATATTTTTTGTTAGTTTTTTGTACAAGATTTTATTTACATTTTATTCAAATATTATTTATTCGATAATGATTTCCTTTTTGCAGATTTTCTTTTATATAATTGTGTATGTGTATACATGTATATGTATATATACCAAACACCATTAAAAACGCAAGCTCTTGAATATTGAATATAACTTAACCCAGATCTGCTCTCGTTTTTATCGGTTCATATATATATATCGACCGCAATTAATTTGTTAAATTTATGATGAAATTGTTGGAATAAAATTGAAAAACAAGGTAAGTAAGTTTTGTGTTGGTTTATCATTCATGTCACATATATATTTGATAAAATACCCATAGTTGCGTTGTTAAATACCGTAAGTATGCTAGTATCATTGTAAAACATAGTACTGTTTAATAATGACCATTTTTATTTCAGACCAGCTGGGCCTAAATTCATCAACAATTTGAATCTGATAATCGGACTCAGACCCAAATCTTGCTTTTTTGTAAAGCCCTGTAAACATACAATAACGGGTAAGAAATGGGACTATGTAACATTTTCTTTTAAATATTCATTCAAACTACTTCATTTTACAAATAAAAATAGCAGATTGCTTGTTAAATAGACATTATTTGAATATGATTTTTTGGACAATTTGAGTCTGAATCTAAATCTCAGACTCAAAATATTGATGAATTTAGGTCAAGAATCTAAGATAGTCTATGATAATTATGATAGTAATAAACTGAATGTAGATTAAGACATAAGTCATTTGATCAATTCGTTAAACTAGGAGAGCGAATTGACCCTGATAACCCTCCTGTAAAATGAAGGTAGATTGGTACAGTGGGAATGATGCATATACTGCAGCGTGTGTGCCATTAAAGATTAATTCCTTTTTGTTTTAGTTTGCCCTATTTATCGTAATATAGGAAATGCATGTCCTCCAAAGTGTTTATTGTTACACATTTATTTTGCATTTATTCATGACAGAAAATTAACTAGTGTTAATAACCCGATAAATATGTTTACTTGTCGATGTAGAAACGCGAAAGTCTGGCTGGCCGAATGATCTCAATTCTAATTATTCATTTACAGCATGTGTTTTATGCAATTATTTTTAACAGTTATACATTTACTCACACAATGCAATTAATCCAAACTGAATTTCCCTATAATATATCCAGCTTAAATTAACTTGCTGTTTCATGCATTGAGTCTGTACTTTAACACGTTTTGTTCAGAAACAAATTTCCGTGACTTTGCATTGCGGTAACCACACTGATATGCGATTAATAATAGCACGTGTCACGTAAAGTAAATATTCAATAGCAAAATCATGGCAACCAAGTGTAACAAAAACATAAAGATAACGTGTGCATACGTGTGTAACTAGTGTCCCGCATGGTACAATTTACACTTTTTATACATCTTCATTTACGCTATCTTTGACACATACGTCTGTACCATGCTATATTGAACGTAAGTATTTACCTGAAACTCGTGAATATATCGTATATACCCGTATATTAATTTTCGATGTCAGAACTTAAATAGTAATATTACTGTTGATAAACCAATGCCAATACATTACTACGGCATCATGTCACATTCAGAAAAACTCTATGGAGAAGGCATATAAACGTTCGAACATATTGGCAAAGATTAATGTGTGCCGCCAAGTGAATACTTAGGCACAATATGTAATATACGTCCATCTGCATGTGAGGCGGACACTCTACCCTTAAACCACCGCTGCGGTTCCAACGAATGAGATCAACTACAAAACACCACCATCAGCAGTTTATATTTATTAATTTTATCAACATGGAACGATCACCCAGACGATCTTCATCAGCAGCCGTTTCATACCATACCATATATACATACCACGGAGTCACTGTGTATAATAAACAAGTAAATAAATAAATAAATAAATAAATAAATAAATAAATAAAAAAACAAAAAACAAGGTACGTATTATTATAGGCAAAGAACTATAGAAGAAGTGACGTGTCGTACCTTGTGTCTGCGACATGCGATTCCGTTGTGGCAGCGCTTAGAATATTGTATCAGTCTCAAATTGCTTGTTACAGGCAATTCTACATGTCTCCTACCGACGTCAAGGTAGAATTTGTTAACGTACATGGACTTAGTGTTCTCGGCCGAGTTGTTTAAAGCTTGGTTAGCTTCAATGCTCCTTCGTTGAAATTTTGTATCTTTTATATCTTTAAAATTTAAAGTTTTCATATACAAGTGAAATAGGTTATAGAAGTATTGTAATATATTGTTACAGTTACCGGTACATTTTTACCTTAAATGTTAAAAAACTAAAAATATCATGAATTGTAAATTTGGCTAAACAGTGCGTTGAACAACTGCCTTTTGCCCTTGATGTGTATTTATAACTTTACCAATTTTTTTGTAGGACTGAAAAAATAAAATGTCGTACGTTATGTCTGTATTCCCTCTTGTATTGCCCTCTATCCGCATGCAAAGTTTCACAAACCCAGTTTAGTAATCTTTCCGGACATACGGACGGACAAATGCCGGTCGAACAAACGGGCGGAAGGTAAACCTATAGTTTAGTAAAACCGGGAGGCGACTGATGAAAAACTAAGTATGTGTTTATATTATGTTTGGTTTATATAGATCCAAGGATCTCTCTTATTCCTTGATAGATCATAGATGTATTCCATACATCTAAATAGAAAAGAGGTTTGAGGCAAAGGAAAGCGATTCTTATGAATATACGAGTTTGTTTTTTTTTAAATTCGATTGTGAATAAATTCTGGGTTAGACCTACAAATTAGACCAAACAAGTTCGAAGTATTCTTGGACAAACTAGTAGACTATGTAACTGTACTGTGGCCTATTACATTTATTATATTATTCAGTTCAGTGTAAAACAGTAAATAATAAAACAAATAAATTTATATGTATTTCATAGTTTATTTCCAATTTCCAATAGAAACTAAGACCCATTTAGTACAAGATAAATACAAATTTGAAAAACATAATGTGACAGAAAATATATGCAAAAATTATCGCAACATCAAATGACCCGCAACTCGCACAGGATAGATCTCTAATTGTTTCACCGAGATATAAAAGTTACTTCCCTTGCTGCGACACACCTCCCACGAGAAAACCGATATTGTGTTGCACAGCGTGAAGATTCTCTAAACAAAAGTAATTTGCCAGGCACAAGTTTTTAGTTCAGTATGCAGGTTTGCGTAACATAAGTCATTGTATGGGAAGTAAGCATTATCTTTCGAAAATCGTCCCAAAATTTGTGAATATTTTTAATTTTGGAACGCTGATAATTCGTCGGGCAAATATGTCAACTGTCAAAGGTCAAAATGAACCCCGCACGTGGTGTCCAATGTAAACAAACAAAACTTGTTGACATAAATTGAAGATAAAAGAGGATATATGAAATATAAACCCATATGTCAAAGATAACGTTTTGGCGGAAAATTTCGACAACAAAGGATAACACATCGATTTCATTGACAAATAATTACCTGGAATGAATTAACAAGGGTAAGTCAAATGGTTTGTAATTGCACGTTAGCAGATGTTTGATTAGAGATTGCTGTTTGTTTGGGGGGCGTTCAATGATTTGGCAAAAGAAAACTGTGTTTTATGTGGTCGTTTTTCTGAACTTTCTGTACATTATTCCAGCCATACTTTTCAAGGTAAATTATTAGAAGCTGCATTAATTTCAAAACTAGGGATTTGGATGGGGATATTATATTTTTATCACTTGCGGGAAGCTTATTTGATATTAAATATTCACTTATCTACTGATCTAGGTCACAAACACAGGTACTCCAGATGAGCTCGTCAGTTTTAAAGAGATGAAACAGTTTAGAAAGTTGTAGATCTATACCCTTAATCATGATTTGATATAAAATAATTCTAAATTAATGTGTCTAACCAATGTAGTTATGTCAAATTTCAGTCATTTGTTTTTAATTCCGTGACAAAATAGCCACATATATCACATGATTTAATTTGTCAAAACCAAGGATATCCTCCATTGCCAGTTGGTGTAAGGCACCGTCTTAGATCACTATCACCGCTGAGGTCATGACTTCAAGTCCTGTTCGGTCTAAAAACTTTATTTGAGAAAATTTGCCATTTACTTGTGGAAGAACAGTTGCTCTGTTCAGATTTATTCCACATATAGCCTGAAATGTAGAAAATGCCATTAAACCACATTTAAAAAAAAAAATTAACTAAGACATTTTGACCTCCAGATGATGTTAACATACCACCGTAACAAACTTTATCTAAATACTTGAAAAAATTATATGATAAAAAAAATTATAATTTTTTGATAGTGTATTTAAAGTCTTATATTGTTTGCAATGAATTTTTTTTGTTCGATTAAATTCAGACAATTAGCAACCATTTTATTTTTTACAAAGTAGGGGTTGTTATTGGAAGAGATTGATCTGTTGTAGCTTACTTGCTGGATGATAGAATTTACGAAAATCATCACTTTAACAGAAGTAGGGTCCTCTGTGGCTGAGTGGTCGATGGCGCTGTCTCAAGATCACTTACCTGTCACTGCTAAGGTCGTAGGTTCGAGTCCCGCTCGCTCCAAAAACTTTGTGTGAGAAAGTTTCCAGTTACTTGCAGAAGGACAGTGGTTCTTCTCAGTCTGAGGTCTTCCTCCACCATTGAAACTGGATATGCCATTTATATTATGAGTTGAAAATGGCTTTAAACCCATTTCAAAAAAAAAAAATGTACTGTATGCCCAGAATATATACTACACATTTAACAGTTACAGATTTCTGATTAATTAAATCATAATTATGATTTGTTGTTCATTTACTATTACACATAGATATAACACTGATAATTGTCTAGTTAGTTAAATCATAATGATGATTTGTTGTCCATTAACTATTGAATTGGCAATGAATTAGACTGCATTGAAGGGGAAGACAATATTAAAATTAGAGAATGCATTGATTTTGTTACAAATAAATATGGTGACTTTTTGCTTGATTTTCTTACGTAGTCTAAATGGTCGAATTGAAAAAAATGATTTCACACATGTTTCTCACCATGGGAAATCAGTTGTCGATTTATGATTGTACCATATTAACAGTTATCTAATTGTACATATTTTTCCATTCACACAGTATCTGATGTAATGAACGATTTTAATCTATTGGGTTACAATAAAGTTCCTTTTAACTTGTGATATCGACTTAGGTTTAAAAAGTACTGTTTTATATGCTATTGATAATGATAATGCTATTCAAAATATACCAAAACGTTACCATGTCAATAATATGCCAGTGACTTTTTTAAACTGTGAAAGTTAATTTGTTGAGATAACTAACACTCTTTAGAAAATAGAATACACCTTGGAAACTGAATCGGGTATAAATAATGCATTGCCTGCTTTTGTAGTATTAATTAATAATGGAATGTCTCTGAAATTGAAGGAGAAGAACAATATAAGTAAAACATAATATCATAAGTCGATGCATAAACCTTATTGGAATTTAGAATTACAAACACTTTGGCAGGATATCTGCATACATGAAAAAATATGGTTAAAATGTAAATCCTCAGACAAACATCTAAAAAAAGCTTTCAAACAAAGTTACTGTGATGTAAGAAAAAGATTTTGATAAACTTAATAGAAAATATAAAAGAATATATCAATTTAATGAGCAAAAGAAAATGAATGATAAGCTACTTAATAATAGTTATCCTAAAGAGTTTTGAAAAAAGATTGGAGAGATTGGAATTGTAAACGACAGAAAAATGAAAATTCTGCTGCAGTATATGATCAAAATGGTGATATTTTAAATGATAGAAATAAAGTTTTTAGTAAATGGAAAAGTGATTATGAAAGTGTTTTTAATGCAAATGAAGAAAACAGTTTTGATAATAATCATCTTAATTTTGTACACAATATAATTGTAGATACTGCAAACCCTTTGTTTCCTAAACCAGACTGTTCTATTCTTAACCAGACAATAACTAGAGATGAAATAAGGTTATCTATTTACAAAATGAAACTCGGAAAATCTGTTGGTATTGATAATATTCCGGCTGAGGTATTACAGTAATGAGTTCTGTATTGATATGCTTCATAAATTATTAGTTATTCATTTAATAAAAGGTCCTTTAGGTGTAATCCCTGGTGATTGGTTATGTGGAATTATAAATCCTATTCCTAAAGGAAATAATGACCAATGTGATCCTTCAAATTTTAGACCTATAACTTTAATATCTATACCTTGCAAGGTGTATGCTAATATTTTAAACACGAGGTTAACAAAATGGCTTGAGATGAATGATATACTTTGTGATAAGCAGAATGGGTTTAGAAAAAAGAGGAGTTGTCAGGATCATATTAATATGCTATATACTATTTTAAATAATCAAAAGCTTGATCGCAAAGACACATTCACATGCTTTGTGGATGCTAAAAAAGCATTTGATACGGTAAATAGAGAATGTCTTTGGTTTAAATTAATGAAAGTTGGTATTCATGGTCAAATATTAAGTGCCATTCAATCTCTTTATCATTCAGTGTCATGTACAGTAAAAATTAATGAAAATTTCGCAGAATGGTTTAATGTTAAGCAAGGCATTAAACAAGGCTGTGTATTGTCTCAGAAGCTTTTTTCTTTATATATAAACGGTCTAGCAAATGAAATTAAAAACTTAAACTGCGGGGTTAAAATAAACAGTTTAGATATAGCAATTCTTTTGTATGCCGATGACATCATACTCATTTCTGAAAGCACCCATGGATTGCAAAGCATGCTAGATACATTAAACAATTGGTGTATTAAATGGCGACTCTCCCTTAAACGAAACTGAAACCAAAATACTTCATTTTAGGAGAAACTCAACAACCATATCAAATTTCATTTTTAAATGTGGAGATAAGATAATAGATTATAGCTCTGAATATAAATATTTAGGGTTTTGGTTTAATGATAATTTGGACATGAAAAAATGTGTTAAAGAAATTGCTAAAGCTGCCAGTAGAGCTCTTGGTGCAGTATATATGAAGTTTTTAAATTCTGGGGGGTATGTCTTTAGACGTATATAAAAAATTATTTGAATCTGTTGAAGAACAAGTTTAATGTATTGTGCTGGAATATGGGGTTATACTATATATAGAGTGAATAGTGAAATTGAAGCCGTACTTAATAAGCCTGTAGGACTATTTCGTAGAGTAAATAAACATGCTACTAATGTTGCTACCAAGAGGGACATGGGCTGGTTTTCAGATGAAATTAAACAAAAACTGGAAGTTGATAGATTATGGTGCCGATTGAGAAACATGTCCTACTAATAGAATAATGCACTATGTTCATAATCACTCCTGTAATATTAATAAATCCTGGGAAAATGTGTAACAAAACTGTTTAACGCTCTTGACTTAAATGACTGTATTTTTGTTGATAGACCCTGTAAAACTGTATTTTTAAAGTGAGCAAAATTAAAATTACAAGATATAGATAAAACAAAATAGGTTAGATATATGATGAGAAATGGTTAATGAAAGTAATAGGAAATAAACTCAGAATATATCAGTTGTATAAGACTAAATACTAAGCAGAGACCAACGTCATATATTATCCAAATTTAGAAGTTGCAATCTCCCACTAGCTATTGAAACTGGGCGATACACTAGACCTAAAACACTTGTTAATGACTGTATTTGCAAATACTGTGATGCTCATACAACTGAACATGAAATACATTTTTTGATAGATTTACTCAGATTAACGTTACAAATTATTTCGCAAAGATTTATATGGAAATCAAAATTTCAGTGTTCACTCTTCCTGTGATAAACTTATAATTATATTAATGAACAGTGATGCAATACAATTTTGTCTTGCAAACACCTTACTTACCATGTTCAAAAGAAGGAAATATGCTACATAGAGTCAATATATTTTAATCATCAACAGTATTTGTAAAGTGAGCATTATCAACATTGTATTATAATTTTTAAGGTATTTTATTCTTAATGTAACAATATATATAGTGTATTATTGAAAATTATAGAAAAGAACCATAGTGCAGCCAGTGTTAATCAGTTCATTACGAATCTGATTTGTGGTGAAACTCGATATTTTAAGACATTTCTTATCAACGCCCTATTGCAATGTACATACATATTAATTATCAGAGAAGTAATAATAATTATCTTAATGAGATTTTATGATAAAAGTTGCATTGTTATTTTCTAAATGACAATGCAATGTTTATTGCGATTAACATTGGTTGAGCTAATTTTAATTCTTGTTTTAATTTATATAGCTAATGTTTGATTGAAATTAATATTTTCTGTGATATTCTTTTTTTTTTAGTTGTTGAATGTATATATGCCATAGTGATTATAGTATAATAATATATTGTGTTTGTTGATTTTTTATAGTAACATGAAGTGATAATAATGTATTAGTGTCTCGTAGGTCGAAATAAATGGCCGGATATAGAAGTTTTATGTACATATACTTGAACTTACTTTGATGTAACTTTTATATGTGACACTCTAATAAACTATTAAGGTCCAAGTCTAAGTCACCATTACATATAGATAAAACATTGATGATTGTCTGGTTAATTTAATCATAATTATGATTTGTTGTTCATTTACTATTACACATAGATATAACATTGCCGATTGTCTAGTTAATTTAATCATAATTATGATTTGTTGTTCATTAACTATTACACATAGATATAACATTGATAATTGTCTAATTAATTAAATCAGAATTATGATTTGTTGTTCATTTACTATTACACATAGATATTGAATTGATTGATTGAATATTTAGCATCATTTTTATGCCATCGAGGGCTAACAGACGATCTGTTAACCTAACCAGTGTTTCCTGGGATAAACCAATACTCGAGCACACCCCATCTCTGCAAGTAACTTCTAACTTTCCCACTTGAATCAGTGGTGAGAGAGGAATGATAATGAGACACAATGCCGTATATCAATCATCATAGAGACTGTTGCCGGGCAGGGATTCAAACTCACGTCCCCTGGATTAATAGTCAGATGCGTAACTTACTGAGCTAATCGGGCCCGGCTATATCAGTAACACATAGATATAACATTGCTGATTGTTTAGTTAATTAAATCATAATTATGATTTGTTGTTCATTAACTATTACACATAGATGTAACATTGATGATTGTCTAGTTAATTTAATCATAATTATGATTTGTTGTTCATTAACTATTACACATAGATGTAACATTGATGATTGTCTAGTTAATTTAATCAGAATTATGATTTGTGGTTCATTAACTATTACACATAGATATAACATTGATAATTGTTTAGTTAATTAAATTATAATTATGATTTGTTGTTCATTAACTATTACACATAGATAAAACATTGATAATTGTCTAGTTATTCATATGACGCAGTCACTTCAATAGGGGGAAATGAATTTGTAATAAAATAAAACTTGTCCTGTTTGCAAGGAGAATGAGGCCAAACTTCTTCCTCAAAAATGGAAAAACAACAATTATTTGATATAACAAAATACATGTTGTATTTGATATAACAAAATACATGTTTTCCTCAACAAAAAATGTGTGGGTGTTCTGGAAATAATTGCTATAGATCCTAATTGTTTTATATGTCTATAGGTGTTACCATAAATTATATATAAATTTGTATGACATATAAATTATGTCATCCTAAATGACTGGCATGTCAAGAAAAAACAAAATTTAATATAATTTTTTATTGAAGTGATAAATTTTAAGGGACCAGGGATATTGATCAGGGAAATTTTAAAAAAATGTTTTTTTTTTGTATTTTGCACAAATTCCAGTTTGAGTCAAGGGACACTTTGCAATGTTGAAATAAAATTTTACTCCTATTTATATGCATTAAATGAATCCTTACATACACGAACACATTACCGTTTAATTTCAAACTTGTTTTTATTTTACTCGATTGTGAAACAAGTTATTACAACTTGGACAAAACACACTCAAAGTCTTCTTTGGTAGAACCAGTACTAAGCATATGTGTATAAAGTGTCTTGCTCAAGGACACCACACATGGCTGTGACGAATGATCAAACCTACAATCTGCCGCACCTGAGCCTGATTCTCTACTTCTGGACTACGCACTCCACAGTATAACCATTTGAAGACACTACAGTATGTAGTAAAAAACATTACAGGACTATAGTCCTTTGGACTAGAGACATTAAAAAGTTACATAGTCTGAATTCATTTCTTATAGTTTGTAAATAACAGAAGACCTAAAATTTATATTACCTTAAGTTTTTTCTTAATTTTTATCATTTAATCAATTGTTTTCAGATTCAGCGAAGAAACTACTTAAATTTCTCCAAACATCTTTGGTCTAATACTTTTTGAAAACTTTTGTAGTCCGATTACAAATGTCGTAGACTGGGTAGCGGACTATTAGATATAATTGTCACAGAATGACACAGACTGACATTAATCTCCAATTTTAGTATAACTTTATGATATTAAACTATATGAAGAAATTATTAACATGTTTTTATAAAGCTAGTGAAGTAAGCCTGCTCTGAAAATATGATTAAAAACTTCTCCGAAAAAAAAAATTTTTTTCACTTGTGAAAGGACGGTACATGGTTCTACTCAGATTCATTCTTATGTCTTCCTCCACTTATAAAACTGGTTATGCCTTACATAACTTAAAATGTGTTGAAAATGGCATTGAAGGGAAAAAAATCAAGATATTTCCAATTTTCATAAATTGGCTAAAGAAAAATTATTTCCAATATAGCATGCCTATATATACTCACTGACCCCATATTGCCAAAAGGATATCTATTTAAACATGCCAACATGAAAAAGTGAAACTTGGGCTACCGGCCTAGGTTAGATTGAAATACACTTCCCGCTTAAAATTGCAGCATATTTTGTGATGTATAAATTGTATTAGATGAGTCATGTGATTTCAAAGCCATGTAAAAAGTAATATTATTTTTTAAGACATTTATAATGATTTTTCCTATAGAAAAAAAATTAAAGAAAAATAAATTTAACTACATATCGGTATATGAAATGTTATGTAGAACAGTGATTTAATGAAATTTATGAAGGATAGAGCGATGACTTAACAAGGGAATTAACTTAATATGAAATATAGAACAGTGAATTAACTAGTGAATTAAGTATGAATTATAGAACAGTGGAATTAACTAGTGAATTAAGTATGAATTATAGAACAGTGGATTAACAAGTGAATTAAGTATGAATTATAGAACAATGGGATTCATTCAATTTACTTAGTATGAAGTATAGAATAGTGGGATCAGTAAATTATCTAAACAGTGATTTAACCCTTTACTCTCGTAACAAACAATCTGAACACTTCCTGCACTGTTTTCCACTCTGTCATTTAATATAAACATATATCACCCAATAACTCAAAAGCCTTCTAAATTAGGTGTCCGCGAAGGTGTCTGTATTAGAAGGTGTCCAAAGGCGTCTATATGAAGTAAAGGGTTAACTAAATATGAATGTAAAGAACATTTAGTCAACAATGCCAGCTATTACACGTAACTGCATAGCAGGTTATTAATAGCCGACAATCGCTTCTACTCAAATATCTGAAAATTGATTGTCCCTTAAATTCAAAAAGGGAATTCATCAATGACAGATGTAATGGCTATAATTAACAAATTAATTGATTAATTGATACTGTAATTATGTGTTAATGTGCTCGTTATTGATTCCAGGTTCAGTTTCTCTTTATTCTGCTGCTATCAGCAAAGTGTAATCTTCCAATGTACACAAAAGTTCAGATGTGGTTGCATTTAAATTAAAACATGCAGATATTTCATTAAGTGGAATTTGAGATTATTAAAGTGCATTACGCCCCAGTCAGTTGTAACCCCAGCACCTGGGGGTTGGGGTTGGGATTTTGTCTTTTTTCTCTCTTTAGTCTGAATCCTCTCACCTACAGTCCAGCAGAATGAGAGCTTGAGAAGAAAGATTGTCTTTATAATACATGTCTCAAGTGTTCTAACATCTGACTTCCTTCTTAAGCAGCCATGCCCTGTTAGCTCAGTCAGTAGTCTTATTAGTGATCCAGGGGTTGGTGGTTTGAATCCTCTTCTGGCCACATCTTTGTGATGATTGATATATGATATTGCATGATTGTCAGTCATCTATCACTGCATATTAAAGTGGAAAAGTTACCAGTGCCTTGTGGATATAACCTGGTGTGCTCGAGTACTGGTCAACCTTCCAGGATCCTAGGAAAGAGTGGTTTGGTCAACTGATCTTCTTTTAGCCCTCGATTGCATAAACATGACTTTAAATATTCAAACAATTTATTCTTAAATTATCTAATCTTCAGGAATATTGCTGGTGGTATACTTGTTTAGCAGGAAAATACGCTGCATTAAAAATACTGGAAAAAAAATTTTGTAGGATATGTACTGACTGTTTGAAAAATTGTTTGTTAAAATATGAATATAAGTAAATAAGATAAACTGTTGAAAATAGATAGCCTCATCAATGAAGAAAACATTTGCATTCCATGTTCTACCTTAAGAACTTATATTCTCAATCATAGATGATTGAGCAATGCTTATAAACAACATTCCAGTTTCATTTGCATATAAGTCTTAATAAGCAAGGACCTGGAAATTTTGATTTGATTCTCTTTTTTTCATTTATATATCATTTCCTAACTGTTAATTGTCAGATTCTTCGATGCAACATTTTTCTTTTACACATATATAATACATTTATATATCTACCTGTACCATTTTATGTCTTCCAGTTGCATTATATTTTCAATAATAAAACTGGAATTCGTGTTAACTGGTGTAAAATATTACTATCATACTCTAGGGTTAAAATAAAATTAACTACCACATAAAATGCACAGTACACTGGTTACGATCATATCATTCACATCTCACTGTTCTTAAACGATAGTAACTCATCATATTTGTTAAACTTTGTTACATTAAAAAAATCTTCCTAGTTTCTTTGCAAGAAAATTATTAAGTCATGGACGAGTTTATATTTGAGATATTTGTTGGCATATTTAGTGACATTTTTATGCCATACAGGGCTAAGTGACAATTAGTTAACCTAACCACCACTCTTTCCTGGGTTCCTGGAAGTTTAAACCCGAGTACTCAAGCACACCTGTCTCCGCAAGTAATTGATAACTTTCCCACTTGAATCAGCAGTGAGAAATGACTCACTTAATACAGCATAGTCTTATATTAATTCTACATCAAGGGAGGTAACTACTACTACTTACAAGTAAATTTTAAATGATTGCTGATGACCCAGAAAACATTAGATCTACTAAAAATGTAACACACATTGTTCAGCACTTGTAAATTTTTTTTATAGAAGTATAAATTATACTATAGTATTCATTGTAATTGGCCAGAAAATTGCCAACGATTCTGAAAATCTGTGTACATATCTAACTGCAGCATTGAGAGTTGTTATCTTGGCCACATGTGTCATACATAATTTATTTTCACTGGCTGCTACTTCATGGAACAGCAGATTACGAAATTAAACAGTGAGAAGTTTACATATCCCCGAGGATCATCAGAAACTTGCATGTGTCAGGGAAATCTGGTATGGTCTGTAAGTATTATAACTGTGTAGTTCACATACACAAACACATTTCGGTTATTTGAGTATTCGGAACATATTCATGGTAGGCCTCTAGTTTATAAATATGTGTAGATTGTTTCAAAGGAAAATGTGTTAAAATTGGATTATTGTAGGCAAAGTACCACCATTGGAAAAAGGAAGTGCTTCTGTGGGGGAGTCGCATAATGGCGGTTATAAATAATCCTTGTTTCTTCTTCTTTAAAAATGCATTTTCCTTATTTTAATGCTAATTATTTTTATTTGAATGACATTATTGATGTATTTTGAACATTTTGAAAGCATTGTCATGTTTGAATTTTTTATAAATGTTTAAAGTTTGTAAAACTGCAGAACAAATCTGCTTTATGTGTCAAGGAGATTATATTTGTATTGTTTTTTATTGATTTCCTATCATAATTTATATAGAATAGGAAAACAAGTTAAAATCAGTTTGCTTAAATAGTATATCATTACTATGACATTTTCTCCATGAATAAAAAACTAGAAAAAAAAATATTAAAAAGGCAAAAATTGCCAACCTACATAACATATATTTTTGATCATTAAGTAACCCTAAACACAGATCTGACGGTATGGCAATGTCCCTTCAAATTATTATTTAATTGCAGTCACATTATCGCATAACAAGCAAAAGAGTTATAGCAACATTAGTTTAGAGTTTTACATTAATGCCCACCCAACTGTACCGGACAACTTAATACAGCATGTGCCAGGGCTTTACATCAACACTCACCTAACTGTCCCGAACAACTTAATACAGCATGTGCCAGGGCTTTACATCAACGCTCACCCCACTGTCCCGGACAACTTAATACAGCATGTGCCAGGTTTTTACATCAGTGCTCACCCAACTGTCAGGGACAACTAATACAGCATGTGCCAGGGCTTTACATCCATGCTCACCCAACTGTCCCAGATAACTTAATACAGCTATGCCAGAGCTTTACATTTACGCTCACCCAACTGTCTCGGACAACTTAATACAGCATGTGCCAGGGCTTTACATCAACGCTCACCCAACTGTACCAGATAACTTAATACAGCATGTGCCAGGGCTTTACATTAACGCTCACCAAACTGTCCCGGACAAGTTAATACAGCATGTGCCAGGGCTTTACATCAACGCTCACCCAACTGTACCAGATAACTTAATACAGCATGTGCCAGGGCTTTACATCAACGCTCACCCAACTGTACCAGATAACTTAATACAGCATGTGCCAGGGCTTTACATTAACGCTCACCCAACTGTACCAGATAACTTAATACAGCATGTGCCAGGGCTTTACATTAACGTTCACCCAACTGTACCAGATAACATAATACAGCATGTGCCAGGGCTTTACATTAATGCTCACCCAACTGTACCAGATAACTTAATACAGCATGTGCCAGGGCTTTCCATTAACGCTCACCCAATTGTCCCGGACAACTGAATCATGGGTACAGACAAGTTAAATATAAAGCTGCTAAAATTTGTAAGTAAGAATTCAGAAATAAAACATAATTGCATCTCATTTTTGCATATCCTGTTTTTGAGCTTTACTAAACACAGTTTGTTTAGTTATTCTTAATTTTATATCCATATGACTAGAACCATAATTCTAGATTGAAGTAAGGACAAGTTGTTTTTGGTCTGGACAGGCATATTAAAGAAATACTTGTCAGCCTGGACTGAGTGAAATAAAAAATTAATCTAATGGCCTGTGTACATGAGCTATATAATTTTATATACTTGTTAGCATTCAAGGAAATCACACACTTACACTTAAAATTAATGTACATGACAATATGATTGACATGAATCTTATCTGGACTGACTGAGACTGTATGTAGTGATTGTTTGTTTGTTTGAATATTTAGCATCATTTTTATGCCATCGAGGGCTAACAGACAATCTAACCACATTTTTCTTGGAATCCAGGACGGTTAACCAGTACTCAAGCACACCCTTTCTCCACAAGTAACCGATAACTTTCCCACTTAAATAAATGATATATATCAATCATCATGGTAATTTTGGCCTGTTGGGGATTCAACTCCCAACCCTTGGATTGATAGTCAGATGTGCTACCGACTGAGCTAACTGGACCTGGCTGAAAAACTGTTCTCTCTGCAGAAATCAACAGCGATCAGCCAGCAACCATACGGATCCAATTTCATGATTTGCTTACACATTTAATTACAGTCTATTCCTTTTTTTAACTTTTTTTTTGAAAATTTACAGATTTTACACATTTTCTGTCTATCATGGTTAACCTTGACTATGACCTTCAGTAGTTAATATATTTATGAACCAAGGCTGTCTTGGCAATCCTCATCTCAGAACATTGTGTAAAGAGACCAAGAGAGAGCTGACAAGACATGAATAATGTAAACGGCAACATCGGCCACATCATACAGTTGTTTGCGTAAACTTAACTTTGATTATATTGTTTAGAGACATGCTATGAACTCCTCTTATATTGCAACCACGTACAAGTTTATATGTACATGTACAATGCATGATAATGCATGAAATAATCAAGAGCCAGACAATATAAAAACCTGTTTCAGACTTTACACATATTCTGAATGACATTGGGGGCCCATTATTTAAAAACGCAATTACGAACCCAAACTGGATAGCAGACTACATTCTCAGATTTAAGCAAATGAAAATTACTAAGCGACTTTATAAAGACACGTTATTTAATTTCCGCATAAAATAAAACTGTTTTCTAATTGAGTAGAACTGGTGCATTGTAAATCCAATTATGAATGTCTTATTAAATGAAAAACAATGCTTATACAAATTTAAGCAATGAAAGGTATGAAAGCATACACACCTTGAAACCACGTGATTTGATTTCGGAAGTTGTTTTCTAATAAAAGGCAAGTAGTTGAGATTAAAACAGACAAATTTCATAATTATTTTCTGAATTAATTCCAAGAAATGAAGACCACCAAAAGCGATGAAGCCAATTTGTGAATGGAAATCATATCTTTGATGATGATAACAATCCTATATACGAGGAATTAGAAGAATCTATTATTATATATCGGAAGTGGCGGCAGCTAGTGAGATCCTTAATTAAAAATAGGGCAACTTCCAGCACCTTTATTTTACATGAATACTATTTGTCAACATTGGAATTATTAGCAGATCATATCACCGATATTTTCGCATGTTGAATGTCATGGGTTCCATCCCCGGTTGTGTCGTACCAACAGACTAGAATGGTAGTAGAAGCTTCCTCACTTGGTGCTCAGCAGTAAGAGTATAGTTATAGGCCTGGTCGGCCCAGTGTCAATATAATGTGAATGGGTGGGGTATCATACCATGTGTCTGCAGCTTGATATTCCAGTGTGGCAGCGTGCAGAATAATGTCTCAAGTAGACACTGCCGCGATCCAAACTGGAAACGCATAATAGAAAATGGCACTCAATAAAATTTGAATAATCAAATATAGCAACCTTATGTGTGAGGTGAACTCAAATGAAACGTGGTCGTGTGAGGTGAACTCAAATGAAACGTGGTCGTGTGAGGTGAATTCAAATGAAACGTGGTCGTGTGAAGTGAATTCAAATGAAAACTTACCATGTGAGGTGAATTCAAATAAAACGTGGTTGTGTGAAGTGAATTCAAATGAAAACTTACCATGTGAGGTGAATTCAAATGAAACATGGAGATGTGAGATGAATTCAAATTAAATGTTGTGTGAGGAGAATTCTAATGAAAACTGGTCATGTTAGGTGAATTCAAATGAAATATGGTCATGTGAGGTGAATTGAAATGAAAACTGGCCATGTGAGGTGAATTCAAATAAAAAGGGGTCATGTGAGGTGAATTCAAATGAAATGTGGTTGTGTGATGTGAATTAAAATGAAATGTGGTCATGTGAGGTGAATTGAAATGAAAACTGGTCATGTGAGGTGAATTCAAATGAAATATGGTCATGTGGGGTGAATTCAAATAAAACATGATCATGTGAGGTGAATTAAAATGAAACATGGTCGTGTGACGTGAATTCAAATAAAACATGGTCATATGTGAGGTGAATTAAAATGAAACATGGTCATGTGACGTGAATTCAAATAAAACATGATTATGTGAGGTGAATTCAAATAAAAGTTGGTCATGTGAGGTGAATTCAAATGAAACATGGTCATGTGAGGTGAATTCAAATGCAATGTGGTCATGTGAGGTGAATTAAAATAAAATGTGGTCAGATGAGGTGAATTCAAATGAAACAGGGTTGTGTGAGGTGAATTCAAATGAAACGAGGTCATGTGAGGTGAATTCAAATGAAACAAGGTCATGTGAGGTGAATTCAAATGAAACATGGTCATGTTTAGTGAATTCAAATGAAATGTGGTCATGTGAGGAGAATTCAAATGAAAATTGGTCATGTGAGGTGAATTCAAATGCAATGTGGTCATGTGAGGTGAATTAAAATAAAATGTGGTCAGATGAGGTGAATTCAAATGAAACAGGGTTGTGTGAGGTGAATTCAAATGAAACGAGGTCATGTGAGGTGAATTCAAATGAAACAAGGTCATGTGAGGTGAATTCAAATGAAACATGGTCATGTTCAGTGAATTCAAATGAAATGTGGTCATGTGAGGAGAATTCAAATGAAAATTGGTCATGTGAGGTGAATTCAAATAAAAATTGGTCATGTGAGGTGAATTCAAATGTAACATAGTCATGTGAGGTGAATTCAAATGAAACATGGTCATATGTGGTGAATTAAAATGAAACATGGTTGTGTGAGGTGAATTCAAATGAAACATGATTATGTGAGGTGAATTCAAATGAAACATGGTCATTTGAGGTGGGTTTAAAATGGTCATGTGAGGTGAATTCAAAAAAAAATGTTCACGTGATGGTAATGATTTGGAAGTTGTTGAATACTTTAATAACTTACATCTCACCACATAGTTATGCCCCTTTTTCCCCACAGTAACATGATTCTTAAGCTTAAAAAAAGTCCTGTGTAATTTGGTTTTGAAATATTTTCAAAATGGTTCATAGTTATTGTGATATCTTGCTGCAGATATGAGTGGAGCAAGAGTTGGCATAGCATATACTGCAATAAGACATCGCTGGTGTCAAAAAAAGTGACTTTTATAGGATTTCAACATATGCAAGTATTTTTGAGCATTAATTTGAGGACTTTCTCTTTGTGAAAAATCTTACTTAGCACCTTTTTTTTTTAAAGAAAAAGCTGGTCAACCAACCAGTTATTGTGCATTTTTATGTGGAGATACAATACTGCTATGAAAAAAAATCTGAGGAATTAATTTTTTTACATTCAAATCCTAGACCTTATTTTATAAAGAACAAAATTCAACTGTGTAGTGAGACCTATAGATGGCTTCTTTGAACTGATCCTGCCATAAATAGCCTTTTATCTTCAAATGTAAAAAAAACAGGGGTTTAATCCAAAAATGTATATTATGCAATTATTGGACATCCTTTGTCACTCCTCCACTTAATTATGCTAGTGATGTATGGGGTTTTATGGAATCAAAGGAAATTGAGCATCTATGTTTTGTAAACAAGTCTGTGTTGTTGTTCAACTGGAAATGTAAGAGTTTATGGAGAATAAGTTATTAGAAATAATAGAAATTAAGATGTGTCGAAATTATAAAATACAGTTTGTTAAATGACTGACATATTGTACAATATTATTTTGAAAAAGTAAATATATGTCTGAGAAGGTTTGGAATAACTGGTTGTATTGTTATATTTGGGGAATATAACTTAAAATTAGTTGTTTTTTTGTTTTAACTATTTATTTCACAATTTTATATATAGAGGTAATAATTTTAAATGTTGTTCAGTCAAAATCAGTTTACAGAGGCGTAGCTTGGCTGAAAAAGATGTGTAGGCACACTTGTAGATGGTCCTCTGGGGACATACTCACCCTATTTGTTTTGAGCTTGGCTGTCAAAGGTGTGTTTTGAAATATATTTCTTATCTTGTTAGTGGCCAGGTTATCCTTGATATCACTATTTAATAACTAAATAAATTGATAAAATGATGTTAAATATATGAATTATATTAAATAATATTTTGTTGTCATCCTAATGGTCCGATTTCTATTGCTTTTTTTTAGTTTTTAGCTCACAGGTGAGCTTTTGTGATCGCCATGAAGTCCGTCGTTCGTTGTCCATCGTCCGTCGTCTGTCATTAACTTTTAGCTTTTAACAACTTCTCCTCTGGAACCACTGGGCCAATTTTGATATAATTTCACAGAAATGTTCCTTGGGTGACCCTTTATTAAGTTTGTATAAGCCATCTTGATTCGTCAAAAAACATGGCGGCCAGGGGGTGGGTTAGTTTACTATATAAGTATAGTAAAAACTTAAAAAATCTTCTCGTCAGAAACTACAGGCTCGATTTAAAAATAATTTCATAGAAATGTTCCTTGGGTGACTCTCTACTAAGTTTGTTCAAGCCATCTTGATTCGTCAAAAAACATAGCAGCCAGGGGGTGGGGTTAGTTTTATATCAAACTACTTCCCTTTTTTTATAGCATAAATATCTGTAATTATAAGAAGAGGTAATAAACTCTTTAAATAAACTATTTTTTTTGCTATTATTATACCAGATATAAGTTTTAAAAGATAATTCATCATAAAAAGATGAATGATACAATTATAATCAATGATTGAAGATTGAAATATTATTCATATATCATGAACCATTTTAAAATAGGTGTTTTTCTCAATATAAAAGTCAGAGATTTTATTGTTCAGACAGGGATGGTTTACTGCTTCATAATAAAGCAATACCATATTTTTAGCTAGTTTCATCACAGCAAGAAGTCTGCTTGAGATTTTCAGTGTCAAAGCGTACTTGAAATCTCGTACTTGAAATCTCGGAGGAGGAGCTTAATTGTTTTCGAGGGAGAGTGCACTGCGACAAAGATTCTTTCAAGTGATAGAATTTGGGAAGGCATGTGTTTGAAACTCATAGGAATATTAATTGTGCTGGAACTATGGATTGTTTTATGCACGATAGTTTAGTCTGATGCTTTAATTTGAAACTGTTCTCAAACGTACCAGGTTAGTTTTGTGCTGGAACTGGATTTTTATCTTAGTTCGAAGACTTAGTAGCTATAGTAAAAACTTCAAAAGCCTTGTTGTCAGAATCTACTGACCTGATTTTGATGTAATTTCACTGACATTTACCATGGGTGAACCTCTACCAAGTTTGAACTCTTCTACGCATAGATGTTACATCTTCAAAACAAATCAAAATTCTAACTACTTGCCCATCTCTTCTTTCTGGAATTTTGAGTGTATATGTATTATATAATCTACTTATGTTGGATGACTCAAGGTCAGTCAGGTGAGCGATATAGGGCCATCTTGGCCCTCTTGTTATTTTTGCGATTTCTCAGAAAAAAGTGTAGGCACGTGCCTACAGTGCCTGTAGGAAGCTACGCAACTGGTGTTCTAACGGCCTTGCATTCAGATTCACCAGCATGCTCGAAGCATATCGTGTATCAACAATAGTAATTATTATTACAGCATTCTGTCACCACTTTCTCTCCCTGGTAACTGTCTAGAACTGACCTGTAACTGACTCCCAAATGCATTAACATTGTACAAAGAAAACAAGACGAGATCAACCGACACGTCATTAACATAAATCATACAAGTGCCAGTCATAGTACAAAAATAATATGTATTGTTAATATACAAGAGTATCATGTTAAATCTATTTGATAGGAAATGGTTTCATGTCTTTAAATCATGCCAACTTTGCAATTATATTTAAACTGACTTTTGGAAAGTTTTGTTCAAAAATAAAGTTCAGATCTAGAATCTAATTCACAAAACTATGCCAATCTATAAGTCCAGTTGTGTCTTTTGCTAGGAAGGATTTTTCATTTTCAATATTTTTTCTGCTAACAAAAACAGTAGCCAAATATATAAATTTTGTTGTTTCTTGAACACAACTCCAAAACAGTTCAAGGTTACTTCACAAAACTTTGTACACATGTCGACTTAGTGGTCTAGTAGTGCTTTTTAGTATAAGGGAAACAAATAGCCAAACTTAAATTGCTGTTCCAGGATGATTATTCAAAACCGTAACATAAAAAATAATGTACATGTGCAGGGATCATTTTGGATTGATGGGCCTTTGGCGCAACAACGCTAAAAAATGTTGCGCAAATAGCGCATATATTGGCATCACCATTAATGTACATAGGACAAGGCCTATGTCTTGTGTACATTAATGGCGACGCCAATATATGCACTATTTGCTTAACGTTTTTTGGCATTGTTGCGGTGGCGCAGTCGGTAGAGACTTGTCATTAATGTGCAGGGGCCATGGGTTCGAATCTCCAAAGTGGCAGAAAATATTATAGCCATTATACTTTCACCCTCCCCTGACAAAAAAAATCTTTTATTAAGGGGTCGGTGGTGAAAATTATAATGGCATTAATATTTTCACCAGCCCATCTTTCCTTATTAGATGAATTATTTATTAAAGGTAAATCCTTCAAACTGAAGTTTGGAAGTGATGAAATGAGGGGGGGGGGGGGGGGGGGGGGGGACACACACACACACACTTTTCTTTTTATGCCAAATATAGATTGCCATGTCCCTATGCTCTTTTAATTTTGAAAACAAAAAATGAATGTCTATTTATAATTTTAATATATCCATTTCTTTTCTTTTCTGCTCTTTTTGACTGGTATAACTGATGCAAACTTTAAGATTGTTATAAATGATTCGATCAATAACACGAGACGCTTATTGCCAATTGTATGGTGTAAAGCTTCCAGGGAGTCTGACAGGTCTAATACTATAATTGTAGGAGGATTAAAGTATAGAATTATTATTGCCATTGTCTGAGATTCGTTATTATTGCTAGCCTTGTGTTAGCATTTTATTTGGCATCTGCACTTTCAAGACATCTGAGAAAATGTTAGCTCAATATAGCAGGCAGTTTGTTCCAAAAGAAATGGTTGACTGTAGCAAGACCAAGAAGTTATATAGAGAAGGAAAGGCAACTGATTGAGATTTTGTGAACGTTCGCATATTCACGCAAAAATTCTCAATATCTTGTTTTCAATTATCTCAACTTCCATTCATCTCAGGAACACAAATCAAAATTCCTACTTTGCAGAATGAAATTGAAGTCATCTGAGAACGTGCTATGTCATTTTATTATTCATTTGCCATGCAACTGTGATCCAAATCTGTCAACCACTCATATACAACCCCACCTGAACTAGCTACAGAATTTTATATAATTGAACATGGGAAAAAAATCGAGTTGATGTTGTGAAAACTTGATACCATTCCGAGCCCTGGACAGCACAGAACATGATAAACAAATACATGTATACGTGGGAATAAATGAGTTGGGGGTGGAGATGCAAAATGGGATATAAATATTTGATATGCATCTGTGATTCCATAACAAAAGTAAAATAATGTGTCTTTTTTATTATAATGTAACCCTTATTGAAAAGGCCATCCACAATTAATGGGCTTGTGAGACACCATTATGTTGTACACATTTATTTCCCGAAACCTGGCCTTGCCAGCCGTCAGGCTGTCAAACATTTGGTACCCATCAGTTTAACAAGCTGATGGGTAAGCAATTGTTGCATCACAAAACCCTCCCCTGCTTCTGCCAGGATTTGAGCCTTCGACTTCCCTCTTCAGAGGCCGACGCCTTATATAATAAACCAGTGGGCCACAGAAAAATATTCGCCAGAACTTGCACAGCCGGACTAATACAACCAAACATGTCAAAAAGAAACATGTATTGATTTTATAATTTTTATTAAACGAGTTGTAACACAGGTTCTATCAATAACTTGGTTATTTAAATGGTAGATTACCACTGGTTGATTACCTCATTATACCGTTGTTAAATGAAGCAGGAGGATTTCGACCAATACCAATTACATGTATGGACACAATATAATTAAACACACAGAGTTAAATAAACATAATTATGGTAATGAAAACATTACACATTATAATTATGTCAATAAAATAATAATGATCCAGTCTTCAATTTTGTCCTAAGCATTTAATAGCCAACAGAAATTTGGACAGGAGTTACAAGAGAAAGTTTGTACAATACCTGAATGGTGATTGGACAGTGAATTTCATTGGCAAAGTGTTCAAGATTGGCTGTTTTCGATATTGCTCTAGGTATAATTATGAAAAGCATTTTAAACTCATTCATTTTACATTGACTGTGAAACCATGCAGCTTTTCAGCTTAAACAAATTGAGCTTGGTTGTCATCCATAGAACTGACTAAATAGTCAACTTTCCTTCCAGCAGCAGTTGTATTTGTTTGAATATTTAGTGTCATTTTTATGCCATCGAGGGCTAACAGAAGATCAGTTAACCTAACCATTGTTACAGGGGATCCTGGTAGGTCAATCAGTACTCTGGTAAACTTAAATTTTACATCACACTTCGTACCAACAACCTTGTGGATGTAACAACTCCCACAGTTTTAATTAACTTCAAATGAAACTGGCTGTGCAGCAAGAACATAGTCTGAATGTGAGCTTTTGGTCTTGACATTGAGATTTATTGAGATTTTACGGAGTTATGGCCCTTTAATCTTTTGAATGAAATTGCATTTCAACCTATAACTATTGAGTAACAGCACCTACCATCATGAATAGGCCTTCAGGAAATTATGACCTTTATTAGTTTCAGTTACCTCAAAGGTAATGGTCATTGGGATCACTCCCTACTCCCAACCCCTTTGAAAATATAAATATAACAACCACAAACATTTTTAAAATATTTTTATCATATCACAAATTTTTTTTGTAATCTGGGGACATTATAACCCACTTTTCCAATACCCACATTCAATGGCAATGTCTATTTTGCTCAGTCCATTATCCTTTTGACCGGGGGATATAATTTCACTGAATTTCTATTTTTCTTTAATTATGGTAGTATGCTCTTATATTCCATAGGACATTCACCTAAGGTATTACAGTTGTAATGTCAAAATGGCATGACAGATTTGTTAATATTTGCCATACCATTAAAAAAATACTAATATTCTCGTCTGTTGTTGGCTCATTTGACCTTTCAGATCTTTGTTTTAGATTATTATTTACCATCTATAATCATGTATGGCAGCTTTTTCCATAAAATACTTGTAGGTTAAAATCAGGAAAAATTGCATATGACCTTTTCTCTAAAACTCCTTCTTGGCCAAATTTCCTCTGAATCAGCTTTAAATGCCTGAGCTTGATATGTTTTTTTGTCATTGCAAAATTACAAACGCCGCAGTGATGCATAGAGAACATTTTAATGACTATTGCTATCTGATATTCCTAATATGTTCAGTGTTGACCATGATGGCTGTTGTAATCCTTGGTGGTCAATATCATTCTGTGTAGTCTTGGGTGCAGTATCCCGAACAAAGTCATATCAAAGACTGGAAAAATTAAGAGGATGGTTCTAGGTCTAGTTGGCCTGGTTTCGGTATAATGAGACAGGTAGGGGTATCATACCATGTGACTGCGGCATGACACTCCAGTGTGGCATCGCTTATGATAGTGTCTCAAGTTACACGCCGTCGTGATATGACTGAAAAACTGTTGAAAGCAATGCTAAACACCATATAACAACATTGTTATAATCTGTGGTTAAAAAAATAGACATAAGAAAAATATTTCCAAGAATCTTATTCTTAGTTTAGATGAGACTTCGGCCCTCTTAATGTTTGATTATTTGAATTTACTTTACATCTGGAGCTTTGTAATGTATTGGAAGGGAACAGACAAAGAAAAATGTTTAAATTAAGTGAAAAAGTACAACTCGGATGAGAATGATGAAATCCTTATGTCCAAAAAGAACCTCTTGTTAATGAAGTTACAGTTATACGATGTTAAGATTCCCTGCGATTGTGATATTTAAGTGTTTTTTTATTGTTAGATATTAATTTGACATTATTGTACATAGTTAATGGCTGATGTTTCAATAAACGAATTCACCCCGTCTCTGGAGGACATTTAGCAAGAACAAGTTATTGAATTTGTCACAGAAATTATATATTATTCGAAATTTAACCCTTCTATCAGAAGAATTAAGTTAAGTAGCTTTGACAATATTCCCGATGTTGCTCATATATTGCGACTAGCGCGTCTGCAGTCACAAATTTGGAGTCGTAAAATTTTAACATGAAGGTATCATTTGTCCATATTACAATGGAAGTCAATAATCGGGGATTTCCCCCAGGGATATGGTTGATATTGGATAATCTCTCTGTTGTAGTTCAGGATGCTAGTGCAATAAGGATACTGCAATAATCTGTTGGTCCAGACATTATAAAGCTGTAATTGGAAAGCTGCAGTTAAGATTTCCAGCTGTGCTCCTTTACATTGTGTGTAATTCTAAGGAATTGAGTCCCTCCATCAAATTATCCCGAAATGCGCAGCTGTATATTGTAAGATATGCACTTGAACAGTAAGATGTAACAAGAAAATTCAGAGACAGGTATAATTCTGTTTCACAGCTGGGCCACTTTACAGCTGTCTATAATATGATTGGTACTTAATCCGTAAGATAAACAGAAAGCTGTAATTCTGTTTTGCAGCTTTATTCCTTTACAGCTGTCTATAAATGTAGTAAGATTTGTACTTGATCAGTAAGATGTAACATGAAGATCCACAGAAAGCTGTAATTCTATTTTGCATCTGTGACACTTTACTGCTGTCTGTAGTAAGATTTGTACTTGATCAGTAAGATGTAACATGAAGATCCACAGAAAGCTGTAATTCTGTTTTGCATCTGTGTCACTTTACAGCTGTCTGTAGTAAGATTTGTACTTGATCAGTAAGATGTAACATGAAGATCCACAGAAAGCTGTAATTCTGTTTTGCATCTGTGTCACTTTACAGCTGTCTTTAGTAAGATTTGTACTTGATCAGTAAGATGTAACATGAAGATCCACAGAAAGCTGTAATTCTGTTTTGCATCTGTGTCACTTTACAGCTGTCTGTAGTAAGATTTGTACTTGATCATTAAGATATAACATGAAGATCCACAGAAAGCTGTAATTCTGTTTTGCATCTGTGTCACTTTACAGCTGTCTGTAGTAGGATTTGTACTTGGTCAGTAAGATGTAACATGAAGATTCACAGAAAGCTGTAATTCTGTTTTGCATCTGTGTTACTTTACAGCTGTCTGTAGTAAGATTTGTACTTGATCAGTAAGATGTAACATGAAGATTCACAGAAAGCTGTAATTCTGTTTCACAGCTGTGTCACTTTACAGCTGTCTATAGTAAGACTAGTACTTGATCAGTAAAATGACGATCCACAGAAAGCTGTAATTATGTTTCACAGCTGTGCCACTTAACAGCTGTCGATAGTAATACTTAGTACTTGATCAGTAACATGTAATGTGAAGATCCACACAAAGCTGTAATTATGTTTCACAGCTGTGCCACTTTACAGCTGTCTATAGTAATAATTGTACTTGATCAGTAACATGTAATGTGAAGATCCACAGAAAGCTGTAATTATGTTTCACAGCTGTGCCACTTTACAGCTGTCTATCGCAAGATTTGTACTTGATCAGTAACTATGTAATGTGAAGATCCACAGAAAGCTGCAATTATGTTTCACAGCTGTGCCACTTTACAGCTGTCTATAGTAAGATTTGTACCTGATCATTAAGATGGATTAATATCAGTTACACTACTGACATTTTCCATAGACAAGCAGATGATGTCTAAGTAAACACTACATTGTATTTACTTGTAAAATAGTGCCACGTGTCTAGTGGATGGAGCGATAACTGTTCTTGTGGCAGGTCGGTTATGACCTGTGAAGTGTTACCTATATATAAGTGGTTTTAAATCCTTTTGCTTAACTCATAATAAATAACTTGTGTAGGTCATCTCACTTATTCCTTAACAAAAGATTGCAGTATAAGGTATAGTACAGGCTTCTCCACAGGTCATTTAAGCACAGGAGCACCCCAGCGCTTGAATGGCAGAAATGGTATAAAATCTTTAACAATATCTTTCAAAAGCTTATATTCCTTTAAATCTTCATTTTTCTTAGCATATCTTTTCGTGTTTTGATGCATAAAATGAAACACACTAAATCGAATGACTTTTGCTGATTTAACATACCATGATTGATTGATTGATTGATTGAATATTTAGCATCATTCTTATGCCATCGAGGGCTAACAGACGATTAACATACCAATTTTACTATTACATAAATGTAAATCTAATGAGTGCTCTACACATTGCTTGAAAATGTTTTGGAACAGACTACTGTTGTGTGCTCTTACCCCCAGTGCTTGAATTCCAACTTACGGAGAACCCTGTAATATAAGATCACCCAGCAAGTAATCAAAAACCACATTGTTTGGCTCTCAGTCAAAAAATGGTAAAAAATTATTAGAATTACTTAATAAAGTATATGGAATGAGACAGGAAAAAGAGTGGAAGAGCTGTTTTAGAATTTGGCTTGTTTGGGGTTGAAGTCTATTGATCCACCACAAATGTCAGATGGTTTGATTAGTATATTTTACAGTGTCGGGTTGCCCTGATTATTTTTGATAACAATGCTCCAGTTTTCTAGACTGTTTGATTCATCAAGTGTACATCATAACATGGGATATAAATTAATAAATCTATTTAGCTTTTAGGAGCTGTCAGTACTCTTGGTACTTTCGATAAATGATAAATGGGTTTCGGCTGTTTTGATATATGTTTAATTTCATGCACTGGCAGATGACCCAACAAGATATTATGTTTTGTAGACTTGTGATAAATCAATATTTCTTGATCTGCGGAACCCCTATATAGACAGTAAACATTTTTCAACAAATACAAAAGTATTATATTAGAAGTGGAAACTGGAACAGCTTTGAGTAATCTGTGTTAGAGTTAGGTCACATTCATTATCTTTAGGCGGAAAGAAAGAAATTGCTTTCTGGTTCAGCCAATAGGAAAATTGAAGTTGTGTTGAGTGCATGCAGGGCAGTGGGAGAACAAAAGAACCCAGGATTGGAGAGTTGAGGGTTTAATCCTCTGCCACGACTACAATTATTTTATATGTGGTGTCCTTGAGTAAGAGACATTATTCCACATATGTTTACTAGGCTACTGGTAGGTTCCCAGGAGAACTGCAAGTGTGATTTGTCTAAACTATAATAACTTGTTAAATGACATCAAATTGAAAATAATAATAATAACATTGTCTTTATACAGTTTGGTTCAATTTTAATTGAGTCATTGGCCTGGAGGGATCTCTTTAGTCGAAGGCATTGTCTAAAAAAACACTTTTCTATTCACTGATGACAGTCATATGTTTGAGTCTAGCATGGTCCAAAGACTATATTGTTTATAACAAAGTCACTCAGCCTATTCGGGGCTAATGAAACAAAGGTTTTGACCCCATAATAGTTTACTCCTAGATTATTATCAGTTTACAACAACTTCTCCATTCTCTCTGTGGTAGCTCAAACCCGCTCTTATCCAAGATAAGTAGGAAAATACAAAAGGAGAATTGAATAGGACCTGATGGACAGGTCATAAAATCAGTTACTTGTGACTGTAATATACTATAATGGTTTATAGCAATACCTGTTACTGATGACAGAGGAATAAACCTATACTACAATGTACCGTATATATCTTAATTAATTACAATGATACTGTGTTTTGTACTTTAAGGTCAATCATGTTTTTTTCTCTTTTAGTTTTTCTCAGTCATCGTATGATGTAACGTCTTCAAAAACATCATTTCATCATGAAACATCGATATCATTCATATGTTTGGGACAGTAGTTCGGTATTTTACGTACAAGAGCTGAGTTCTAGGGAAAACTCCGAGTGATGGATTGGCATGATATTACACTTGGAGAATAATATTAAAATTATGTCATGGGATTTTTACTCCTGCACCATAAAATATGTGATAAATGTTATTTGGTAATACTGTGACCTATGTGACCTCTGATTGAATAGTACAACACAGTCGTGTGCTATATCTGAGTTTAGCTGGGAAAAAAACATGTTACTATTGGCTTATGAAAATTGACATGGTATGTATCGTAAGACAATTTATAAAGGCCGTAGTAAGAAACGTTACTCAATCAATAAGTCTTTGGGTGATTTAACATACTTATCTGGAGGAAGCGAGGAAGTCACAGGTCTGCTCACTAACATTTTGTTTTTTTTAATTGGGTTTAATGCCATTTACATCACATTTCAGATTATTTATTTAGATTATTTATGGCATATCAAGTTTTATTGTTGGAGGAAGACTTTAGTATGAATCTGACTAGAATTACCGTTCATCTGCAATGTAACTGGCAAACTATCTCACATAAGTTTTTGGAGTGAGCAGGAATTGAACCTACGACCAAATCGGTGAGAGGTAAGTGATCTTCAAAGATGGCGCCTTAGACCAATTGGCCGTGGAGAACCCCACGCTGACTAAAGAAGCATAAATTTATTTATATATTCATATCTTCTATTATTAATGATAATAGAATGGTTTAGGTAAAGAATTGAAGTATCTGTTAGGCCATTATAAATAAATTGCTAGATTATCATCCAAATTTTTCTTAAAAAATGGGGAGGGCGGAAGGATTTTATTTTTTATTTTTATCTTAACATTATTTTTATTTTTTTTTGGAAGTTAAAAAGGGTCGCATGAAGGCTGCATGAAAATTAGGGGGCGGGCGGAGATGATAATGTAGCAGTTAATTTATTATGACCTTATACAATGTTGAGGAGTAATAACTCTAATAAAAGCGTTTAGAAAATATGATCCATGTGCCCTTAATACGGTAAACATGGTATATATCTATTTTTACACTGAAAAATGCAGAAAGGATATAGAAAAAACAGCTACAAATATTTACCATTGTGTTGCCAACTGAAGATCTAATTGTAAACTTTATAGCTGTTTAATTATAAAAGGAGATCAATAGATCAATTAATTGCAGTGATATAATTACTACTAGCTCATCGTCATTGTGTTTGTGTTTGACTGATTGAAATTGATCAAATGAAACTTGTGTGTATCAAAGTCCCCGAGGAAAGGACTCGTGGTAATTTACCAAGCTGCGCCAGTTTGTATATACATGCATGGTTCTTTGGATCAGTATGGGATGTACATTGTTCGAGAAAGGTTTAGATTTGTTTCGAGAAAGGAGGTGCGTTATTTCGGTTGTGAGATTTTGTAATAGGCAATAATTCGCGTAGAAAGGTCAGTATTAAGGAGATGTATATTAATTCCTTTAATAGAATTAATTGAGATCAGGAGATAAACTGGTGTTGATTTTGACTGAAAAGGTATTTGTTATTATAAAAGAAGGAGAGTGAAGATAAATTGAATGGATTTGAGATTGGTAAAGTATTTCAAACTGGTATTATACACTATGAGGTTGGTTGAATGTATTGTTATTTTTTCTGTATTGAAAAGATTATAACTTTTATCCTGACACACATTCACAAAAATCTCTCATGATAACTTTATTCAAGGATGGCAGGCTGAAACATGAGCCACTTTTACTTCTAGTATTACTTTAAAGTTATTAATGGAGATTTATTGCGACAGTGGTTTAGTGGTAGAGCATCTGCCACGCATGCAGAATGTCATGGGTATGTTCCCAGGCCAGAACTTATGCTGGACTTGCAATGTTGGTTCAGTAAAACAGTCTGTTTTGAAGGTCAGTTAAAAATAAAAGGTTGAAAACGATTGAAGAGGGATATCTGTAGGTTTTAGTGCTGAAGCTGGGCTGGGTTAGCTTTGTTGGTCTGTTGGTAGAGCTTATCAATCCAGGGATCGGGAGTTCTAAGCTCCACCCGGCCAGTCTCCATGATGATTGTTATACAACTTTGCTTCTCATTGTCATTGGTCTCTCACTGCTGATTCAAGTGGGAAAGTTACCAGTTACTTGTGGAGATGGATGTGCTTGAGTACTGGTTAACCTTCCAGGATCCCTGGAAAGAGTGGTGAGGTTAACTTGCCCAGGTTGTCAGCCCTAGATGGCATAAACATGGCACTTAAATATACAAACATATTCATTGGCTGATATTGATTCATTGGCTGTCATATGTTTAATAAAAATAAATCAAACATTGAAATTGATCAAGTATCTCTGGATTCTGTTTTTATACAGCCTCAGGCTGGGTAAACAATATATTTATGTATATATATTGTAGTAATTAAACTCCAGTTGTGTGTTTAATATTAAAAAAATATCTGATTCATAGCATGTTTTCTATTATCACTTAACTCAATGAGTTTCTTAAAGGTGGTATGTCAGGATTGTTCAAAATCTTAAAATTTTCTAATAAATAATGCTGATATATTTATGCACACTGACCTTCTATTGCCCTAAGAATACCAGAATAAGATATTGAAAAGGGATTTCCTATCTTGGACTATGCGCGTAGGTTAAACTAAAGTAGATTTTACGCTTGAAATTGCAACATATTTTTCGTTTCAAAAGAGTCATGTGATTTCATTTTGATTGCGATCTCATACTGACTGACATATAGTGGACCTTGTTTCACACTAAGAAAGATGATACAGAGGTCTTCAAGCAGTATTTAAGTGCTGTCTATTTTTAGAATGAGGATTTTTCTTCAAGTTTACCACTTTGATTAAAATGTCAATTTTGGAACCTTTTGGTGGATTTTATATACAAAACCATTAGGAATTTATTTAGTTATGATAATTAAGACATTTGTAGTGTTTTGTTTCCAAATTAACTCACTAAAAATCAGTGATTTCAATAACATACAGCTCTGAGTGATATGAATACACCAGGGTAACAAACATCCAACAAACATGTTAAAACTTGTGGTTGTAAATGAGCGATAGTTACATAATTTGTCCATAATTTGATTGTAATATTTGGGAAAAGTTCTTATAAAACATTATCATACTGATGCATCAAGCATTGAGTACCCCAAGCATTGAGTAACTTTGATGACAGATGGGACAAGGGTTTGACTCCAATCATCTTGTAATACATGCCCTAAAGTTGTGCATATATTGTAATGTTCAAAGTGGTCTACAGTAAAGTGGCTGCATTGTCCAATAGTGTTGGAAGAGCACACTGAAAACTCAAATATGTGTAGTTACCAGTGATAGTGTAAATCAGACAGACAGACAGACAGACAGACAGACAGACAGACAGACAGACAGACAGACAGACAGACAGACAGACAGACAGACAGACAGACAGACAGACAGACAGTATTCTGGGTAACAATCCTGCATGTGTATTTTAGAGTTAACACTCCTACTCCAAATCTACTTTGATAAAACTAATATACCAGACGTGGCTTGCTCAGTCTGTAACACATCTGACTGGTAAATCCAGGCATCGTGATCTGGCTACGGTTTCTGAGAATTAGTCATATTTTTTTATCTAAGTCCGTATGTCACCAGCTTCTGTATAGTGGGGAAGCAGTCGAGATAAGATATTTCTAGTATCTACACAAACACACGCACGCACGCACGCACGCACGCACACACGCACGCACACACACATATTTTACCAGTCCTTGTTTTTTTTGCCACATAGCTTAGGATTTAATGATCGAGATGCATGCCATGTTTTATATTTTAAATTTAGAAAATGCAAACTTCAAAAGCATGTGATACTAATTATGTGCTATAAATTGCACCATTCAGTGAACAAGGTTACACCAACCAAGTGGTTTCTGGTTTCATTTAAACTTGGCACCTGTTTTTCCTTGCGGGATAAAATTAACTTGTTATTCGAATGATTGTAAATCAGTTTAGAATAAAAAACAATCTTTTGGAATGCACACATATGTGAGAATAGTTCCACATGCCTGAATCTGTAATGAAATGGTGATAAAGTATGCATAATATAGTCTAAGTTACACAGATTCATGATGATGTTAGGGTCATCAAGCAGTATTTGCCTGCTATTTATTTTTAGAATGTGAGATTTCTTGTCAGCTGTCAACTGCAGTTAAACTGTTTTTTTTGGTCATGTTTTGGTGGATTTAAATTATTGGTAATGAGATGCCTCATATCCAAAAATGCTACAAATCTTAAAAAATTAAATTATTTTCAAAATAGATAAAAAACATCTCATTATCATTAAATAATAAATGAAATACAAAAGGTTTTGTATGTTAAATCCTCCAAAGTCTATATCTAAATTTGAGTGGTAACCAAATCTTCGTTCTAAAAGTAGGCAGTACTCAAATACTTCTTGATGACCTTTAACAGAGTAACCTCGTCATTCCACTCATTCTTTCTAAGATGAAACAATTTTTAAATCATGTAAACCTGTATAACATATCAAACTGATAGCGAAATGAAATCCGTGACTCATTTGATACGGCTTAAAACAAATTCCCTTTTCAATATGTTTTTTGGTTATGTTTTCAATAAATAACCTTTTGGAAGTACATGGTCGTTGAGCATAATATATAGGCATGATATATTTGAAAAAAAAAAAATTTTTGAAAATTTTGAAAAATTCTGGTACTATTCCCTTTAAGTCCTCTCTACCATAAAATAATGTCTACATACATGTGGACATGCACCAGCTACCATATAGTGACTTTAATCAACTTTCAGTTATTAAAATAAGTCAGGCCTCAGCTGTCAATATTTTACTTCGTTCAAAGTCCTGCATTGAGGTATTTACTTTTGACAAGATCATTGTATATAATTATGTCGATTTTAAGCTATTTTTATTACAAACATCACGAAGGTATTATAAACAGTATTGGGTCGGGAAGCTCAAAATGAAATATATAAGCTGTATTATGAATTTGTACACAGTCAATGACATAACTTAAACAGCTGGTGACATCTGATCAAGAGTTGTGATCACATAAAATGTGGATGTTTTTTTGGGGAATGGGGAGAGGTTATGAAAATATTTAAAAATGAAATAAAAGTTTTAATTGTAATTTTAGTTGTTTTTTTTTAATTCTGTGACAAGTGCTAGTGTTATTGGATTCAGTTATAGATGTTAATTTTAAGTACTTATTTTTGAATTTTATGATATAGCCTTAAGTGGATTACAATTCCTGAGTATTTGGCATACATACAAGTTTCATAGATTTATACTGACTGTGTATATTGGACGTGTAAATCATTAATTTGTAACAATATTTTCATACATTCTTAATGAAACACAAGTGCACTAATTTGAAGAATCTATTGACGATTTTTATGCAGGTTTTGTGAACCCATCGAAGTAGAAAATGACGTTTATTGGACCTAAGTAGTTCCATTGAACAGAGACACTAAAATTCATTTGTGTTTGGATAGTAGTGTAGCTTACATTCTTCGGCTGGAAACGCGGCAGGACGTTAAATATTTATTTTTGTTCAGGTATATCATTTCTTTTATTGAATACTAATTTTTTCAATTGGATAACTTCATTTTATCAAATGAACTTTAATATTTCTATGTACCATGATTGCCCTACCTGTTTATAAATCTTGATGTTCAGTGTTAGAACATTTGTGATGATGTACGTGTCATGCATATATTAATATTGAATTATGACTGCCTCAGATTGACTCCGGTTAAATTGTGTTTGACTCAGATTAAATTTTGAGTGACTCTGGTTAAATTTTGAGTGACTCGGTTAAATTGTGATTGACACAGGTTAAATTATGATTGGCTCAGGTTAAATTGTGAATGAATCAGATTAAATTTTAAGTGACTCAGGTTAAATTGTGACTGACTCAGGTTAAATTGCGACTGACTGATTAAATTTTGAGTGACTCCGGTTAAATTGTGACCGACTCCGGTTAAATCATGACTGACTCAGGTTAAATTGCGACTGACTGATTAAATTTTGAGCGACTCAGATTAAATTGTGATTGACTCTGGTTAAATTATGACAGACTCGGGTTAAATTGAGACTGACTCGGGTTAAATTGTGACTGACTCGGATTAGATTGTGACTGACACAGGTAAAATTGTGATTGACTCAGATTAAATTTTGAGTGACTTGGATTAAATTGTGATTGGTTTATGTTTGATTGTGATTGACCCATGTTCATTTGTGACTAACACAGGTTAAATTGTGATTGGCTCAGGTTAAATTGTGGCTGACTCAGATTTAATTTTGAGTGATTTGGGTTAAATTGTGACTGACTCTGGTTAAATTATGACTGACTAGGATTAAATTGTGATTGACTCAGGATAAATTTTGATATACTCACGTTAAATTGTGACTGACTGACTCTGGTTAAATTATGACTGACTCAGATTAAATTGTGATTGACTCATGATAAATTTTGATGGATTCAGGTAAAATTGTGACTGACTGACTAAGGTTAAATTATGACAGACTCGGGTTAAATTGTAACTGCTCGGATTAAATTGTAACTCAGGTTAACTTCACATTCTGATCAGGATCTGCATTTTTATGGCCAGTTTAAGTTATTGATTAATGGACATTCCAGGCTGAGTTTCAAATCATAATCAAAATGTTGTAAAACCATGTGTCCCTCATGGCTGTGAGGTCTTAAGGCAGTGTCTCAATATCACTTGGCTCTCGGTGCTTGGGTTGTCGATTCATGCCAGGCTTGGTTTAAAAATTTTGTGAAATTTGCAAATAACTAGTGGGAGGATGGTACCTTGATATTCAGATTCATTCTGAGGTCTGCCATTACCAATAATACTCGATGTCATACTCGTAGTTTATAATGAGTTAAAAATTATAGTGTTAGAACCCATTAAAAACACCAACAAATGTTCTAAAATCAAGGTTGGAAGTTCAATTTGTACAAATTCAACACCAAATTCAGCATCTTAGTTCTTTACTTTCTGTTTTTAGCAGCGGTACATTTTACAAGTACCTTACATGCTAGCTAGCTTGCAATTTGGTCATGATAGACCCAGGTCAGCCTGCAAGTACCTCACAATCTAGCCATGATAACGCCAGGTTAACCTGCAAGTATCTCACAATCAAGCCATGATAGACCCAGGTCAGCCTGCAAATATCTGTCAATCTAGCCATGATAGACCCAGGTCAGCCTGCAAGTGTCTCACAATCTAGCCATGATAGACCCAGGTCAACCTGTAAGTATCTCACAATCTAGCTATGATAGATCCAGGTCAACATGCAAGTATCTCACAATCTGGCCATGATAGACCCAGGTCAGCTTGCAAGTACCTCGCAAACTAGCCTTGATAGACTCAGGTCAGCCTGCAATGCAAGTACCTCACAATCTAGCCATGATAGACCCAGGTCAGCCTGCACATACCTCGCAATCCAGCCATGATAGACCCAGGTCAGCCTGCAATGCAAGTACCTCACAATCTAGCCATGATAGACCCAGGTCAGCCTGCAATGCAAGTTACCTCACAATCTAGCCATGATAGACCCAGGTCAGCCTGAAGGTACCTCACAATCTAGCCATGATAGACCCAGGTCAGCCTGAAGGTACCTCACAATCTAACCATGATAGACCCAGGTCAGCCTGAAGGTACCTCACAATCTAGCCATGATAGACCCAGGTCAGCCTGCAAGTATCTCGCAATCTAGCCATGATAGACCCAGGTCAGCCTGCAATGCAAGTTACCTCACAATCTAGCCATGATAGACCCAGGTCAGCCTGCAATGCAAGTACCTCACAATCTAGCCATGATAGACCCAGGTCAGCCTGCACATACCTCGCAATCCAGCCATGATAGACCCAGGTCAGCCTGCAAGTACCTCACAATCCTATACCTTGCAATATCAGGTCATAGTTGTCTCAGTTTTGAGAGATTCTCCTACTCTGTGGTGCTTTATATGTCTTTCAAGAAACACAACACCTGTTAATTTGTAAATTGATTAATAAGCCATGTAAGTTTTTTATTTGTGTAAAGAAATTAGTTTATACTAATTCATTTAGCTTGATTGCGATGAAAGCTCAGATCTTATATAACCTCTCTCAGAGTCCGATTACTGGGTAGAACCAGGACTGCATATGAGTGTTGTTTTATGACAGGCACTGGTTTGAGCGGGGGATTGAACCTGCAATCTCTGGCATGACGACCAACATCCTATTCACTTATACTGTGCCCTTATGATTACAGTAATTGTGTATATATAAACATAAAAGGTAAATATTGTTGCATATATCCTATGTTTAATGATAACACCAGGTGTTGAGATGATTAGATATAAATCAATGTACTATACATAGCATACAACCATATATATATATTTATCATTTACTGTACTACAGAGACTATGTGTTTATATTTGCTATTTACTGTACTGCAATTTTGTGGTAAGTAATTTTCCCCTCATTCATAAGATAACAATAATATCTACACTGTAGTATAAGTACAGGTACATAATCAAGTGTTCAATTTAATGTACCATATTATTCTAAATTGCCACCCCTCGGGGCAGCCCATTCACCTGAAAATAAAGAACTGCATATAAACATCAGAACCTTGGAACTGCGTTATAACCATCAAAACTACATTGTAAACATTAGAACTGCATTATAAACATCTGAATTGCATTATAAACATCAGGACTGCATTATAAACATTGGAACTGCATTATAAACATCGAAACTTCATTATAACAATCGGAACTGCATTATGAACATTGAAACTGCATTATAAACATCTGAATTGAATTTTAAACATCGAAACTGCATTATAACAATCCGAACTGCATTATAAACATCGAAACTGCATTATTAACATCTGAATTGCATTATAAACATCGGGACTGCATTATAAACATCGGAACTGTATTATAAAACATTGGAACTGCATTATAAACATCGAAACTGCATTATAAACATCGGAATTGCATTATAAACATTGGGACTGCATTATAAACATCGGAACTGTATTATAAAACATCAGAACTGCATTATAAACATCGGGACTGCATTATAAACATCGGAACTGCATTATAAAACATCGGAACTGCATTATAAACATCGGGACTGCATTATAAACATCGGAACTGCATTATAAAAAATTGGAACTGCATTATAAACATTGGAACTGCATTATAAAACATCGGAACTGCATTATAAACATTGGAACTGCATAATAAACATCGAAACTGCATTATAAACAGTGAAACTGCATTATTTATATCATGTAGATCTGGTTGAAGTGTCAAGATATTCAATGGCTATTTGGCAACTAGAGTGAGGGGTAGCAGTAAAGCACATCATGAATTGGTACTATATATGATAATTGAAGATGATGGTTCCCGGTTACTCAGGTTCATGCTGGTGGACCATTCAAGTCCATGTTTGTCGCTGATTGTTAAGATGTTGTAAGATCATATACATTTTACTTAAGGTTCACGGTTTAAAACCCAGCTGGGTTCAGACGTTTTAAATAAGAAAACACATGTCCTGAATGCTGCAGGATGAGGAATCTTAGCCATTCATATTCATGTATTTGCATTTGATGTTTTAGTCACACAATTAAAAGGTCTCTGATATGACTTGAGTGGTATTTATGTCACTTACTTCTGATGTTGAAGGTTCATTGCAAGCATTATAAGCTTGTTCCATGTATGTTGAGGTAATTAAGTTCCTTGTAGAAAGGATCAGGCTGGTTTGCTGAGTTGGTAGCCTGTCTAATCTGATCTGATCTGGTAGCCTATTAACCTTAGAGGTTGTGAGTTTGAATCCCTGTCTCCATGGTGATTGATACACAACATTATGTGTCTCATTGTCATTCATCTCTCACCACTGATTTAAGTGGGAAAGTTCTCAGTTACTTGCTGGAGATGGGTGTACTTCAAGTACTGGAGCCCTGGAAAGAGTGGTTAGGGTAAATGAGCATCTGTTAGCCCTCGATGACATAAAATGACAATAAATATTCAAGCAAACAATTTCTTCCAGAAGGATGATAAGAATGTGGATTTTAGTTTGGCTTAATAAAAGAAAACCAAGGGAAAAAGTTTGCCAGCTACATGTACTTTGAAAGATCTATTTATATTCTTGCTTTCTTGTGACCGAGATCTTTTGCTGCCTCTTTAAATGGATATGACTGTCATAGGAAAGTTGTTACCTATAATCCTCTTAAAAATGGACATATTAACACCATTATTAAACAATGACTGATACTTTGTTTTTTCATTGGAAAAACAAAAAGGGGAATTCATTTTTCTGATGTAGGATGAAAAACATCTTGCGAAGGGACATTGTGAGAAAGAACTATAGGTGACGTTAAAGGTGACGTTAAAGTCATGGTGAAATAATTTACACATTTTGTTACCGTGGGTGTTTTAATCAAACAAGACTATTGACTAAATAAATTGGTATTTATTTTGGCTTTGTGTGGAAAACTTTGATAGCAGATTATGATATAAGTAAACTGAAGTACCGGTATTGATTGATTAGTTGGCAATCTACCTAACAGAATCAAAACTTTATCCGTGACTGTTATTAGGTTCATTAACCAGGAGTTATATCAGACCTTGATAAGTCTGTTTGTACATTTGGTCAGATCTCCTGAGATTATGAAGGGACTTTAAGTGACAGCCAGCTGCTCAGAGATTTTGTGCCCCCTGTCATTCAAAGAATTGTGAAGGGGTATTAAGTGTTGGCCTAATGTCCGTCCCTTTCATTTGTATGTCAGAGGTAAAAATGTGGTTTCCGATCAGTAATTGCTCAATGGGTCTTTGTATTTAGTTTAAATTTCGTATGTACATGTATAATTATAAATACAGACCAAGCCCTTATTAGTTAATGTCAGTCAAATTTATAGGAGTTATGGCCCCTTTTTTGATTTTTTGGGGTTATTGTTTTTTAAGGCTTTAGATGGCAGTACTGGTTAACATGTCAGTGCTGGTTTACATGTCGGTACTGGTTTACATGTCAGTACTGGTTTACATGTCAGTACTGGTTTACATGTCGGTACTGTCAGTCATGGTTTACATGTCAATACTGGTTTACATGTCTTATCATTTGGGTATGGTGCACAGGTCCTAAGTGACATACATAAATTAACTCGTATATATATTTTTAAACTTAAAATTTCTGAAGCCATATAAATAGATGTTTAGGTCTTAAATATTTTACTGATATCTATAGTCATTTTTGTACCATAATTAATCTTTTAAGTTTAGAAGCATCATGTGATTATTAGATTTAAGTGATTTTTTATTTCCAGAAAGCCGATGGTAAATTTTGTAAAATTATTTTAAACTGCTGATATATCCTAAGGCCATAATAAATTAATTGCTAGATTATCATCCTCGCCCAGCCCTCTAATTATCATGCCGCCCTGACGCTTTTTTATTTTCATAAAATAAAATAATTAAAAAAAAAAAATTAAAAAAAATTTGAAAATGAAAATAAAAAAATTCTCCCGCTCTCCCCGTTTTTAAGAAAAATTTGAATGATAATATAGCAACTAATTTATTATGGCCTGAAACAAAATCTAATTAAATTTGTAAATTTACAGATTTCTTGAATACTGGTAAACCTTAAACAGTTTCCCAGTAAAGAGTAATTAGGTTAACTGATTTGTCTTACAGTTGGCCCACAATGGCATAAAAATGATGCTTATTACTCATATCTTTAGTAACAACAAAATCATTTTTGTTTACAGGTTTCCATGGGAACAAACTGTCACACTTAGCCCATGGAGATGGATGAGATGAAGAATCTCGTGTTCAAATCATCGGACACGTAAGTAAATGATTACTCATTGATTGAAAACATTAAAATGGTGTGCATTTCAAATGAATGAGAAGATATACAGGCAAACAAAAGATGGGTACAAAAGAGATGGTGATGTTGTTATGATATTGTAACTCTGTTAAATATGCATAATCATACAGGGCCTATAACTCTGTATGGATTTTTGACACAGTTGTGCCCCTTTTTAGCTCACCAGGAAGAAGTCCAAGGAGAGCTATTGTCATGACGTTGGTGTCGACATCATTGGCTTCGTCTGTAGACACCCAGGTTAAACTTTTGCATCTAAGTTTCAGTTATCTATGCAACCACTCATTGGATGTCAATGAAACTTTGCATGTGTGTTGACCATCATCAATGGAACACCCAGAGATATGAACCATAACTCTGGTTTGCCTTTTGGCACAGTTATGGCCCTTTTTGGACTTGGACACCCAGGTTAATCTTTGCGTTTAGTTGCGTTTAAGTTTAAGATATCTATGCAAACACTCATTGGATGTGAATGAAACTTCACATGTATGTTCATCATCATCAATGGAACACACAGGGACAAGAACCATAACTTTGGATTGCTTTTTGGCACAGTAATGGCCCTTTTTGGACTTAGACACCAAGGTTAAACTTTGCGTTAAGTTGCGTTTAAGTTTTAAGATATCTATGCAACCAATCATTGGATGTGAATGAACCTTCACATGTGTGTTCACCATCATCAATGGAACACACACAGACAAGAACCATAACTCTATGTTGCATTCGGGCACAGTTATGTCCCTTTTTCGACTTAATTTTTCAGGTTAAAGTTTTTCATCAGGTAAGGTATCTATGCAAACCACTCATTGGATATGAATGAAACTTTGCATGTGTGTTCACCATCATCATTGAAACACACAGAGACAAAAAACATAACTCTTGGTTGCATTTTGGCACAGTTATGGCCCTTTTTTTACTTAATTTTTCAGGTTAAAGTTTTTTATCACGTAAGATATCTATCAAACCACTCATTGGATATGAATAAAACTTCGCATGTGTGTTCACTATCATCATTGAAACACACATAGACAAGAACCATGACTCTGGGTTGCATTTTGACAGAGATATGGCCCTTTAAGACTTAATTTTTAGTCTGTAGACACCCAGGCTAAACATTTGCGTTTAGATGCGTTTAAGTTTTGGAGTTTGCCTCGAATCTCAATCTTTGCATTGGTGGTGAGTTTTATCCCATCGGCAAGCTTTGATGTCTTCTGACAACTCTTGTTCATTGTTATTATTAGTCAGCCGAGTGACCGGTTGACTCTATTTGCTTCAGATTTCAGTTGTCACTGCAGTGATGTAATAATAGTAGAGAGCAGTATTTTTTATGAATGAGTGAACAATGATATATTGTTTGTATGGTTAACATACAAAATTTTTATAGACCATCCTTAAAAAAATATTTGTTTGATGTGCTCCGACCCAGTATTTTTCATGTAGGTTGGTAGGTAGCTATTTTTTTTTCATTTTTAGTAATTTTAAAGAAAAACGGACAGAAATCATGAAAAAAAAATAAACAGTTTGCAATTCAATAAACAAAATTTGGGTAGGTGCAATTTTGAGTGAGTAGGTAGGAGCATGGCAAACAATTTATTTTTTAAAGATTGCATATGACAATGGCAATGTACTGGTAATTATAAATTAGTAAACAAAAATAAAACATATGGATTATTATAATAAGTTGCTTATTGTTTAAAACTGGGAAAGAAATGATGAAAGATGCTGTGTTTGGTTCTGATTATTGGAATATGATTTACTCGAATAAAACCGGAAGAACAAGTTTTTTAAGTTCACTGTATAATTAGGCCATTATGAATTGATTGCTAGCTTATTATCCAAATTTTTCTAAAAAACAGGGAGGGTGAGAGGAAAATTATTTATTTACTTTATTTTTTTTTAATTTTTGATGTTGTTTTTTTTATTTTATTTTCTTTTTATGAAAATAAAAAGGGTTGGGGCGGCTTGAAAATAAGGGGGTGGGCAGGGATGATAATCTAGCAATTAATTTATTATGGCCTTACTTGATTGTAGGTAACTTGCATACTTTATGCTGCAACTGTTACTTTGGCAACAACGTTGGTTTAAAAAGGAAAAAGGCATATTCTGGACAGTTTGCATCAAGGTTGTATAAATTTCAGCCATATGTAGCCTGGTTGACTTTCATGCTTTGCATCCATATTTTCTTATTATATCCATAACCAGAATTATAAAAAATTCAAATAGTTAAATTATACATTATGCATGAGGCATCATCATTATTTTTGCAGAGGCGTTTAGTTTGTGGTTCATGCTGGGTTTTTGTCTTTTATTTGTTGTTTGAAGATAAAGATGCATTTTTTGCATGTCTAGAATGTGTATTGAGTCAGTGCAGGAGTTAATGTATTATGTTGAACTATATTTTTTCTTGAAATTATAAGTTGGAAAATATTTAAATGAAATTAAAATCAGTAGGGAAGAATGACCTCATCATGTTGAAGTTGACGTAATGCATGCATGTTTGGGGCCATTCTTTCAGTCAACGTTTTATCAGTTTTTAGAAGTACAATTTCAATGGTATATTTATAAACTAAATATCAGGAAATCGATTTATAATGAAAAAAATATTTAATTTTGGAAAATCTGTCAAGTAAAACAAATTTTACAGCAAATTAAAAAAAGAACTATTTTAAATGATGAAAAGCTATCTAGATGATTTGCATGCAATATTGTGATAAAATGTTCAGCATTGTTATGTCCCTTGACCTGACTGCCAGTCCAGGGGTCGTTAGTTTGCATCACCACCTGGCCACAGTTCTCTATGGTGGTTGGCCATGAAATTTGTTCTCCCACCTCTCAATATGTGAGGAAATAGTCAGTGACTTAAAAGAGATAGGAACTTGCGGAGACCCACCGAGATTTACTAAACTTAATTTGACTGACGTTCCCCTGATTTAAAAATCATTGATTCTTAGAAAGGCACAATGTAAATCATATGACTTGACACTGACAAAGCAAGGATAGAAAAATCATTTCCAGCTTTAGAAATTCAATTTTAGTTACTGCTAAAATTTGTATTATATGCAGTCTTATTCTGTTTTTATCACCAGCTTTTGTTACAGGAACATGTTATGCCCGAGAACGGAAAAAGACCTTCTGCGACACTATCAGTAGGATTCGAAAACTTGTTAATTTGATGACACTTAGCGGAGAAATTGATCAAACCTTGCTTGAAGCTAATTTAAATCAAATTAAACAATCTCGGGTTATAAAATCAATATTATACATTTACATGTCGAATTCTGTCTGTTTACTGTATAGCTAGCTCAAAGTTGATGACAGTTCCAATTGAGTTTAAGTCTTGTAGTTTGTTAATTAATGTCTTCCTTAATTAAGACTGGAGATCAATTAGTCCATTTCTCAGCTAATTTTGCAATTACATTTTCTATCTTCTTTTCTTATTTTTTTTTTTTAGCTCAGTTTGCATATCATCATGATTGGATATTGCTTGTAAAATCTTGCCATTTTTGGATTTCAGTTTTAAAGAGCACTAAGTCAGGGTGTAGTAAACTCTGAATCGGAGGGTCATGGATTCAATCTGCTGTCATAGCCTTGAGCTAGACACTTTATTCACATTTACTAAGTACTGGTTCAACCCAGTAGTACTGGAGAGTATACAATCGATGCAAAATAAAAAAATGTTTCACAATTGATGTAAAATAAAAAAATGTTTAATCTAAAACAAAGGTTGATTTGCATTTATACAATGTGAACTAAAATAGACCAGGTGCTATTTCATCCTATTGGACAAGACAGCTAGTGTTTTTAATTGTTGTACAGTAAAATAAATTGATATCTATTTTAGATTTGGTTCGCTTTAAGATACCACTTTAATAATGTATCTTACTCGGTGCAGCTAACATGTACTTGAAGGTTTTTGCTGCCGACAATAACACAGTGACACTGAACATTCAGATCCTCGGTTTTTGGTCATTATTTAAGTATATACTTAAATCAGGGAAAAGCATCCAGTTGATCCTGATTTTAGACTGGCTCCAATGGTTTTTACTGATATTAATTAAAGAATATTAATGTATCCAGTCAAAGTAAATATAGGATTTTAAGTATTTAAGCAAAACTTCAGAAACTGTTGGTGAAACAGAAGTTAAGTTGGGTTCACCATGACTTTCAGTAGGATGGGGTCCAAGTAAATGATTGATTGATTGAATAATTAGTATCATTATTATTCCATCGAGAGCTAACAGGCGATCAGTTAACCTAATCACTGTTTCCTGGGATCCTGAAAGGTAAACCGGTACTCGAGCACACCCCATCTCCGAACTGATAACTTCCCCACTTGAATCAGCAGGTGAGAGACAACTGATGAGACACAAGTGTCATATATCAAGACACAGTGTCGTATATCAATCATCACGGAGACTGTAGCCTGGGCGAGGATTCGCACTCACGACCCCTGGATTGATAGTCAGATGGGCCACTGGCTGAGCTAATCGGCCCTGCAGGTCCAAGATAAAAAACTTGACAAATATATCCTCTGGAGTCAGTCTGAACCCCCTGCTGCTCCCTCTGAATCTGCCAGTTAAATTAATTGGGGTAAGTTTAGGACTAAGACTTCCAGGCTCACTCTTGATGTACAAAAATAGAGCAAAAGTTACATACAGAAAAAACAAAAGCAACACATCAACAAATATTCATCTTAGCACATCTTTATTGTCACAATTAACCCATCTTTATCTACGTGCTGATGCTTATGATTATAATTATAAATTATGATGATGATTGTGATGATGAAGATCATCATCATTATCACCATCATCATCATCATCATCATCTTCAAAAATATCATCATCATCATCATTTCCACCATCATCACCGTCATCACCACCATTATCTTCATCCCTGTCATTATCACTATAATATCTTATCACCATATTTATCTTTGTCATCATCATTGTCGTCATCATCATCGTCATTATCGTCATCATCAACACCATCATCAGCACCATCATCATCATCATCACCATCATCACCACCATTATCTTTATCCCCATCATTATCACCATAATAATTTATCATTATCACCATATTTATCTTAGTCATCATCATCATCATCATCATCATCATCATCATCATCATCATCATCATCATCATCATCATCATCATCTTCTTCAAAAATATCATCATCATCAACACCAACATCATTATCATCATATTCACCATTATCATCACCATCATCACCACCATTATCTTCATCCCCATCATTATCACCATATTTATATTTGTCATCTTCATCATCATCATCATCATCATCATCATCATCATCATCATCATCAAGGCAGCCACTAATATAATCCTTCTCTCCATCATCTCCGTCTTCAACGTCACCATCATTGCAATACAATCTGACGTGAGCTTTCAAAATATTAAGTGCAATCTTTGATTCTTATTGATGGATATGAAAAGGAAAGGAAACTTTGTTTTCTATTATTTCTAATACTGATAGATGAATTACTATAATCGCTTGCTTTGACAGCCTTATCACTGAGAGCCTCATTGATATTGACAGTTTTATCATTTTCAAGTAATATTGATATTGATGCATCTTTGTCTGCTACATGGGTTCACTTTTTTCCTATGTCTTGGCCTTTTGATTTTGTCTGATAAGGGCCGTTGGTATAAAGTCTTTCTTGAGAAGATAAAGTGATGATGCAGATTCTTTGTAGCTTACCAGTACACTTGCTATAGTGAAATGAATTGTCAAAGTAACTGTTGCATAATCTTTTAAGATATGATCAATAAGACTATTTTAACTCTTTTCTTCATATAGACGCCTTTGTACACCTCTCTAAAATAGAAGCCTTTGGACACCTAATATAGAAGGCTTTTGAATTATTGGGTGCATTATGTTTATATTAACTGACACAGTGGAAAACAGTGCAGGAAGTATTCAGTTGTTCGTTACGAGCAATCTGAACTCTTCCTGCTCTGTTTTCAAAGGGCTTCTGTGATTGGTGTGTGAAAACACGTATCTATGGAGTAAAGGGTTAAACAAAATGGCTCCTGTTAACACATGATTCGATCTTTACTTGCCTCGGGTTTTAAGCCCTTCACCAGTGTTTCAGTTATTTGTTAATGACTGATGTGTTTGATTGTTTGGCAAATTTAACATAAGTATCATTAGCGATAGGTACTGCAGCATGGTCCAGTGGTAGAACATCTGCCTCACATGTGGAAGGTTGTGGGGTTGATCCCTGATCGGGTCATACCAAAGACTTGAAAAATGGAACTAGAATCCTTTTCATCTTGGATCTCAGCATTCAGAGAATAGTTTCAGGTTTCCTCTGTCTGTTGTCAGTATAATTTGACTGGTTGGCGTATCATATCATGTGTCTGCGGCATGAAACATCAATGTGGCAGCACTTGGAAAACTGTTTGCATTGCGATATGACTGAAAAAAAAATGTTGAAAGTGATGCTAAACGTTACACAAGAACAACATAGCATCAGAAGTTTGAGTTTTTTATTTTCAGCAAAATTAATATTCAAGATAATTTGTGACAGTCTGTGTCACCACATTGTCATAAAAGTACAGCTATATATTGAACTGTTATAATACAAATGACAATACCCCCCAAACCAACTTCATCAGTACATTGTACATTGTCTTGATAATAGACAATCCCCCTGTACTCTGTTTGTATGCAGCCATCACCTAGAATCAATTTCTACCAGTCGACTCTTTTATTTAAAAATGACAATGGCCTGGTCAACGTGTGATTGAAATTAATTATTTTTCAGAGTCGTGTCTCTCAAAGGTCATTTACAGGTTAGCAGTTTGATGCACTTCAAATGACATTTCACTTAGTGTTCGGATAAAATTTATATGTTACATATATAATGTGTATGTACATGTTTTAGTAAAGCTGCATGTAACCACTCACTGTATCTGAAGATATTTCTTTTATAAAGAAAGAAATTTGGTGAATTCTCATGGCCTATGATGCATCAATAACAGCTGATACCCCTCTTACATGGGATTAAGTCATGTTTTTAAATTTACTGATATCTGTTTATCATATTAATATACTCAGGCAATTGGTCCGCCGTCATCCTTCAGAATTGGAATGGTCGCAAGATATGTGCAAAGATATAAATGCATATATAATGAGAAATGTTTTTACCATTTTGTTGGAACAAATTATTTTTGGATATGAGAAGCCTTTTATGGAGAACTGTAGGTAAAGAATAGTGAATGCACAGTGTATTACATATTTGCTTATTTGGATTTTGGTCAAACTGAAGCAGTAGTCATTTAACTGTTTAGATAAATGGGCAACTGTTTAAACAGGCCAAGCATTAAGGATATATTGGCTTATAATTATGTAAGCATCAGATATTTGACCTTTTATTGAACTGGTGGAATCGAATAATTAGGGACACACAGCAATTTTGAATAAGCTGGGCACGATTTGCTCAGTCCGTTACGCGTCTGACTATCAATCCAGGGGTCATTAGTTCGAATCCCCTGCCCAGGCAACAGTCTCTGTGATGATTGATATATGACATTGTGTCTCATATCGTTTGTCTGTCACCACTGATTCAAGTGGGAAAGTAATCAGTTACTTCGCCGAGATGGGGTGTGCTTGAGTACTGGTTAATCCCAGGAAACAGTGGTTAGGTTAACTGATAGTTTGTTAGCCCTCGATGGCATAAAAAGGACGCTAAATATTGAATCAATCAATCAATTTTGATAAATTTTCACTAGCATTTTTTTTGAAAATAATGTGTGTACATAGATTGAAAGTTATGACATATGTGCTGACTCTTCTTGAAAAGGGGTAAATAGTTGGAAGGCAAAGGGGCATAACTCTGGTAAATAGTTGAAAGGCAAAGGGGCATAACTCTGATAAATGATTGAAAGGCGAAAGGAGCATAACTCTGATAAATGGTTGAAAGGCAAACGGGCATAACTCTGATAAATGGTTGAAAGACAAAGGAGCATAACTCTGTTAAATGTTTGAAAGGCAAAGGAACATAACTCTGATAAATGGTTGAAAAGCAAAGGGGCATAACTCTGGTAAATGGTTGAAAGGCAAAGGGGCATAACTCTGGTAAATGGTTGAAAGGCAAAGGAGAATAACTGTGGTAAATAGTTGAAAAGCAAAGGAGCATAATATAACTCCGATAAATGGTTGAAAGGTAAAGGGGCATAACTCTGGATAAATGGTTGAAAGACAAAGGAGCATAACTCTGATAAATGGTTGAAAGGCAAAGGGGCATAACTCTGGTAAATGGTTGAAAGGCAAATGGGCAAACCCTGGTAAATGGTTGAAAGGCAAAGGGGCATAACACTGAAAAATGGTTGAAAGCAAAGGGGCATAACACTGAAAAATGGTTGAAAGACAAAGGAAGCATAACTGTGGTAAATGGTTGAATGACAAAGGGGCATAACTCTGTTATATGGTTGAAAGGTAAAGGGTCATAACTCTGATAAATGGTTGAAAGACAAAGGAGCTTAACTCTGGTAAATGGTTGAAAGTCAAAGGGGAATAACTCTGGTAAATGGTTGAAAAGACAAAGTTGCAGCTTAACTCTGGTAAATGGTTGAAAGACGAAGGGGAATAACTCTGGTAAATGGTTGAAAGACAAAGTGGCATAACTCTGGTAAATGGTTGAAAGACAAAAGGGCATAACTGTGGTAAATGGTTGAAAGGCAAATGGGGTATAACTCTGATAAATGGTTGAAAGGCAAAGGGAGCATAACTCTGGTAAATGGTTGAAAGACAAAGGGGCATAACTCTGGTAAATGGTTGAAAGACGAAGGGGCATAACTCTGGTAAATGGTTGAAAGACTAAGGGGCATAACTCTGGTAAATGGCTGAAAGGCATCATATTTCTCACTGTTGGTGTCATCTATGACAAACAGTGCCAAATGTAATTGAATTTTGTCATTTTTTATCACTTTAATAAAATGATAGACAAAGTCCAAGAAAATAAATCAATTTGTATAATACATGCATATAATATAATATTATAACCGTTTATTGGGTTTCTCCATGGTCGAGTGTTCTGATGTGCCATCTCAAGATCTCTTTCCTTGCACTCCTTAAGGATGTAGGTTGAAGTCTACTTGCTCCAAAATCTTTATGTGAGAAAGATTCCCCAGTTACTTGCAGAAGGGCAGTTGGTTCTACTCTGATTCATTCTGCAGTCTTTCCTCCACCAATAAAACTGGTTATGCCATAATTATATAACTGGAAATGTGTTGAATATAGCATTAAACCCCATTTAAAAAATACATTTCAAAACTTGAACTTGGAGTTTGAGATAGTGAATAAAACTTTAAAACAAATACATCAATACCATTATTATTGAAGAGGGCTAATTTCTGTGACTTATTGATAGTACAGCACACTTAAAATGTCGTTTCACATGTTTTATGCCTGCATGTCCTGTATATAGAAGGCGTTGTCTTATGATGACCTGTTATCACTACTCAGAGGTTCCTACAAGTAGGGTTCTGTGAAGTTAAAAACGGTTCAATCATTTTTTTTATGAATTTTTATGATATAATTTGCCTGGAGTTATTTGTTGATACTCAGGAGAATTTGTTCTCAAATTCATTCTATTCTTGTATAACTGAATGCCACGTTATCCGTAATGTTGACCACTGTGGTCTGCCGACGGAGCATGACACCTATGGCGATCTGCCATGTGGTGTTCTGACAGGACAATTTTTACCCTAGACTTTGTTGCTTATTAATTGGCCTACACAGGTATGCTTTGGTTGTGAACTATCTAATTTATGCAGACTTGTTTCACAGTCAATGTAAAATAAATACATTTAAACATGAATATTTTGAAAATAAGCTCATTTCCTTTCACCCTTCACTTCTGTCATTATAATGTTATTTATTGCCAGCCACTAATTTCCGATAATGGCCGATACTTCCAGAGGAGTATTAGTAGTTCTAGTATTTGGAAGGATAGTGCAGAGATACAGTAGACCCTTTATACATGCCCAGTGTTAAGCACTGATACATGAGATCTCGAATTTTTATCAAAAGACTGATATAAATTTGTAGTTAGAGGAGCGGGAGATGGAACCTGTGACACCTGAGTTCGCAGTCCTGGTAAGACCTGAACCAACCACTGGAGCACTACTGCACCTGACTGGAAGCTACCAGGATATAAAGTGTTTAAATCCCATTCATGTTATGTGTATATTGAATTCACAGAGTGGTCTTAGGCGCCATCTCAAAATCACTTACCTCTCACCGCTAAGGTCATGGGTTCGAGTCCTGCTCGCTCCTAATACTGTATGTGAGAAAGTTTCCAGTTACTTGCACAGGGATTACGATGGTTCTACTCAGTCTGAGGTGTTCCTCCACCAGCTAAACTGGATATGCCATATATAACATGAAATGTGTTGAAAATGGCGTTAAACTCCATTCATTAGAATTCATGAAGTTCATTCACCAATAAATCTAGGGTACTGTTCCTTATTATTATCAACTTAACCGTAATAATGTTTTCAGAAGGGTTAAATCAGATTAAACAACGTCTTTATCCATACATTCAATATATTAATATTTACCAAGATGAAATGTAAAAATCTGCTCTATTGAAATGGGGAATTTAAATATTTTTCTTTGAAACTGGTTAAATAGTCATGTTTACATTTCACATGAAATATACCGTGATCTTTGAGAACTATAATAATTGAAATTATGGACATTGGTTTTAAAGAAAGAAAAGCCTTACCGCAGGGACTTTGATGTATATCTATTCCAATCGGGGATGTGATCAAACAGTCTGGTGCATGAATATGATCCGTCTGGATTTATTCTTACTCTTATTCGCGCAGCGGAGAATTGTTTATTAAATATAGATAATATTTCTGATGATTCCTTTATGGAGGAAGAAAATACCCAAGGGAGATAACAAGATTCTACGATTTTCCGTTATGCTTCAACGTTACGTCACTGTTTGGTTCCTTACAGTCTCTTGAATCCAAGATGGCTGACAGATACGATCAACCAGTGGGAATAAACTGTCTTATAACATTTATATCTACGTCTCAGTTTTCTGGCTTGTTAAACTGTAAGACTATTTTATTGTTCTGAATGTCACTGCTATATATATACTAAATGCCATTAAAATCTCAAGTATGGATACTGTATCAAATTTAGGTTTGACATAAATGATCAACAGAGACAAAACTTCTTACATTGTGTTTCAATTTTAATTGAACGATTTCATCGCTTTAAAACACAAATTTAACAAATTAATGCAATCGACATATATATAAATATATAAACCGATGAAAATCGTAGCAGATCTGGGATAAGATATATTCACTATTCAAAACCTTGTTCTTTTAAAGGCAGTGAGTGTATTATAGCCTCACTGGTTTAGTTTGGTTTGTGGTTTTTCTTTTCACCCCCTTCGGTTATAAATATTTTCTAGTAATTAAGATGTGGCAAAAGCATATTTTCATTGCAACTATTATAATCATGTGATAAACACACATGATATTGGGATCCCAGCTAAACATAGATTTTTCTTCAGTTGAAAATAAACTTCTATTTTTACCTTCAAAACCTTGAAAGCAATGCTCTGATTGGCTGGTCAGCTGGAAAGGTCAATCTGAGGTGACCTTCTATGCGATGCTGTCAGATCTACTTTGCGCTGAGTATGTACTTAGCTAAAAAGGTTTTTCTGATTTTAATGAGGTTAACATTACAATTACCTTGATGTTAGTTTACCGCTTTCTTTTTACTACTAAGACCACAAAAAAAAAAAAAGAGGAAAACATAATGTTTTTTTTATATTTTATTGTCCTGAATGTTACATAATTATATGCCCATGTGGTTGTCAATTAACAAAATGTTGTCTGCCATCCATTTTATGATTTGAAATATTGTAATTTAATCAACACTTGCAGTAGGCCAGGAGGGACAGTCGTGCTTTCCTAATATTGTTAAAATTGCCCATAAACCATCAAAATTTTTACTTTGAAGAAGTTAATATATGGTAACAGACTTTATTGAAGGATAAAAAACTTTACTGACTAATTCAGAATTCACAAACAACTGCTTTCTTGTTATTTTGCATGTTTTGTAATTGCTCCATCATGCAAAATGACCTTGAATTAAAGTTTCATGTTATTGTATGCAACCTGTAAGGAGAAAAATGTGTCAGCGGTCGGCTATCTCTGTCAGTAGAGCACTCACCCTGTAAGTGAGTGGTCACGGGTTCAAGCCACGGAGTGGCTGTATATTTTTATCGTCCTGTTACAATTTTGCACCCAGCAAGAGATAGTAACATATATTCGAAAAACATTCACATGATTCCCTGGTCTCTGAATATTTGGGGACGAATTCAAAATTTGTGAGAGAATAATATGTCACAGTGTGTCTCAGTGTGCATGTAACCTACCAGGAGAGACACTATGTAAGTGGTCAGCTTAGCTTCAGTCAGCAGACCATTCGCACTGTAATTTTATTGTATTCAGAAGTGATTTTAAATCAAAATTTTGAGGAATGATCTCATTTGTTTAGTATTTCATTCTGCAAAGTAGACATTATTAGTTGTATTGCTAAGATGAATGGAAATGTAATTTCACGAGACACAAGCTCCACATTTTAAGTCTCAAACAGTTCCTTTTCCTTTTTTGTATAACTAACTTCGTGAATGCAGTAGTAATATTGTATCGGTCATATCGAATCAAAACACTTCTGTTAACCATTTGAAGATTGAAAATTATAAATTCAAAATATCAGAAAGATTAACAACCTTTAATAAAAGTATTGTTTATCAATTTTCTTTCAAGTCTTAGTTTGTGAACTGTTTGGCATGATGATAATGCCTTATGTGACATGAGTTCAGAATAAATTAATTCCTGAACAAATTTGTTTTAAATTGGGGTCGGTTGTTTAAATTTTATTTTTTAAGATATTAAAACAGAATTATTGTATTAAACTTAGGCATGTAATAAAAGAAAATCATAAGACATGTATATATCAACAGATTAAAATTACAGTTCTCATCATCCTAAAAAAAAATCTACAAGTCTGGACAAGATATTGAAAATTGGTTGGGGTGGGTAAAAGACCCACCCCGTTCTATTTTAATATCTTGTCCAGATTGAAGATTTTTTTTTAATAATGGGGGCTAATGGGAATGAAAATCAAGGAATTAATTCATTATGGCTTAACATAAAATAAATAAATTTTACAGTTTAGTCTGTAAATTTAGCACATACTAATTAAATCACATTTTTTTCGAAAATGATAATTTGAATTCTTGTAAATTCTCTTTAATAATTTCCTTTTGTTGTGGGCATATTTATGAGGGTATGAAAATGGATTGAGGGTTTTCTGATTACGATATATTCTTGAGAATAAACATATTTCCTATGAGAAAGACATTGACATAAGTGGCCGAGATAAAGTCGGCTAAGAAGTGACTGTGAGTGCGTACAAGTGGTCAATAGCTCCTCTTGATTCGCTGCTCAATGATATGCTACAGATTGATCTGGGTCATTTCAGATGCTTATTATATTCTGATCACCTACTAACAATGATCAGCGTGTATTTCATAGGTGACGCTTTAGACATTGACAAGGCTTTGGTTTGTCAGGATTAATTATAAGGAGAGTCATAATATGAACAGAAAATGGACTTATAAAGTTATCATAATTAGCTCAGTTGGTCACCTGTCTGACTGTTAAACCAGGGGTTGTGAGCTCAAATCCCCACCTGACCCTGGCCACAGTCTCCTATGATTGAGATAATGTTAATGTCATAAACTATGTTCTACGACAAATAATCTCCCACATGAATATGTAGGGGAAGTAATTAAGTCGGTGGCTTGCAGGAAGAAATATGTTGTGTCTGCACTAGGTAATGGTCAATCACCTACCATATTCCAGGATTGTGTGTGCTGACAACCATTCTATAACTAAAGTACTGTTGAGAAAAGACGTAAAACTCCAAACAAACATTGGTATAAGATCAGGTACATTATTCCCATGTCCAACATCGCTAACAGTCAACTTCCATCATAATTCTGATTAGAAAAATGTTGATACTTGATGAAGGATGGCGGTTCTACTCAGATTCATTCTGAGATCTTTCTCCAGCAATAAAGCAGAAAATTAGATATCAGGCTTCTAAAATTCCAAAACGCCATAAGAATTACTGCTAGCTGTGAGAATCACACTTCTTCCTTTTAAAATCACTGTAGATTATGCTCATGCATGTATATATACTCTACCCACCGCGCAATTTTATCAGTTTGTTTATTTTTCATGCTATCTGTGTTAGATTTAACTAAACTTTTCTAAATATGTATATATTTATTGCTGACATCATACATTCTCATTTAAATGAACCAGTTTCAATCAATTTCACGCAAAAAATAGGTTCAGAATGTAAACCAGAATCTGTATATAACCTGAAATCTGTTGAAAATTGCGTTAAACCCCATTAAAACAAATGGCTTATGATATTTACACAAATATGTTTATCGGTTACCCGTAAACATGTACATGCTTCTTGATATAACTACCTTCTGAAAGTAACTTGCAAACTTTTCTGTATAAAATAATTGGACCAAGCCAAGGGCTCGAACCCATGACATTTAGCAGCGGGATGTAAGTAATTTTCAGATGGTGATATTGGACCACCCGGCTGCAGAAGACACTGACAGTGATGATTAACGTGTTATTTAGCCTTATTTTAATGCCATCAAGGGCTAACAGATGATCAGTTTACCTAACCATTCTTTCTTGGGATCCTGGAATGTCAACCTGTACTGAAGTGCACCTATCTCTGAAAGATAACTGATAACAGCCTTGAAGGTCAATGAGATGCAATAATACAATAACAATCGTCATGGATGTAAAATTTAACTGAAGGGACTTCGCTGAATATGCTGAATTTGCTTGTGTTAATAAAAATGCTTTATATACATTTGTTTATCAACTTGTCTGGGATGTTTGCAATTCCAGTTTACATCTCGCTGTATATCTCTTACAATAATCAAATCATTCTTTCTTTTGAATACTTTCCCACTATAGATGTAATACTAAGTCTCCGAAGAGAGAACTTAAATAAAGCCGTCAATGTCTGTTATTCTGTCTGTGACGGAAAAAATGCTGCAAAGAAAACGACCAAAGATCAGATTTCTTGAATGACATATTATGATTTTATGGCAAATTCACAAATTTGTCTGTAAACTATGCTGTGAGTTTACACTCTTTTCATTTAACTGTTAACAAATGTGATACCATTTGCAACAATGTGAGGTCACATTACTTGCCGGCACATCAGGGTCTACATCATTTGGCGCTCAGTCATTGATATGTACGCATACAGCCAACCCTGTCTCAGGCAGCCAGTCAAGTGAAGGAGCAGAAATGTCCTTTTAATGACAGGTTGCTGTTAAATACAGGTTTATGCATAGAAACTATGGCAGATGTGGCTGCTTAAGATGGGTGACTGTTTAACCCTTTACTTCATATAGATGCCTTTGGACACCTCTAATATTGAAAGCATTAATTCATCACATATCAGCAATGGGTGAATTATGTTTATATTAACTGACAGAGTGAAAAACAGTGCAGGAAGTGTTCAGATTGCTTGTTACGAGCAATCTGAACTATTCCTTCACTGTTTTCAATGACCTTCTGTGATTGGTGCGGGAAAATGTGTATGTATGGAGTAAAGGGTTAATAGAAGTAACAGCTTACTCAGTTTTGACTCGCCTAATTACATTCTTTCAAAAAGGTAAATAATGATATAATCCCAGGCAATCATGAATGGAAAACTAAGAAACACAGTTACGTTATTAAAGTATGAGTATAAATATTACTATATAATGCATTTTCATATTATTGATGATTGCAACACCATTTATTCAGTTTTAGGGTCCTCCAAGGTCAAGAGGTCAAAGGCTCTGTTTCAAGAGCATTAATTACCTCTCGCTGCTAAATGCTAAATGGCGGTTTTTGCCATAGTTCTGTCCAAGCATTGTTTGTGAAAAAGTTTGCCAGTAACTGCATTAGTTTTTATTAATTTTGTGCGAGAAAGTTTAAGTCAGTAACTGCATTGGGTTTACTCATTTTTTGTGAGAAAATTTGCCAGTAACTCTGTTAGATATAATTTTATTCATTTTTCGTGATAATGTTTGCCAATAACTGCAATGTTTTGACTTTTATTTTTGTAGCACGTCTCTCTATAAAACCAGGGTTCCTCAGTTTGAATCCCTGCCTGGTCGCAATAGTTTCTCTCACTGCTTATTCTAGTGAGAAAGTGAGAAATTACTTGCAGAGATGAGTGTGCTCGAATACTGGTAAACCTTTTGGGATCCCATGAAAGAATGGTTACGTTAACTAATCGTCAGTTAACCATCAATGGCATAAACAATTATGCTAAATATTCAATAAATCAAACAAACTAGAATTCATTCATTAATTTTGTTAAAAATGATATCACAAGACGTATATTAATTAATAATGTTGATGGTTTATTTGATTCCGGACCAGCTGGACTGTTAACAATCTGTTTTATTATAGTTGTATTATATAACAGCTAATTTATATTATACTGCTAGAAAACATTGTTTAAAATATGACACTAACATAACAACGAAAAAACGGATCAGTACTGCGTTGATTATCGGAATTTATGTTACACGTGCAAAATACAGTGTAAACACTGTTATTTATATCAAACAAGATTTAAGTGCGTAATTTACCTTGTTTCCAGGTTGATTTAACAGCTGACACATTGCACAACATTTAACAGATAATTATCATTTGATTGGCTCACCTTTATCACAAGACGTTCTTAATAATCAGGGCATAGGCAGACAGAATTGATCTTCCATTATTTATTTTTTTAGGACCCCCAATTTCATCTTTGTTTTATTGCCTGTTATTATGTTTATGGCCATTGTAACTTGCATCTATGATGATTTAGTCATGGATGCTGGGATCGAGGCCAGATTATAAAAGTAATTTACTGTGTTTTTTTTTTGTATGATTATAATATACCAAGATCAGGTAAATGATTAGGATCACTATGGATCATTGCAGAGGAGCTTAACCCTTTACTTCATATAAACTCCTTTGGACACCTCTAATATTGAAAGTATTAATTCACCTATTATCAGCAATGGGTGAATTATGTTTATATTAACTGACAGAGTGGAAAACAGTGAAGGAAGTGTTCAGATTGCTCGGAAGGGAAGCTCTACAGTATCATTAAAGTTCTTGGTGTGACCCAACAGTTGGATTGAACCTGTAACCTTCTGCTTGTGAGGCAGGCACTCTAAACTCTGATACAATTGCAGGGATACTTATGCTATAATAATGAGTCATTTACCATGTCAATAAGGTTTAGGATGTGATTAAACCAGGTAGACTCCTGTATTACAATCCTTTCAGAGCAAGTTAAAGAACTATATTAGATTGAATACAATAATTTCAAAATATCAATATTAAAGGCATAGTGCCACCATTGCAAAAAGGAAGTGCTTCCGTGGGGTAGTCGCATAATGGCGGTTGTAAATAATCCTCAATTCTTCTTCTTTAAAAATGCATTTTCCTATTTTTAATGCTCATTTTTTTATTTGAATGGCATTATTGATGTATTTTGAACATTTTGATAGCATTGTCATGTTTGAATTGTGAATTTAGAAAAAAAAAAATGATGCTTGGAAATTGGGGTATGAATTCATGATTTCGGAAGTCTACTTTCACTTTGTCACCAGTGTACACACTGAGCAGAAAAAAAATCTCTTATATGACACATGACCCCTACTTTTCTCATCATATTTTGATAGTGCAGAGGTTGACAAACAGTAAAATGTAGGTTTCACTTCTTTCATTTGGGACCCTCTATGAATGACAAGCCTTCAAACTTTTATTATTTACTATAGAATAAAGAACAAAAATCAATGGTGGGGTTACACCTAAAGAAATCTACTTGACATTTCCATAGCACATTTATACCATCCCTCTGTCTCTCTGTGTCTATGATCTCTTTGGGTGTGCTTGAGTACTGGCCATTGAGTGCTAACAGACAATCAATTAACATATTACATGGTTAACTAGTACTCAAGTACACTCATCACTGCAGACAACTGATAACTTTCCCACTTGAATTAGCAGTGAGAGGCAAATGACAATAGAACATAATGTTGTGTATTCAGTCATCACGGACACTCAATAGGCCAGGTGGGGACTTAATTTCATGATAGTCAGATGTGCTACCGCCTGAGCTAATTGGGCACTGCTGGAATGATTAAGCTCTCTTACTAAGACATGGGTATATACATGGCCCATCATTTTTTTGTACGATATTTTTTATCTCTAAGCATGGTAAATAAACATTGGATTCTCCATTCAGTTAGTTTTGTTAGGGCATGCTTCCTGTATCTCTCATAGGAAGAACTTAGAATGGTCCAATTATAAATCAGCTGTAAAAATACAATTAAAATTCTCACTATACAATGTCAATATTGATTATAGGCCGACCTTTTGTTACCGGAGCATGAAGAAATATTGTTAGTTGACTCTTTTAATGTTGCAAAACAGCCCCAGTCATACACAAAGATTTATTTTAATGAAATATGAAATAAACTCCATGCCTGAAAAAACGGAAGGGGGGAATCTCAATTACTTCTCCTATTATGTCATTTCCATCTTGTTAAATATATAGACCCAGTTGCCCATTTACATAAATTTGTAGCTTGTGTTTGATGTTTCAGTTATCCCTGACACCATTGTTACCCATAATTCCTAATTGTCCAGAAAATTTCCCAGGATTTGTTTATGTATCTAATGTCGATACCGCTTAAAACAAACCATTATTTTCCGGTGCCTCAAGTAAACATAGCTCCAATCTAACAAGTAGTTAGTTCTGCCATATTTCTGTCTAAAGTGTCATTAAAAACACTGTACCGATAGTGGTGGCTTCTTCTTGAATTTTATTTATTTATTTTTTTTTTTTTTCTGCTATATTGCATAGCAGGGCGGTGCCTCTCCAGGGCTTTTTATTTTATTTTTTGTGTTTTGTTGGTAACAGTAGCAAGGTTTTATTAGTTAGTTGTGTGACGGCCAACCATAAATGATTCCATCAAATGAGTGGAGCATGGGGTTCATGATAAACTCTGTCTCTGCTTGATCGATAAAATGATGCTGGGGGAAGTTTCAGAACTTGTTCTTGTGCAGAAGGAGTCAATAGAGACAATGTTTGTTTTACGAAGATAGATTGGAATATGATTGGATGTTAGCTCAAACTCAAACAGATTATTCTGGTGTTATGAATCCTGTGATATATGGAAGCGAGCGGTAAGACGCTGAATTATTATTTTTTTTTATTTAATTGTTTGATTTGAATTTGTACAGGTATTCCATGGATATTTTGTAATACTATTTATATATATCATATTATTTATGACTTTTAATTACCTATATTAAGTGTGTATTGATTTAATTCATTTGCTTGTTAATTTGTGAAAATATGATGAAAATTTAAATGATCAATTTGTTACATTGAATAACATAGTGAGGGTGAAAGACAAGCTATCAGTGATGTACATGTATATGAAATCCGGAAATTAATAATTTTTTTAAGAAAAAAAAAAAAAAATAGGGTTTTAATGTTGTTTATTTCAGTGTTTTCAGATGTATTGATTTTTTGTCAATTAATTATTAAAAGTTGAAAGAAGGGGAGGGAATTTTGTGTTAAAGGCTAAATTTGACTATTAAAGAAATAATTTTTAACTCAATTTTGAAAGTTATAAATTCTCTTTTGTGTAAAAAAGCATGTTTTATGTTTTTAGCAAATTAATTGTATGGTATTATTTCTCTCATCTGTGTTTATAATATACTTATGATAAAGGTAAATAAATCATAAAGTTAATTAACCAAAATATATATTTTAAATTTTAAATAATTATATGACTTTAGTTGCCAATCATGAAGTAACGGAAGAAGACATTTATAAAGAATTTCTAATGTTACCGGAATGCACCTATACAGGGACAGTAAGCCCACAATCAATTTTTGTTCTTTATTCTGTAGTAAATGAAGGATTGAAATGAGAGAAGTGAAACTTATATTTTTCTATTTGCCAAACTCTGCACTACTAAATCATGATGAGAAAAGTAGCTGTATTGTAACATATATGAGATTTTTTTCTGTTGACAAAGTAAAAGTAGACGTCAGAATTAATCGCTAATTTCTTAGCATCAATTTTTTTCTAAATTTAGTTTTCAAACATGACAATGTTAAAAATACATCAATAATGCCATTCAAATAAAATAAAAAAATGAGCATTAAAGTAAGGAAAATGTATTTTTTTTAAAGAAGAAAAAACAAGGATTATTTTATTATACAACTGCCATTATTTATATGCTTAAACATATTTAAAGTACCACTTACCAATGAAAATATTATAAAATAATGTCATAGAAACGAACAACTCATTTACAAAAGAAAATAGTTTAGATGATCATTAAGAATAATAATTACATAATTTTATTTTATGAAAAATAGGTAAATTCCCGTTTAAATTCTTTTGTTACAATAGCAGATATTATGCAACTGATTTTAAAGTACTTGGAATTTAAAAAATTTAAACAAAAAATTGAATAATTGCCATTATGAGCATGGTTACACATATTTTAATCTCCTTTATTTTATAGTTTTTGTTTTCTGTAATTAATTTCAAACCTACAGATAGTTGAATTATCATTTAATTTAGTCATACCTACAACCAAGAAATCATTTGTAAATCAATTAGTTAATATCAGGTTAATTATCTATTTTATGGTACTTTAATTGCAAACTTAATCAGAATGTCATCTCTTTTTGAAAATGACATTATTAAATCTACTAGCTGCCTTTTTAATTGATCACTGTTCACAGTTGGGACTCTACGTTGTACAGCTCAGTCAGAAATGCTTTAGTTTGAATTCTCATCCAACCACAGTCTCTGTCATGAACTTTGTTCTATGGAAATGCGTCTCCCACCTCTGAAAATGTGGGAAAGTAGTCAGTAGCTTTCAGAGATAAGTTAAGTAGTGGTTAATCCAAGGCTTGGATGCTCTGAGTAGATGAGTGCTTAATGTTGCTGGCTGTTGTGCAGCTAAGTATTTTAAGTTCAGAACGAAGTTCATCAAAGTTTGGGATTCGGATTCTGATAATTAAAAAAAAATGATTTGCATAAAAACACACATTATTTAACAAGAAATAAGTTACACTTTTTTACACCAATTAATAACTTCCAGATAAGATCACTGTTGATCTTTGTAGATGGGACGTTACAAGTATCGAATTCTTCAGTTGGGTGTTGTGTCCATTTTATTCTTTTTTGTCATGTTCATTATTGTGGTTAAATAACCAACCCCTGTGTGATTGCAGGGTGTCAAATGAGCGATGACAAGAACAGAATCACTGTAGCTTATGCATGTTGTTAGAGATGAAAAATTAGTTTTGGATATAATTTGCTGAAACTGCAAGCAATATGCAGTTATCAAGGATTTAAGTTCATTCTGCATAAGCCTTTGTTAGTTTTCTTTTCGGCATGTTAATTTGCTAAAAAGTTATTTTATTTGTTTGTTTGGTAGTTCTTCCAAAGCATATCACGTTCCATTTGTATAATAATGTGAGAGCAGAATCTAACTTGTAATTACATTATTTTACAAAACTGTGCAATAGCAGATTCCTCAAAATATATATATTGATTTTAAGCCATGAGTGTGAGCTTGAAGTGCCACGTTAAAGGGAGTATAATATTATCAGGAAAAAATGCAATAAATGTCTTAAAAAATAAAATAATTATTAAAATAGATAAAAAAGTATCTCATTATCCTTAACAGATAAAATCTAAATGGTTTGGTACGTCAAACCCACCAAACGTGACAAAATTAAATATTTAAGTTGGAGTGGTAAACTTTAAAAGAAATCCCCATTCTAGAAATAGACAGCACTTAAATACGGCTTGACGTCATTCGGACTCTTTCTAAGATGTAACATGTTTTACTAGTGTAAACCTGTATCAATGGTGGTTCTATTCTTTAAAGTTTGCTATATTTCTACTGAAAAGCATGTGTGGACATCCAGATTTTGAGATGTGCCCCTGGATCTGCCACCGTGTATAATGGCCATATTGAAATCACGTGACTCATTTAACATGTTACAAAATATGTTGCACTTTTAGCGGCAAATCTAATTTTGTCTAACCTAGGTGTGTAGATAAGTTAAGAAATATCTTTTTATTATATTATTTTGGCATGTTGGTCAGTGGGTATATATAGGTGTGATATATTAGAAAAAGAGATTTTCTGCCAATTTTAAAAGTTTTAAAAATCCAGATAAATTCCCTTTAAAACTCTAATGTTTAATGAAATAGTTTCTTTCGCAGTTTTGATGATTATGTTAATTATTTAGGTTAAATCACACACCTCTGTATGGTTCCAGGAAATAATATGAGTAATGGGAAGAATAAAATCACTGAGGTTCATTGATGTCAAAAGAAGCGATAATTTGAGTAATATGATAGAATTTGCGGAAACTGCGCAGTTCTACAGGTATTATTAGGTTACTGGTTCATTCTGCATATTGATTTGTTGATGTGATTTTTTTAATTTGTATGTTAATTTGTTGTTTTTGTAAAATAAACCTGGAATCTTCCTTCCTGTTAATATTGATCAACATAGTTACAATGTGTTGGTATGCCGTAAAACCCCATTTATTCATGTGTTGATGACTGTATGTTGACATCTATCAACCTACAATGTGTTGGTATGCAGTAAAACCCCATTTATGTGTTGATGACTGTGTGTTGCTTATAACCTATTTCAGTTTTAAAAACAAACAAAAAATGTTGAACTAAATGCATTTTACTATTGTTTTTTTATATTTTTCTGATGGAGTTAAACGCCATTTAGGATTGACACATGACAGTTTATTTGTCTTTGTTTCAAGCTCCACTCAAAATCAGATGGATTCATTTTAACAAATTTAACTGTAATATTTGTCAGTTTCAACCTTAATTTCTGTATTAATAGTTTAAAAGTCGAGACTAAGTCAATTGTTAAAATTGTGCTTTGATTTAATGTTTTTACATGAATCCCGAACTTGAGATGAGCATGAGAACAGTTTTATAACCTCTGGGGGTAGACCTTAGGAATGAATCTGAATTTGAAAGAATCGTCGTCCGTATATTGCAAACTTTCTCTTATTAAATTTTTGGTTCAAGCTCAGGGTTTGAACCATTCCTATGAGAGGTAAGTCAGGTCATTAGATGATAGCCTTAGACCACTCAGCCATGGAAATGCATTTTTAAAATGTACAAGAATTTAATGTAAAGCAACAATTTAACTGTATTTAATGCATATAAATTTCATTTTATTTATCAAACAATTCACCAAAGATAATGTTAGAAAATAAACAGATTACACATCTGTTTACCCATTCTAAATATTGAGGAAGAGATTCATAAGTGTTCTTTATTTCGCAACTGCTTTCTGCTTGGCTTTGATATGGCAAGTTCTTCCATCTATCAACATATTTAAGTTTGTAACTAAACAAAAAATAATTCTGTGTTTTGTTTTCGACCCCACTCACATTTAATTAATAATTTCTCCCTTTACTGGTAATAGCAGAACAAGAATCTTTTCCTTACAAATCCAATACATTATACATACATTGCAATACATTATAAAAATAATGTAAAATTTGTTTTCATTTTTCAATATAATATTATCTGCATTTAAATATGGGGAAAGAAAATTTCTTTTTTTTGTTCCGTGTATTTATGATGTAATCAATTGTAGGAGATACTGTCGCCATTAATTTCTTCGCCGAGCTTAATCACCCAGACATTTGCAAGATGAGGAATAACAAAACCAGTATCTCATCTTTTTCCCTAAACGCTTAAAAACATGTCAAAGTATTGGACTGCGATACCTTCATAATGGACTGGTGTCTAAGAATCTGCACGGATTTCCACCTTATTGTCTTGCAATTCTGTCTAAACCAACCAGACAAAAACGTATTTTGTCTAAAAATGATAAATCAAAATATTCCGTATTTTATTAAATCGTATTGATTCCAATCTGCAGAATGTAAAACAATACAATCTCTTATTTCTCCATGTCAGGATAAATAATGATAAGAAAGAAATTTGTTGCTATATGGAATTGTTCTCTGACTGCACTTATGTTTATCCAACAGTCAAATTTGCTAACTTCCTGGTTTTGTCATGGAGGGCTCTGATGCTATACAAGGAGATTGTGACTGCAGAAGCGCACAGTAGTGGTTTTGTGATAGAAAGGTGGCTTCATATAGGGAGGTTTTGGGTTCAATCCTTACCCTGGTTCTGCTTGCTCACGGACACCACACGTTGTCGGTCGATCCCTCGCCACATCGTTGAGTGAAACATTAAGCTTAAAGTACTAAACTTCTACACAGGAAAACTTTTTGATCCATGTTAAAAAATTTATCTTAGAATGGATGTTAAACAAGACTTAAAAGCTAGTGGCTGAGTGGTCTTAAGGTGCCAAGATCACTTACCTATCATTACTAATGTTTGATGATTACATAGTAATTAATTCATTATGGCCTAAAACTAAACTAACTTGAAATATGATTTTTTTAATCAGGACATTTTTATGATGCTGACTATAAGATTTTGAAAGCTATGCTAAATATCATACTGTATACAAATTATACAGTTACCAGCTGGTTTTAAAGAAAGTATGATATCAGGATTTTTCAAAATTTAAAAATGGACTAAACATTTTTTCCTATATACTTCACTGACCCTCATTTGCCATCTATTTATACATACCAAAATGATAAATTGAAAAGGGATTCCCCATCTTGGCATATATAGTCATATAAAAACTAGATTAGATTTCCCGGTTAAAATTCCAACATTATTTCTGGCATATCAAAATTATATAGTAATGTGATTTCATTTTAATTTCAATCTGATCCGTCAATATTATACTGGTTTACATTCTGTTGAATTTGGTTCAACATAGAAGGAGTCCGAATGGTCTAATTTTAGAATAGGGATTTCATTTGTCACTCCGATAAAAAAATTGTTATTGTCACATTTTGATATATTTTTATGTTAAGGCCATTATAAATTAATTGCTAGATTATCATCCAAATTGTTCTTAAAAACTGGTTGGGCGAGAAGATTTTATTTTTTATTTTTATTTTTAAAATTTTTGATGTTTTTAATATAAATATTTTTTTTTTATGAAAATAAAAAGCGTTGAGGGCAGCATGAAAATAAGGGGGTGGGCGAGGATGATAATCTAGCAATTAATCTATTATGGTCTTATGATATTGTTTTGTATCCATTTTAAAAATGATTTAATTTCTTAAAACTTTTCTAGCATTTATTCCTGCTATACCATTACCTTCAAGATCAAGATTAGTTCATTCGATCCTCTTGATAAAAAAAATGTACAACATAAAGCTGATTTGCCAAACCTAGCTTTTTGATGATCTTGAAATGTCAAATTCCCAAAACAATTCACCCATTATGGCAATAAAACACATTTAAACCCTGGTAACTATCATGATAGTGTCATAGTAAAGATTTAATACCATCCTGACATTCTTGAAATACTCCTGAAGTACAATTGTCGAGTAATTAGACCATGACAATGTCTTGACAGTTCAATACAGTGGGTACTGGTAGATTTAGTTGTACAATCTCGCGGATCAATTTTCCATTTTGCCTTTCCACAAAGAAACAACAACGCAATTATGCATAGCTGCAAATGGGCTCTTGTTACAAATTTGCCGAATTTGTACATTGGTATATCAAATTAGAATCATTAGAGATGGGGCTGTAATCAGGAATTAAAAGTCTACAACAGGAAGTATATTAGATTAAGTTGGAGTGAGTGAATAATGTTCATTCAGTTCAAGACATATTTAGGTTACTGACTGGCGGTATATTATGTAGCTAGTGCTCTCTTTTACATACTTTGTAGTCGGCACAAAATAACTTATTTATGCATAGTAACAAAAAGATGTACATGATTGTAATGAATGAATAATTGAATTGAGTTTTACCATGACTTGATTAAAGAACTAAGTAATTACTGTAGTAAAAAGTTAAAGGGGAATGAAAAGGAAGTTAATCGCATCTTTAAAGTTTTTTAAAAAATAATAAAAAATATATACTTGCCTAACCCTTATTGCCATAATGATATTTGTTATATATATATATAATGAAAAAGTTGCCTTTGCACCAAATTTGATTTCCCAGTTTAAAGTTGCAACATTGTGACTTATCAGGTGACTCGCATGGTTTAATTTTGATTGCAATTTGATCTGTCATATTACATATTTTTGAGTTTGATTTATCGTAGAAAGAGTTGATATGATTAGCTGAAGGTCATCAAGCTGTATACATGATATTTACTTTTAGAAAAAAGGATTTCATTTCAATTTAACCATGCTCTGATTAAAATATCTTTTTTTTTAACCAGGTTTTTTCAAAGTTGAAAACCTGGTATTAGATTGGCAAAGTCTGCGGGCGGCGGACTGGGCAGTGTCAAGTTTTTCGTTTCCATTAAATAACTAGAGTATTTTTCATCAGAACTGAACTAAACTTACACAAAGTGTGTATCTCTATTAAATCTAGGCCACGTTTGATAACCAGCAAATACGGACCATTAACTTCAGAGTTATGACCCTTTAATAAGTCAAAAATGCTAAAATTACCAGTTTCCGCTCAATAACTGGAGTATTCTTTATTAGAACTGAAGCAAACTTACACAAAGTGTGAATCTCTATAAAATCTAGGCCAAGTTTAATAACCAGCCAATTCTGACCATTATCTTCAGAGTTATGGCCCTTTAATTAGTCAAAAATGCTAAAATTGATTGTTTACGCAACCATACTTATATAATTTTTCTAGCAGTAAAGTAAAAATAATCTATTTATTTTGTTATTTTGATGAAGATACTAAAAAAATTTGGATTAATATATATTAAAATGAAACTCCATTAACATGCACATTTTTATCTTGAAAATGGTTTGCGGTGCCCTTGCTCAGTTGATAGCCATGAGGCAAAAAATATTTTAAAAAATACAAATGATTTATTAGAGAAATGTACAGGTCCATTTAAATTTTTTACAACACAGCTGAATTTCTCAGTAATTTTTTATGCATTTTGTAATATATTTGTAGAATCAAACAAATTTGAGAAAATGTTGCTATCAGTTGAGCATGTGTGACTTACCTCCTATCGGTGGGCACTCAGAAACAATACCACCACTTCAGCCTCAATGCAAAATGTGAAAATATTGATGTATTATTCTATGAATATGCATGTTTGTTTCCGAGTATAATCACATTACATCTTTCATAATGTGAATTACGGAAGTAATATTATATCCAAACAACCAGTGAATAGCACAGAAACAAGAGAAAAACTTTATTTCATGCTTTTTTAACAAAACTGTTGCATCAATGTTTTACAAATAAAAAAACAAAATTTGAATTGTATACTTTTTTATTTTCTGCTTCAATGTACATAAAATTCTGGCATAAAATAGAGTAATAGTTACAAAATAGCTAATATGTTTAAAAAACATGTTTTTTGAGAATTTCCACGTCTCTTATTTTCATTTTTAAAATAATTTGTTGTTGTTTGGTGTTAAGCATCACTTTCAACAATGTTTCAATGTTTTAAGTAGACACTGTCATGATATGACTGAAAAATTGTTGAAAGTGATGCTAAACACCATACAACAACAACTTAAGTCCAATGAAGATGAGCACAGACTGGGTATCAGGGTTCTGTTACACCAACATTTACTTGAATACTTAAAAAACTTTACTTAAATTTTTTTCACTGGTTATTTATCTATAATATAATCAATATCAACAAAACCATATGTAATCTTACTGGAACCAGTCTAAAATTATGATCACCTGAGAGAGTGATAATGCTCAGCACCTCTTGTTGTTATGTGTGATAGAAATAGAGAATCAGTTGCCAAACAGTATCTCAGATGTTGCTGTTAATATTTATTCATGTGATAGCCTCCTCTTTATTTACATATAATAATCTGGTAATGGAGATATTCTCACGAGAACTTAACAAAAATATTGAATACCATGTTGTGGTGAATATCCTCAAGAGAACATAAAAAAATATTGAATACCATGTTCTCAAATATTAAGTAGAATATCGTCTGATGAAATTTGTTATTTCTTGCAAGTGATGACAATTGATTGTGTCCAACGGTGTGCCTGGTGAACAGGTGCTAAAAATTTGGAAAATTTGTCGACGATACAAAAAGCATAAACCTTTTACTAACCAAATTTCACATGGACGCTCTATGCTGAAGAAGTCGCAGATTAGGTACAGACTGGTTACTGAATGCAGGCTTATGTGTGTGTGTGGTGGATAAATATTGTTTTGTTTCTGACTGACACCAGGCAAAATGTCAATTAAATCCTTTTATTATCAAGCCCGTGTGGTTCCTGCTAAGAATAGAATCTCTGTCGATCTCTGCAGAGGAGTAGGAATCCTCCGAATGGGTGTCATGTTCATTTTACCATTTTTTTGTCATGTTCACTTATATATAATTGCGGTTAAATTACCAACCCCTGTGTGGTTCCAGGGAACCATATGAGTGATGACTTGTGCATGTCGTAAGAAGCAATAATTTGAGTAATATGATAGAATTTGCTGAAACTCTGCAGTTCTGCAGGTATCAAGGTTCCAGGTCCATTCTGCATATTCATTTTTTGATTTGTATGTTAGTTTGTTGATTTTGTACACTGATGTAGTGTGAAACTTGATGGCATTGAATAACATATAATGTTTTAGGTAAGCCGTACACCATTCATTCATTCATTCATTCATTCATTCATTCATTCATTCATTCAGTTCGTTCATTCATTCATTCATTCATTTCACAACAGTTTCTTGGGAGGAAATATATAATGTAGTCAGACTGTATAGTATCAGAACCCTCCGATACACTAACTTACCAATCACATTATACTGACATGAGTATTCAATGTCATAGTAACCTTTTTAAACGAAATATAATCATTATCAGGATTTTTTAAAAAAATATTAAAATTGGCTAAAATCATTTTTTTGCTATAATATCGTGCCTATATATACTCATTGACCCCACATTGCCCTAAGGATATCTATTTAAACTTGCCAAAATGATATCCTGAAAATGGATTTCCTAATTTGTCCTTTACGGCTAGGTTAGACTAAAATAGATTTCCTGCTTAAAATTGCAACATATTTTGTGACGTGTTTAATGAGTGACTTGATTTCAGTTTGATTTCAGTTTGATCAGTTATGCAGGTTTACATGTAGTAAAAATTTGTTTCATCTGAAGATTAGAAAGAGTGCAAATGTCAAGCTTATTTAAGTGCTGTCTATTTTTAGAATGGGGATTTCGTTTCAAGTTTTAATACTCCAATAATTGAAATATCCATTTTGTCATGTTTTGGCGGTAATGAGATGCTTTTTATCCATTTTAAAAATAAATATATTTTTTAAGACATTAATTATTAGCGTTTTTTCCTGATATATTCCCTTTAAAAATGCTGAGTGTCAAGGAAGAATGCTATTAAGGGTTTTGGTTTGATTTGCCTGGGCGTCAAATTTAAAACCTCCAAGAGGTGACTATTACATAGTAAGATTGTAGAACTATGCCATATTCTTGTGAATTTCAAAATTCCACGTTTTAAGGTTAAGTTCACAGTTAGTAATAATTTGAAGATGTTTAAACAATGAATAAATAAATGGAGTTAACTGCAGGTTGACACATAAAAAGGTCATTTTGTGCACCAAAGGTTATAATCAATATGATGATAATAGTATATTAACTATATTATTATATGGTTAAAAATGTATTTAAACCGTAAATTACAAAAATAGAAGGAAATGTTGAGAGAAATACATTTATTAAAGATATTAGACAATTAGTTATAATAAATAATTAATCTGTCAACAGGTTTTGATTTAAAAATGATACATTTAAACAAGATTTTGTCTTTTATTTGATTAGTTAAATGAAATGTGCAGAATATATGTTTGATTGACAGGTCTAGTCATGTCAATTTAAAATAAATAATTATGTACTCGCTAAGCAGCAGAATGAATTCAAAGACACGCTTATAACCAGGACACTGCAGCAATTATATACAGAAACGGCAGAAGTTTGTGTTTGCCTTTGCCACTATTGGCGTGCTTGTTCTAGGCTCCATTCAAGTGTTTCTCGAACAATTATTTCAATAACGCAGCTCAATAACTCATGTACACTGTTAACTGAACAAATTGATTTCAGTTAATTGATTCGCAGCACAATAAATCTAAACTTTTGTATCAGCAAGTTTTGATCACTGGCCGTGTTATAGACCCCCAATAAAAGGCATTGATCCTATAACTGGGCTACTTCTATTTTTTGCAGTAATTAACCAGTTTTGCCCGACAATAAATCTTCATTAATTGATTGTTTCGGACTGTTACTGGGAGGTGTTTTTCAATTTTTTATAGGTGATTCCTTTGTTTTCTATCCACTTTGCAATAATTTTAGATTTCAAACATGGCTGGATTGATGTCAAGCACGGTGCGTTAAGTATTTTTTTATTTTGAGTGGGAGTTATTTTTATTTAACTTACGTTGTTGCTACTGAATATAATAATGGCTGGAAGCTAAATGGGGACAAAGTTGTAAGGCTAAGAGAAATCAATTTGACAACAATTTAACCTCCCCGGTGTTATATTGGCATTGCGCTTTGGAAGAAATCAATTAGTTAATTAGATTTCTATTTACAGGTGGATTTTGCCTCAGTTTCCACAGCGGATTATGTTGAACAATGCATAATTTATTATTTCACAATTTTTTAATGGCACTGTCCAGTTTAATACATAAATTGTATGAAACGAGACCAGGTGCTGGAGTCTATCCTCTTGAGAGGACGGGTCATCGATTGTGTGGTTTGGACATTTTTTCAATGTCACTTCAACTTACCTCTCATGTCTGAGGTCGTGTTTGTGAATCTAGCATGGTCAAATTATTGCAAGTTACAGAATTTCTTAGGTTCATATTGTCACATTAGTGCAAAAAGGTGCCCAAGTGCCTACAGAGAGGTCTTGCTGTTTGAATGGGATGCATGAGAATTTAGACTTAGTTCTGTTTCGATTATAAGTCTAAATTGTCCTGCTTCACAGTCATGCTGAGTAAAAAATCCCAAACACCCGAACAATGTTGCGATTAAACTGGATTTAGAACTAGCATCACAATGGGGCACTGTGGTTTATTCACTGATGTAATATTTAAGGGCTGAGGTCGTAGGATTGAAACCCACTCGCTCCAAAAACTTTATGTGAGAAAGATTCCAGTTACTTGCAGAAGGAAGGTGGTTCTACTCAGACCGAGGTCTTCCTCCACCAGTAAAACTAGATGTGATATATATAACTTGAAATGTGTTGAAAATGGCGTTAAACCCCATCAAAAAAAAAGAATAATAATAAAATAAAATTTTTTTTGTATATTTTAGGTCACTCTTTTCTGGGAAATTGATTACAGTTGATGCCTTATCTGAGTTTTATAGTAAAAAAGAAAGTAAAATAACTCAGAAACTATCAAAATGTTCACTTCCTGTCGATTTTACTAGAAATTTATATTTCACCTACATGACATTAGTATATTAAGATTTATAATTTTTTTTTTTTTTTTTAGGAAAATAAAAAGGGTTGTGGTGACATGAAAATTAGATGGTGGGCAGGGAAGATAATGTAGCAATGAATTTATTATGGCCTAATAAATAAACACCTGTCATTAATCTTTGCAAAATTTCAGTATTAATCTACAATACCCACTGGCATGTTTTGTACTTCTAACCTGGACATTATGTCATCAAAAGAATGGTTTTTAATGGGGTTTTGTGCTATTTTGCATTTTAGGATATATATGGCATATCCAGTTTTTGTCTTTCCATAACTGGCACATAAAGTTTTGTGGAGCAAGCGTGACTGGATTCTATGACCTACGACCTTAGCTGTGAGAGTGACCTTGAGATGGCACCTTAGACCTCTCGGCCATGGAGAATCGTCATCAAATGGAAATTAGTCTACATGTTAACATCAGAAGCTGTGGTGAAATCATTTATATAAGAAATAGCTCTAAATAAAGTGTTAGATAATTTTACAAATATGTGTTGTTTTGTTACACGTATTGGGACAGAAAGAAAATGAAAAAAATATTTCAATACTGTGATTTATATTATCAAATGTAACAAAAGTCATTAATTGCCTCTGCTAAATAAAAAAATATGGTTATTTTACTATTTTGTAGGTATTCACATTATCTTGGATTTATTAAACACTGCAGCTCGGTCTAGTGGTAGACAACGTCTCGCATGCCATGGGTCGTAGGATCATTTCCTGGCTTGGTCATACCAAAGACTTCAAAAATGGTACTAGAAGTTTCCTCGCTTAACATTTAGCATTTAGAGGATAGTTCTAGGTCTGGCCGGCCATGTATTACGGGCCTTGATGATGTATCATACCATTTGTCTGCGACATTATTGTCTCCAGCAAGTGTTGATAAAGGCCACCTGAAAATTTGAAAAAAAGGATTGACTTCAAATTTAATATGCAACTAAATTATTTTATTTGACATCATAGTTAAGTGCAGTGTTTGCTATGAATGCTACATGTTCTCAGTAAAAATAAAATGCTGTCTTTTGCTATCTGTTAGAGTTGTCGTCACCACTTTGTTGGAGCGATTACTGCAGTTTGTTCAAAACCAGCTTTATTTAAAGTTTATGAACTGTGCAAGATGCCGAGAGAAATTGATGTTAATGGCTATTGATTATTTTATTTGCCCAGTCTCGGGTGACATTTTATTCTGTGGAAGAAATTCTGGCAAATTTTACGACCTAAAATTCCCTCATTAAAATTCTCTTTCTTTTTTATATTGCTGCGAATATGAAATTAGTCATATGCTGTGGAATATGAGTACTTTTTCAAGTGGCTTTTATTCAATAGATGAATACTTTGCATCATGACTTCAGTGTTGCTATAAAGCAAGATGAATTTGAGGTCCTTCTTTGCTGATATTTGAGGTCCTTTTCCGCTGATATTTGAGGTCTTACTCCACTGATATTTAAGGTCCTCCTCCACTGATATTTGAGGTCTTCCTACACTGATATTTGAGGTCCTCCTCCACTGATATTTGAGGTCCTCCTCCACGGATATTTGAGGTCCTCCTCTACTGATATTTGAGGTCCTCCTCCACTGATATTTGAGGTCCTCCTCTACTGATATTTGAGGTCCTCCTCCACTGATATTTGAGGTCCTCCTCCACTGATATTTGAGGTCCTCCTCTACTGATATTTGAGGTCCTTCTCCACTGATATTTGAGGTCCTCCTCCGCTGATATTTGAGGTCCTCCTCTGCTGATATTTGAGGTCCTCCTCCACTGATATTTGAGGTCCTCCTCTGCTGATATTTGAGGTCCTCCTCCACTGATATTTGAGGTCCTCCTCTGCTGATATTTGAAGTCCTCCTCCACTGATATTTGAGGTCCTCCTCTGCTGATATTTGAAGTCCTCCTCCACTGATAAATGAAGTCCTCCTCCACTGGTATTTGAGGTCCTCCTCCACTGATATTTTAGGTCATCCTCTGCTGATATTTTAGGTCATTCTCCACTGATATTTGAGGTCCTCCTCTGCTTATTTTTTAGGTCCTCCTCCGCTGATTTTTGAGGTCCTCCTCTGTTGACGTCTTCCTCCTCTGCTGGTATTTGAGTTCCTCCTCTGCTGGTATTTGAGTTCCTCCTCGCTGAAATTTGATGTCCTCCACTAATACTTGAGGTCCTCTTCCACTGATATTTAAGATCCTCCTCCACTAATATTTGAGGTCCTCCTGTACTGGTATTTAAGGTCCTCCACTAATACTTGAGGTCCTCCTCCACTGATATTTAAGATGCTCCTCCACTTATACTTGAGGTCCTCCAATAATAGTTGAGGTCCTCCTCCACTGACATTTAAGGCCCTCCTCCACTTATATTTGAGGTCCTCCTCCACTGATATTTGAGGTCCTCCTCTGCTGATATTTGAGGTCCTCCTTTACTGATATTTAAAGTCCTCCTCCACTTATACTTTAGGTCCTCCTCCACTGATATTTAAGGTCCTCCACTAATACTTGAGGTCCTCCTCCACTGATATTTAAGATGCTCCTCCACTTATACTTGAGGTCCTCCAATAATATTTGAGGTCCTCCTCCACTGACATTTAAGGCCCTCCTCCACTTATATTTGAGGTCCTCCACTGATATTTGAGGTCCTCCTTTACTGATATTTGAGGTCCTCCACTGATATTTGAGGTCCTCCTTTACTGATATTTAATGTCCTTCTCCACTTATACTTGAGGTCCTCCTCCACTGGTATTTAAGGTCCTCATCCACTAAATACATAAGGTCCTCCTCCACTGATATTAGAGGTCCTCATCCACTGATATTAGAGGTTCTCCTCCACTAATATTTGAGGGCCTCTTCCACTGATATTTGAGGTCCTCCTCCATTGATATTTAAGGTCCTCCATTTATACTTGAGGTCCTTTTCTGCTAATATTTGAGGTCCTCTTCCACTGATATTTGAGGTCCTCATCCACTGATATTTAAGGTCCTCCACTAATACTTGATGTTCTCCTCCACTGATATTTGAGGTCCTCCTCAATGAAAACTTGAGGTTCTCCTCCACTAATATTTGAGGTCCTCCTCCACTGATATTTAAGGTCCTTTATTAATTTTTGAGGTCCTCCTCCATTAATACTTGAGGTCCTCCTCCACTGATATTTAAGGTCCTCCACAGATACTTGAGGTTCTCCTCACCTAATACTTGAGGTTCTCCTCCACTAATACTTGAGGTCCTCCTCCACTTATACTTGAGGTCCTCCTCCACTGATATTTGAGGTCCTCCACTTATACTTGAGGTCCTCCTTCACTAATACTTGAGGTTCTCCTCCACTTATACTTGAGGCCCTCCTCCACTAATACTTGAGGTCCTCCCCCACTTATACTTGATGTCCTCTTCACTGATATTTAAGGTCCTCCACTAATACTTAAGGTCCTCAACCACTAATACTTGAGGTCATCCTCCACTGATACTTGAGGTCCTCCTCCACTTATAATTGAGGTCCTCCTCCACTTATACTTGAGGTCCTCCTCCACTGATATTTAAGGTCCTCCACTAAAACTTGAGGTCCTCTTCCACTTATACTTGAGGTCCTCCTCCACTGATATTTAAGGTCCTCCACTAAAATTTGAGGTCCTCCTCCACTTATACTTAAGGTGTTCCTCCACTAATACTTGAGGTCCTCCTTCACTTATACTTGAGGTCCTTCTCCACTGATATTTAAGGTCTTCCACTAATACTTGAGGTCGTCTTCCACTTATACTTGAGGACTCCTCCACTAATACTTGAGGTCCTCCTCCACTGATATTTAAGGTCCTCCACTATTACTTGAGGTCGTCCTCCACTTATACTTGAGGACTCCTCCACTAATACTTGAGGTCCTCCTCCACTGATATTTAAGGTCCTCCACTAATACTTGAGGTCCTCCTCCACTTATACTTGAGGTCCTCCTCCTCTTATACTTGAGGTCCTCCTCCACTGATATTTAAGGTCCTCCTCTAATACTTGAGGTCCTCCTCCACTTATAATTGAAGTCCTCCTCCACTAATACTTGAGGTCCTCGTCAACTTGTACTTGATGTCCTCCACTGATATTTAAGGTTCTCCACTTATACTTGAGGTCCTCCTCAACTTATACTTGAGGACCTCCTCCAATAATAATTGATGTCCTCCTCCACAGATATTTAAGGTCCTCCACTAATACTTGAGGTCCTCCTCCACTAATACTTTAGGTCCTCCTCCACTGATATTTGATACCCTCCACTAATACTTAAGGTCATCCTCCACTAATATTTGATGTCCTTCTCTACTTATACTTGAGGTCCTCTTCCACTAATACTTCAGGTCCTCCTTTACTAATATTTGATGTCCTCCTCTACTTATACTTGAGGTCCTCCTCCACTTATACTTGAGATCATCCTCCACTGATATTTGAGACCCTCCACTAATACTTAAGGTCCTCCTCCACTAATATTTGATGTCCTCCTCTACTTATACTTGAGGTCCTCTTCCACTAATACTTAAGGTTCTCCTCCACTAATATTTGATGTCCTCCTCTGCTTATACTTGAGGTCCTCCTCCACTAATACTTGAGGTCCTCCTCCACTAATACTTGAGATCCTCCTCCACTAATACTTGAGATCCTCCTCCACTAATACTTGAGGTCCTCTTCCACTGATATTTAAGGTGCTCCTCCACTAATACTTGAGGTCCTTCTCCACTAATATTTGATGTCCTCCTCTGCTTATACTTGAGGTCCTCCTCCACTAAAACTTGAGGTCCTCCTCCACTTATACATGTGGTCCTCCTCCACTAATACTTGAGGTCCTTCTCCACTAATATTTGATGTCCTCCTCTGCTTATACTTGAGGTCCTCCTCCACTAATACTTGAGGTCCTCCTCCACTAATACTTGAGGTCCTCCTCCACTAATACTTGATGTCCTCCTCTGCTTATACTTGAGGTCCTCCTCCACTAATACTTGAGGTCCTCCTCCACTAATACTTGAGGTCCTCCTCCACTTTTACTTGAGGTCCTCTTCCACTGATATTTAAAGTGCTCTTCCACTTATACATGTGGTCCTCCTCCACTAATACTTGAGGTCCTCCACCACTAATACTTGAGGTCCTCCACCACTAATATTTGAGGTCCTCCTCCACTGATTCTTGAGGTCCTCTTCCACTGATATTTAAGGTCCTCCTCCAATTATACTTGAGGTCCTCCTCCACTTATACTTGATGTCCTCCTCCAATTATATTTGAGGTCCTCCTCCACTGATATTTGAGATCCTCCTTCACTGATAAAACTGAATTTGCCAAATACAGCCAGTCTGTTATGTGCTGGAAATGGAGTAAACCCCACTTATAAAAGTAAATTAAGTAAGTACAATTATCTGAAATGATTTCTGAAATTCTATTTATAGTTGGATTTGTCCATTATGCAGGGCTGCATTCAGTGCAGTTAACAGCAAACACGTTTGAATGAAGCCCAGGTGGTAACTGTTTGTAATTTGCAACTTTGTACTAATTTTAGTGTCTGAAAAACCTGATATGGTAGGTTCCATCTAAGAATAGGATGACATAGTTTACTAGTAGCCAACTCAAGTTTTACATAAATACTGGAGACTGATATTTATCAACATTGATTAATTATACCACAGACATCACAAGTTATCATTTAACAGTTTAGCTGTAAATTAAGGGTCCTCCATGGCCGAGCAGTCTAAGGCGCCACATGATCACTTACCTCTCACCGCTAAAGTTGTAAGTTTGAGTCACGTTCGCTCCAAACATTTTATGTGAGAAAGTTTGCCAGTTACTTGCGGTAGGATGGTGGTTCTACTCAGTCTGACTCAATCTGAGGTCTTCCCTAGCATTAAAACAGGATATGTCATATATAACTTGAAATGTAATGATTGTTGTTGTTGTATGGTGTTTAGCGTCGCTTTCAACAATTTTTCAGTCATATCGTGACGGTGTCTACTTGAAATAGTATTCTGAGCGCTGTCACACTGGAGTATCATGCCGCAGACACATGGTATGATACCCCACCCAGTCACATTATACTGACAACAGGCCGACCAGACCTAGAACTCTCCTCTAAATGCTGAATGTCAAGCGAGGAAGCTTCTAGTACCATATTTAAAGTCTTTGGTTTGACCCAGCCGTATATCGAACCCACAACCTTCCGCATGCGAGGCAGACGCTCTACCACTAGACCACGTTGCGGTCTTGAAATGTTTTGAAAATGGCTTTAAACCCCATTAAAATAACAACCAAAAGAAACAACAAAAAGTTGTAAATTAAATTAGTTAGGAAAGAAAAAAACACATTATCTGAAATGGTATAATTCTCATCAATAACCACTATGCTTCCCCATGACCTTGGTTTATTGTATGTAATGTCTCTTAGAACTGACACCTATTGTGTGTGTTACCATGCAGAAAATGTGAAGACTGACAGTTGATTCCAGCAAATGGATTTTTCATGTTATTTTGTACCAATGTGTGAGAGCCTGTGTTTATCTGAATAACAGGTTTAACTTGGGACCAGCAGGTAGCATAAATAGAAATGTTACGATTGCATGGCGGAAATATTTGGACCAAAGTTGATATCATTTTTTTCATTTTCATTATAAATTCACATGTATCTAGATATTTCAGTTTGCTTGATATATATATTGAAATAAAAAAGAAAGGCACAGGTTTGTTCATAAAATCATGGTGTTTTCACTTACATGGATTTCAAATCTAAAATAATAAAATCCCTATTTCCCAGAACTTTATTAAAATTTCTTAAAATGTTTTTTTTACCGCTACAGGGCTGTCGAGTAACAACATTAGTATCACTAAAATCCACAGTCAAGTCAGTATGGCACATAACAAAGCTTTAAATTCAGTAGCTCGGCTTGGTTAGCTCAGGTGTTAGTGTACCTGACATTCCATTCAGCGGTTATCAGAGTTTAAACCCCACCAAGCTACAGTCTCCATGATGATTAATATATGACATTGTATCTCATTCTCTGTCTCTCATCGCTAATTCAAGGGGGAAAGCTAGTTTCTTGCTTAGATGTATGTGCATGAGCACCAGTGTTCCCTATGCACCACAAATCTTTTATCCATGTCTTGTTTAGAACACCAGCTATAGACCTTAGTTTGATTCTTCATCATTTCATCAGTGTATGCAAGAAGTGGGTCCCCATTCTGAAAATCAGGGAGTTTCTTGGTATATTCTAAGGGGCTGAGTGATCTAAGACACTGTCTCATGATCACATCTCACCTCTATAATTTTTAGGTTCAAGTCCCGCTAGCTCCAAAAACCTTATAAGAGAAAGTTTGTCAGTTACTTGCGGAAGGACAGTGGTTCTAAATTGATTCATTCTGATGTCTTAATAATGTGCAGGGCTCCCTCCTCTAGAACATTCTGATGTCTTTCTCCACCAATGAAACTTGATATTCCATAATTATATAAACTGAAATGTGTTAAAATTGAAAATGGTGTTTAACACCCCCCCCCCCCCCTCCCTCAAAAAAAAAATTCTTGGTATTCTCATTTTTAAGGCTTGAAGAACTTTTCACACCCAGAGTTCATATCCATAACTTAAGTCTGTGAACACAGCTTAGAACCTGAGGCCAGTTGTCATAGTAAATGTGCATATGCTCAAACAGTCACTTCCTTAAGATTGTCTCCATAACCTTTTGTCCTCTCATTCATTGCCATTAGAACTGTGTCAGTGTTGTCCTCATCCCAAAGGATGTGCCTAGTAGCGTTGACCATGTTTGGAATAAATAAAAGTATAGCATTGTCAACCCGTGAGAGCATCAAATTGCTATGTATATATGAAATATGAAGGCACATAGCACCTTAATGCTCCAACGGATCGTTGTCATAAAATTGAAAGAATTATGGTATTTGTATGGCTGTTTGTAGTCAGTGGTTTCTGTTGTTTGCTGTTGTAATTGGAATTTATCCATCTGTGGTCAGTTTCTGATCAGGGATTGTCATGGTAATATGAGTGTTGAGGTTCTCAAGTATTTGTAACGCTACACTTGGCTGCCATATTCTGATTGATATCATATTTCAAAGTGGGAAATAAGAACTGTATGAAATGTTGTCAATCTATTTGGCTATAATTATTATCTAATAATATTTTGTGAGTTCTGGATATTTTGGAGAGATATTTGAAGTTTTTTTGCTGAGATGGTAATACTTGTGTAGTATTAAAGCAACACATCCACGTTTAAACTTTTTTAAAGAGTTTTTCAATTGAATTGTGAGCACATTTCCCATACATAAATATATGGTCAGTGAGCTGTATATGTGCTAACAAACACCATCCAGAACTCTTTAGAATTATAAAAAAAGATGTCCAAATTATAAAGCGTGACAAACGTTTTATAAATTATTTTTAAATTGCCGAGGATTCCAACTTGGCTTCAAATTGAATTATGCGAGTCATATTAAAAAACTTCACGTTTTAGTGCGTAGGGTACTTTACCTGCCTTGAAAGTCATTTTGACAATTTTTTTGACTCGGGTGAGTTACACGCTTGTTTTATAAAGTGTTAGTCACGCATTATAATTTGGGCATCATTTTGTTCCGGATTGTGTTTATATGCTCATATACAGCTAATTGATCATATGTTTGTATGGGAAATGTGCTCATAACTCTAATTAATTTTTTATTTTTTAAAAGTTCAAACGTGGATGTGTTGCTTTAAATATTATTGTTGAAAACCTTTAACTGTTTATCAATTTAGTAAGTCTAAGATTATTTTAAAATTATTAGGTCACCTGAGACTTTGTCTCAACAAAGTGTCAAAAGCTGAAGGTGTAATTGGGTTAACACAAATTCTCTAGTTAGAAATGTTTAATTAAATACTAAAAATCTGTATTTTATTTATCAACACGCATATTTTCTCTTTTGAAAGTAGCTACTCGGAGCAGTGCTGGGAAAATAGGTCCCACTGGCATAAACATATACTATTGTAATTTACATATTCTTCTAGGAAACCATCTTTTTTTAGCTTTTTCCACAGTGATGAAAATAAAATACAAACGAGTAAACACGTGACCTGATATTGATATGCATATTTTATGTAAATTAAAACGGATGGAATAATAATGCAGTTACTGTATTTTAACTTAATCAGTGCATTAAATTAAAAGATTTCAAATTTAAATTTAATTTAAATAGATCTAATAGCTAAATGCGCACACAAAATAGAAATTATTGGATAACATATAGATCTGGATAAAAAAGGTAGGTCTACCTTTAAGGTAGAGATCAATGCTATGCAGTGTGGATGTACTAAAATTTTATCCACATCTGTTTTGTTGGGATTTAATTTTATTGTCCAGGTCCCCCACGAAATCAAGGAAAATAGTACACTACATTAATTAATGATTTCACAGTACATTTGGACTCTTCCCCCCAAATATTCAGTCAAACAAGCACATCTCTGTTATAAACTAAGCCTGTGCTCTATATAAGTCTTCTGCACTAGACGTAACAGTTTTGTTACAATTTACAGCCTTGGAAACCAATTTGCAAACGTTTCAATATTTGGGAAGAGAATGCAATATAGTCCAACATTTTCTGTGCAATTTAAATTTAATTTATATCTTTCAGTTTGCAAAATTAGAGTTAGCTGCTCGTTAAACATTTTTCACCCTGGATGTTTTTACTTCTTTGAAATAATGCATAAAAGGTTTGGTGAAGCTAATTTCTTTGACTTCCCTTTAGCCTGAAATTTCGGTTAACGACAAAAACCGCAGAATTTTTGTAATTAATGTCTTCTCGTTCATGGATATCTAGGAACGATGAAATCTCAAGTTAAAATTTTAAACGTAATGCATTCGAGTCCCATTCGTTCCAAAAGCTTTATGTGAGAAAGTTTCCAGTTACTTGTGGAAGGACGGTGGTTCTTAACTCAATCTGACTCAGTCTGACTCAGTCTGAGGTCTTCCTCCATCAGTAAATCTGGATATTCCATATAATAATCTGAAATGTGTTGAAAATCATTCAGGCATTCAACCCCATTAAAAAAAAAAATAAACGTAATGCTTAAAATTCAACTTCAATTAGAAAGTTATTTTTCTTGCTGACTGCAACTGATCACTCAGTCGGCAACTTCTACTGATGTCAAAAATCATATTATTTTAGTTAGAAATTAGAGATTATCACAGATTTGAACTTTTTCGCTGTGTGCAGGCACCATTGTGTGACTCGGAGTCTGGTTGTTTAAAGTCAATAAATTATAGGAGAGATTCCTTGTCAGTTTGTAGTAAGAGTAGTTTGCATATTCAAACTAACAAATAAAAATATTTAAAAATGGTCCAGTAAATTGAATACAATCAAATTGATGCAGAGTTCAATTGTGAGTGTCACAGGCCGCAGGTGCACATTCAAACTTTTTTGGTTTTGAACGATTGTCTTTCTCTACTCTTATTTTTAATTCTTCATGTTTTTTAATTTGATTTAATGTCAGTTTAACACAATGAAGAACAGGGAAGATTACCTGTAAACTGTATTAAACATAAAAACTTATGATTTATGTTGTTTTGTTTTTTCTCCCATTTTTGTCACCACGACGCAATTTTCCCCTATGAAAGTGACTCTCCCCTATTTCCCCAAAACCAGACAAAAGCCCAACTGACTACTAGTGCTTGTATCTTCCCACTAAAGATTCCATAATTATTATCTAAAGATGATCTGTTCACCAATATATAATTGTTTTGATAATAGATAATAACTTTAATTTAATTATCTTGATAATTATGTTTACATTAGACAATACCCAATTGTTTTGATAATTATGTTTACATTAGACAATATATAATTATCTTGATAATTGTGTTTACATTAGACAATATATAATTATCTTGATAAATATGTTTACATTAGACAATATCTAATTGTTTTGACAATTATGTTTACATTAGACAATATATAATTATCTTGGTAATTATGTTTACATTAGACAATATATAATAACTTTGATAATCTTATTTACATTAGACAATATATAATTGTATTGATAATTATATTTACATTAGACAATATCTAATTATCTTGATAATTATGTTTACATTATACAATATATAATTATCTTGATAATTGTGTTTACATTAGACAATATATAATTATCTTGATAAATATGTTTACATTAGACAATATTATTGTTTTGATAATTATGTTTACATTAGACAATATATAATTATCTTGATAATTGTGTTTACATTAGACAATATCTAATTGTTTTGATAATTATGTTTACATTAGACAATATATAATAACTTTGATAATCTTATTTACATTAGACAATATATAATTGTTTTGATAATTATGTTTTCATTAGACAATATATAATTATCTTGATAATTATGTTTACATTAGACAATATATAATAACTTTGATAATCATGTTTACATTAGACAATATATAATAACTTTGATAATTATGTTACATTAGACAATATATAATACTTTTGATAATTATTTTTACATTATACAATATATAATTATCTTGATAATTGTGTTTACATTAGACAATATATAATTATCTTGATAAATATGTTTACATTAGACAATATTATTGTTTTGATAATTATGTTTACATTAGACAATATATAATTATCTTGATAATTATGTTAACATTAGACAATATCTAATTGTTTTGATAATTATGTTTACATTAGACAATATATAATAACTTTGATAATCTTATTTACATTAGACAATATATAATTGTTTTGATAATTATGTTTTCATTAGACAATATATAATTATCTTGATAATCATGTTTACATTAGACAATATATAATAACTTTGATAATTATGTTTACATTAGACAATATATAATAACTTTGATAATCATGTTTACATTAGACAATATATAATAACTTTGATAATTATGTTACATTAGACAATATATAATACTTTTGATAATTATTTTTACATTATACAATATATAATTCAATTGATAATTATGTTTACATTATACAATATATTATAACTTTGATATTTTTATTTACATTAGACAATATATAATACTTTTGATAGTTATATTTACATTAGACAGTGTATAATACATTTGATAATTATGTTTACATTATATAATATATCATAACTTTGATAATTATGTGTACATTAGACAATATATAATAGTTTTCGATAATTAAATTACATTAGACAATATATAATAACTTTGATAATTATGTTTCTTGCAGAACGAGCTCATGTAGCGGGGGTACAATGGAGTCGCGTCTGGAGAAGTTCCAGATAATTTTCAACAATCCGACAGCCACATACCGAGTAGGAGACACCGTGTATGGCTATGGCTGGGTTATACTGAAGGAACCAATTTTTGTCCAGAGTAAGTTATATTAATGCATGTGTTAACATTGATAATTTGGCAATTGAAATTCATCATACAGATGACTATTTTACTCTCCCTAGAGTATAACAGTTTGGTAGTCACACATGCTCATCACAAAATCATTTCAATGTATTGTACCTACCTCAGAGTAGCATAAGTTAATTGCACTTACTCCAGAGTTGATGTAAGTCTATTGTACTTAAAAAAGAGTTAATGTTAGTTTTACTTACATGAGAGTTATTTAAAGTCTATTGTACTTTACATATAGTTACTGTAAGTCTATTGTACTTAACCAAGAGTTAATGTTACATTATTGTACTTACTTCAGACTTATTTTAAGTTGAATCTATTGTACTTTACATAGAGTTAATGTCAGTTTATTGTACTTACTTCAGAGTTATTTCAAACTAAGTCTGTTGCACTTAACATAGAGTTAATGTAAGTTGTACAAACATGACGTTATTTTAAGTCTATTGTACTTTACATAGAGTAACTGTAAGTCTGTTTGTACTTAACCAAGAGTTAATGTTACAATCATTGTACTTACTTTAGAGTTATTTCAAATTGAGTCTATTGTACTTAACATAGAGTAACTGTATGTCTGATGTACTTAATTTAGAGCTACTGTGAAGTCTATGTTACTTACCTCAGAGTTATTGTGTGTTTCATACTTACCACAGAATAATTTCCTGTCTATTGTACTTACATTAGAGTTACTATTGTACTTACCACAGAATAATTTCCAGTCTATTGTACTTACATTAGAGTTAATACTGTACTTGCCACAGAATAATTTCCAGTCTATTGTACTTACATTATAGTTACTATTGTACTTGCCACAGAATAATTTCCAGTCTATTGTACTTACATCAGAATAACTACTGTATTTACCACAGAATAATTTCCAGTCTATTGTACTTCTGTCAGAGTTACAACTGTACTTGCCACAGAATAATTTCCAGTCTATTGTACTTACGTTAGAGCTACTATTGTACTTACCACAGAATAATTTCCAGTCTATGATACTTACATCAGAGTTACTGTTGTACTTATCACATACTTATTGCCAGTCAATTGTACTTACCACAAACTCATTTCCAGTCTATTTTACTTTCATCAGAGTTACTATTGTACTAATCGCATACTTATTGCCAGTCTATTGTACTTACCACAAAATAATTTTCAGGCTATTGTACTTACATCAGAGTTGCTATTGTACTAATCACATACTTATTGCTAGCCTTTTGTACTTACATTAGTGTTACTATTGTACTTACCTTGATAAGCATTATTACCAGTCTATTGTACTTGCATGTGCCTCAGTGAGTCTATTTCTATATTCAAGTGGCATTGCTGCCAGGATTTTAAGTAGTAATGGTTATCAAAAAGCCAACTACTGCTTACAATTGTGAAGTTCAAACTTTTAGAGAAGCCTTTGATGAGTGTAATGAGGCAACACTGACAGGATCCTGTAATTGTGATTGTAAGAATAAAAAAAATGAATTTGCAGATATCTAGTACATATAGTTTTCTTCTGATCATGTGGACGAGAATAGACCGGGTTGTAAAACTGAAAACAAGATAGAAATAGAAAATGTCAATATTTATAATAATAATAAGCAAAGAAAGCGTCATCGTTGTTAACAGTGTTTGTGATAGTTCTTAAGAAGACTCGCATTTACAAAGTTTGATGATTTCTCCAATATTGCATTAGATTGTGTTGTTAATAATGCAAGAGTGATTTTTAAAGGGTTTGGGAATGTCACTTTTAGAGATCAATTTTTAACTGAAAATCTGTTGATTAAAGCATCTTTTTGTCATGTCTGTTTTAATGTCTTTTAATCCTTAAATAAAAAAAATCATAAAATGAATACTTATTTTAATGGCACATTATTGTATTATATTATGATTTTTCACGTTTTAAAAACAATTTCTTTTCTTAAACTTCCTTGCTTGGTGCTCAGCATTTAGGTGATAGTTCTAGGTATTCTCAGACTTAATTTCAGTATCATGTGACTGGGTGAGGTATCATACCATGTGTTTGCAGCAGCATACACTTCAGAATGGCAGTGTAGACACCTGAAAACTCCAGTGTGGCAGTATAATGTGACTGGGTGATCGCGGTATCATACCATGTGTTTGCTGCAGCATATACTTCAGAGTAGCAGAGTAGACACCTGAAAACTCCAGTGTTGCAGTATAATGTGACTGGGTGAGGTATCTTACCATGTGTTTGCTGCAGCATATACTTCATAGTAGCAGCGTAGACACCTGAAAACTCCAGTGTGGCAGTATAATGTGACTGGGTGAGATAGCATACCATGTGTTTGCTGCAGCATATACTTCAGAGTAGCAGCGTAGACACTTGAAAACTCCAGTGTTGCAGTATAATGTGACTGGGTGAGGTAGCATACCATGTGTTTGCTGCAGCAAATTCTTCAAAATGGCAGCATAGACACCTGAAAACTCCAGTGTGGCAGTATAATGTGACTTGGTGAGGTAGCATACCATGTGTTTGCTGCAGCATATACTTCAGAGAAGCAGCGTAGACACCTGAAAACTCCAGTGTGGCAGTCTAATGTGGCTGGGTGAGGAAGCATACCATGTGTTTGCTGCAGCATATACCTCAGAGTAGCAGCGTAGACACCTGAAAACTCCAGTGTGGCAGTATAATGTGACTGGGTGAGGTTTCATACCGTGTGTTTGCTGCAGCATATACTTCATAGTAGCAGCGTAGACACCTGAAAAACCATACACCATACAACAACAAAAATATTTTATTAAGGAGAAAAAATATTGTAAAGAATCCTGCATAGAGGCCTCTTAGGCTGGAGTTTATTTCTTAGGCTGGAGTTTATTTCTTAGACTGGAGTCTATTTCTTAGGAGTTTATTTCTTAGGCTGGAGTTTATTTCTTAGGCCGGAGTTTATTTGAAGAAAATGATTTTGTTTTTCACAAATGTATAAATAAGAGAAGGTGGATTCCTAAACCAAGTCACAAAAAATAAATAACCTTATGTGGTTTAGTGGTAGAGTGTCTGCCTCGCATGCAGGAGGTTCTGGGTTTGACCTTCTGTCAGGTCATATCAAAGACTTAAATAGTGGTACTCAGTAGCTTCCTTGCCTGACGCGTGATTTGACTTAAAGATTGTTGAAAGAGACAACAACAACGACTTGACTTTTACTATATACAATAAAATTAATTAATTTTCAAAATATTGATTAAAATTAAAAATAAAACAAGGAATATGAAATGCTAGATAAAAAATAAAAAAATATTCAAAAGAAGATTTATTATAATTAGAATGTATTTCATGTCAATAGCATATTAAATAGAATTCTTGAATGTCGGAAATTTAATTATTCAATTATCATGGTTCCATAAACAATGGCATGATAATGACCTTACTGTTAATTCATAATTCACATGGTTAATTTTGATCGCCCACGTGGTAACTGAGCCAGAAATTCTAACTGGATGGGTTTATTGAAAAATAAATTCATCAGTGACCTGTGTTAGAATAAATTTGGTGGTAATTACTCAAGTAATTAGTTTAATTGGTAATTAGATACTTCTGTTATTAACGATAATTAGGGATTCATTTCTTTCTTTGTTCTGGACTAGTCAAGGACTTTGAATACAAAATGTAGGCACATCAGTATGGAAGGTTCAAAGGTCAAATTTTTAGGTACATTTCTATTTTGTAGTAAGTTAAATTTGGATCGTAAAATCATGCAGTGTGTAAAATGCTTGAATGATTTCGTAATTTCAAATAAAGTACCCCTTTATCCAAAAATATTGTAAGGTGTTATTAAATTCCATATATAGTTGTATCGTGCGTAGTGGTATGTGGAGGTCATTTCAAACCATGACTATTGCATATCCCTGCAGTTCTGCAGCATAGTTTATTTGGTATATCTGTCCAAACATGAGTCATGCAGTCAACTAAATGAACTAAAGTAACAGACTTCTCCACAGGCCATTTAAGCACAGGGGCACCCCAGCACTTGACTATCAGAAATGGTTTTCGCCTAGCGCAAAAAAATCACTTTCCTTTTAATCATTATTTTTCTTTGCATATCTTTTCTCATTTTAATGCCTATAATGAAACATAACTCAGTATCATAACTTACTAGTTTTACTAGTGAAATATATTTCAATGAGTGCCTTAATACACAGCACTTTGTAAAATGTGTTGAAGGTGTTTACATACTCTTACCCTAGCACTTGCATACCTTCCCTGTAATATTATTTTACTATGAGTCTGTACTAATAGTAATCCTTTGTTTGAACTGAGCTCTGTCCAAAGATTGCAATTAAATAATATGGTTTTACAGTTTCGGGGCTCTTCAATATTGTAACACTATCTTAGATAATTTTCTCAAATCATTGCATGGTTGTGGGTTTGAGTTAATCTTTTTTATTAGATTTTAATGAAGTGATAAGAGTTTTGTAATAGTTATTGAATACTTCACAGTGGTGGTGCTATAACCAACTGCTCCTGTGGTTGACACGTCTTCAGGAGCTGTCATTACTTGAGTTGTGAGTTTGAGCCCTATTTTGTCCAACCAATTGTATACAGTTAGCGCACGGAAACTTCACCAAGATGATGCTGTCTGCACTATTCCATGGTCAAATAGTCCCATATGAAAAGGGGTTGTCTAAAGGTCCCTTTGCTTTAGGCAATTATAAATTAATTGCTAGATTATCATCCAAATTTTTCTAAAAAATGAGATGATGGGGGATTTTTTTTTTTAATGAAAATAAAAAGTGTTTGGGTGGCATGAAAATTAGGGGGCGGGTGGGGATGATTATCTAGCAATTAATTTATTATGGCCTTACAATATTATTATTATAAGGTTATGTGTTTGAATCCTAAGCACCTCCTAAGGAAAAGAACAGTCAGGTACTGCTCAGTGAGACCCCAGCAGCAGTCTAGTGGTATAGCCTCCATCCTGGCATGCAGAAGGTCATGGTTTCGATCCCTGATCAGGCCAGAAACAACCTGTCTAAAAAGGCTACATTTTCTCTCTAACTTGACTGGCTGCTCAAGACAGATTTTTAGCATTAATTACTCTGATGTTTTACTTTAACAACTTAACTTCAGACTATGTACTTGTAATCTATAAGTTGTGTTGAAAATGGTGTCGCATACATCAAGTCTTGCACACCAAGAAATGTTGAGAAATTTAACAGCTTTTAAAAAATGTTTTTAAAACCCATGTAATGCAATTTTAATCAGTTTGTCAGTTACCGATTGGTCAGGAGCCATGTGGTAACATGGTGCCTACACTGAGACCCATATGGCACATTTGGGGAATGAAGGTGTTTTTTTTTAAGGCATCCTGGCATGGAATAGCTCATGACGGAAATAAATGGCTATACATGGTGAAAAGCTTTTATAATGCTTAAGCCAAAATAAAAGAATGTTCTGATCTATATAGCATTTGTAGGGTCTTCTGTGGCCCAGTGGTCTAAGGTGCCATCTCAAGATCACCTACCTCTCGTCGCTATCCTAGGTCATAGCTTTGAGTTCCGCTTGCTCCAAAAATCTTTATGTGAGAAAGTAATTATTTCCCTTTATATATAGATATATATAATATAGAGTAGAATTCAATAAACCATGAATAAAAAGTAAATAATTGTTTTTCCCAAATTGACAATTTTAAAATCATTACCTCCAACAGAAAAGGAAATTCTCAACTCACTCTCCACAGAAATAGGAAACACTTCATAATGAAATAGAATAAATATAAGCAATCAATACATGCAAATAATTTACCCTGAAATATGCATGTTTAGTTAATTCTCAATTTGTCACTAGTTCTTAAAACAACTTGTTCTTTTAGGAATTAATTTGTTGCCATCACTCATGTAGCACCATGAGTTGTACAGGGTAATATTTGATAGTAATGATAGGGTATTTATTGAGCGAGTGGTCTAAGGTGCCGTCTCAAGGTCACTCCTCTCTCACTGCTAAGGTCATAGGTTCAAGTCATGGAGGTTAGGAGGTCATACCAAAGACTTGAAAACTATTTCTAGAAACTTTCTTTAACTCCCCTAACTTTTCTCACCTCATGGAGCAATGCAGTGAGGGAATAAAGTAAAATTCATATGTATTTTCTGATGCATGTATGTTTTTCGCGTCCAAATACATATTAATCATTACGTGACTATGATTGAGCACTGAATAACTTACAAACATAACATACATGTCAATATAAAAGACATTCCTGCAACAGCTGTTGGCTAGTATTTATTACTTATTAAGGTTTATTAATGTACATCATTGTTCATTTCATACCATATGCTCGGATAATTCAGTTTAGGCCATAATGAATTAATTATCATTCCCCACCTGCTGTTATTTTAATGCCGCTAAGACCCATTTTCAAAAAAATAAAAAAAATAAAATAAAATTCCCCCCCCCCCCCTCCCCGTTCTAAAGAAAAATTCGGAGGATTAATCTAATCTAGCAATTAATTTATAATGGCATTGTATTGTTTTATATTACCTAGAGGAAAGAAACATTCAAGATGTTGTGAATTGTTAGTGGCACCAATGCTTTCTGTAATAGAATTATGTCTGTGTCTAAAAAAAAAAAATTCATTTTTTTTAATGCCATTTTTAACCCTTGATGACGTGAAAATGACTCTCAATATTAAGCCAAACTTTTCTAAGAAGAATCAAGTCCAAAGAAGAACCAGTACTTCCACTAACCTTTTAAAGTGGTGATGAGGTGTGTTGGGGTGAATGTGTGTGGGGGGGGGGGGATTATTTTAGTCTAAGCTGGGTAGTGATTAGGCCAAGTTTCCCTTTTCATTAAGTTATTTTGGCACGTTTTAACATATATGTTTATAGCAGTCAGGACTAAAAGGGTATGTTTTGTTAGCAGGGTTTTATATAAATTAAGTACTGCAGAATATGCATGTCTTCAAATTTGTTGTGGAAAGGGACATAGCTCTTTAAGGTTAATAACGTAATAAAACATAGTTGGACTTCTTTATAAATGAGGTAAAAACAGCTGGTTATATATATTTTGAACCAATATTGAACTAAGAACAAGTGTATATTTCATGGCTATAATTACGCATTGAATTCCAACAATGAATTTTTATCTATTATTTTTGTGTAGAAATCAAATATATATTCAATTAGGCAACATGTGTTTCTTATTATAATCATGGCATACTTGTGGACAATAACAATATAGCCTTTGGATTACATTTCGATGTTGTTGTTGGTATAGTAAAATAAAACATTATAGCTTGCAATAAATGTACGGGGTATGTTATCACCTGTTGTTGATAAATATTGTACTCAAAAGTTTTAAGTTCGCTGATTTTTGTGATGTAGGTATAACAGTCGCGTAACACATGTTTTGTTTATATGAAGTTTTGGGTTCAATCTCTGTTCAGGTCATGTCAGTAGAGAACATTTATTAAACAAACAGAGTTTAGTCTTGCAGTACTGGTTGACTTGCTGTCTGAATCATTAATATAAGGCCATTATAAATTAATTGCTAGATTATCATCTCTGCTCGCCTGGTAATTTTCATGCCGCCCCAATCCTTTTATTTTCATAAAAAAATTTATTTATTTATTTTTTTTTTAAAAATACATCAAAAATTTTAAAAATAAAAATAAAAAAATAAAAAATCCTTCTGCCCTCCCAGGTTAAAAGAAAAAATTTGGATGATTATCAAGCAATTGATTAATAATGGCCTAAGGGTCATGTATTCGGAATTAGTATTCATCCAGAGAATTAGAAATCAATACAGAAGATTATTTTACTGAAGCTAAGAGACTCTCAGCTTTTGGAGGTTTGTCCTGTGACTAGTTAGCTCAGCGTCATGTTTCGTTGTTGTATAGCGTTTAGCGTCAATTCAACAATTTTTCTGTTACATGTATATCGGGACAGTGCTTTCTTGAAACAGTATACTAAGCGCTGGCACACTGGCGTATCGCTGCAGTCCCATGGTATGATACCCCACCCAGTCACATTATACTGTCCAGACCTTGAACTATCCTCTAAATGTTGAGCGCCAAACGAAGAAGCTTCTAGTACCATTTTTCATGTCTTTGGTCTCAGCCGCAGTATAACTCGGATAATGTGTCGTGTATTTGGTAGGTTTTGAGTTCAATTCCCTCCCAATGATATAGGAGACACGCAGGTGGTTGATACAGAAGACTAAAATCAATAATTGATGCTCAACATTTAATGGAGGCTAAATCTAGGATGCGGTCAGCATCTGAGATATTTTAGAGCTGCTGCAACACTTTCTCAAGCACACACTAGATAGGACTCTACGATTGTTTAAGAAAGCATAAAACACAATGCTTATCTATAAGTCAGTCATGGAAAAATATTTTGACTATGTTAGTTATCTTTTGTCATGTTTTCTCGTTTGATCCTGTAATGATTATATACACAAAAGCTGTTCACTGCAACGAAGGTATTTTGGCAAATGAAATACTTTGTACGTTTTATATCTTTGAACCTATAGCTAGATATATAGGCTCCGTGTGGTCGTCGATACGGGTTAATGTTTCTTTAATGTCTTCAGTCATATTCGTTTGCTTGTTTATTTGTAAGAAAATACAAAAAAAAAAAAGATCATCTCGTAAAGCTGTTAATAACATTATGTTGCATTCTTGTTTATGAGAGAAATGCTTGAGGTAAGCTTTTCATATAACCTTTTAGCCATGCCCATCCATCAGAAATGCTGGCTGTCAATCAAAGAAGTCAGTGAACCATCAGTGATTTTTATTGGTTGCTATCCCACCATTTTCCTTAGACAAGCTGACAAGTATATTATATTTACTTGGACGAACATTGCCACATGGCCAGTGGGCAGAGTGATAGTCGTTCTCGCGGCAGCTCAATTGCTTGAGTAATAACTCATTTGAAATCACTTGGATTTTATCAATTTCAAACTGAAGTTTCCAAGAGTAAAAAAGTTCTTATTCATTAGCCGGGCCCGATTAGCACAGTCAGTTATGAGTCTGACTATCAATCCAGGGGTCGTGAGTTTGAATCCCTGCCCTGCAACAGTTTCTGTGATGATTGATTTACGACATTGTGTCTCATTATCATTCATCTCTCACCACTGATTCAAGTGGGAAAGTTATCTGTTACTTGCGGAGATGGGGCAGTGCTCGAGTACTGGTTAACCTTTTAGGATCCCAGGAAACAGTAGTTAGGTTAACTGATTGTCTATTTGTCCTCGATGGCATAAAAATGACGCTAAATATTCAGTCAATCAATCTTATTCTTTACATAACCATGAACTGATAACAAATATGGCTGCAGTTTTTAAAACAGCATTATCCTTAAAATGACAACTCTTCTAGCAACAACTGGGCAACAACAAATGAGCAAAATTCATTTGAGGTCTTCCTCCACAAATAAAACTGAATATGCCATACATAACCTAAAGTGATTTGAAAAAACAAAAACTCCATTTAAAAAAAAATTGAATGTCTCGCTCTCATCATTGTTCATAACTGTAAAACATAGGTTCTAGTGGTCCCATGCAGAATGTTCTGGGTTTGATCCTAGTCTGGGTCATACCAAAGACTTAATAAATGTTTCTGTGGAAGCTTCCTTCCAATGACTGTCAGCATTTTAAGGATAATTGTCCCGACGTGGTTGACCAGGTGTCTTTATTATGAATGTGACTTAGGTCGGGGTATTATACCATATGCCTGTGACATGGACTTTAATGTTGCAGTGCTTAGAATACTGTCTCAAGCAGGCATCTTTGTGATATGACTGGAAAATGTTGAAAACAATGCTTAAAATCACACAACAACAAATAACATAAATCTTACAATTCGTTTCATTGATGATCATAAATCAGCCTCTAGTGCAGAAACTGCTATCAGTTCTTACTAGGAAACTAGATCATTTTTTTTTACTGCCGAGAGGTGGAGAATAGCATTATGTGTTTGTGAGAAAAAAATTATTCTATTTAAAACAATAGGTATAATCTAGCTGTGCTATTTTGGAAGAGATAACAACAATATCCTGTCAGTAGTAAGCCATTGTTTTCTCTATAATGACAGGATAATCGCAGGAAACTAGTGATAAAATCAGGAATTGCCAAAATATTAACTTTGTAAGTAGTTTTATGGCCCCTGAAATCTCAGGTGGGGGCTTACCTCTGTTGGGTTTTATGATGTGTTTTGTGCGAAAATAACATTTACCAGAGGTGTTGGGGAAAGTGGTTATTCGGCTAACTGTTGAAGTTTGACAGGTGGGAGTTTGTAATATACATGCTTGCTGTTAGGGTAGTTGGCATGCTACTGCACTGTTCTAAAGTTGGGTAGGAAGGTCATTGATTTGAAGGTGAATTAAGGGTCATTACAGGTCATGTCTGGTTGAACATTAATGGTTGGTACAAGTGTGAACTTACCTATTTTACATCAGTTGTGAAACGAGTCCTTACAATTTTATCAAAACATGTTAGAAGTCTTCCTGGGTAAAACCATGCAGTACTTACAAGCATTATGCAGGTCACATACAAGCATTATGCATGTCACACACAAGTATTATGCAGGTCACACACAAGCAATATGCATTTCACACACAAGCATTATGCAGGTCACACACAAGCATTATGCAGGTCACACACAAGCAATATGCATTTCACACACAAGCATTATGCAGGTCACACACAAGCAATATGCAGGTCACACACAAGCATTATGCAGGTCACACACAAGCAATATGCAGGTCACACTCAAGCATTATGCAGGTCACACACAAGCATTATGCAGGTCACACACAAGCATTATGCAGGTCACACACAAGCATTATGCAGGTCACACACAAGCAATATGCAGGTCACACACAAGCATTATGCAGGTCACACACAAGCAATATGCAGGTCACACACAAGCATTATGCAGGTCACACACAAGCATTATGCAGGTCACACACAAGCAATATGCAGGTCACACACAAGCATTATGCAGGTCACACACAAGCAATATGCAGGTCACACACAAGCATTATGCAGGTCACACACAAGCATTATGTAGGTCACACACAAGCAATATGCAGGTCACACACAAGCATTATGCAGGTCACACACAAGCACTATGCAGGTCACACTCAAGCATTATGCAGGTCACACACAAGCATTATGCAGGTCACACACAAGCAATATGCAGGTCTTACACAAGCATTATGCAGGTCACACACAAGCATTATGCAGGTCACACACAAGCATTATGCAGGTCACACACAAGCAATATGCAGGTCACACACAAGCATTATGCAGGTCACACACTAGCATTATGCAGGTCACACACAAGCAATATGCAGGTCACACACAAGCATTATGCAGGTCACACTCAAGCATTATGCAGGTCACACACAAGCATTATGCAGGTCACACACAAGCATTATGCAGGTCACCCTCAAGCATTATGCAGGTCACTCACAAGCATTATGCAGGTCACTCACAAGCAATATGCAGGTCACACACAAGTATTATGCAGGTCACTGTGACACAAGCAATATGCAGGTCACACACAAGCATTATGCAGGTCACACACAAGCATTATGCAGGTCACACACAAGCAATATGCAGGGCACACACAAGCACTAAGCAGGTCACACTCAAGCATTATGCAGGTCACACACAAGCAATATGCAGGGCACACACAAGCATTATGCAGGTCACACTCAAGCATTATGCAGGTCACACACAAGCAATATGCAGGGCACACACAAGCATTAATTATGCAGGTCACACACAAGCAATTATTATGCAGGTCACACTCAAGCATTATGCAGGTCACAAACAAGCATTATGCAGGTCACACAGAAGCATTATGCAGGTCACACACAAGCATTATGCAGGTCACACACAAGCATTATGCAGGTCACACACAAGCATTATGCAGGTCACACACAAGCATTATGCAGGTCACACACAAGCAGTATGCAGGTCACACACAAGCATTATGCAGGTCACACACAAGCATTATGAAGGTCACACACAAGCATTATGCAGGTCACACACAAGCAATATGCAGGTCACACACAAGCACTATGCAGGTCACACACAAGCACTATGCAGGTCACAAACAAGCATTATGCAGGTCACACACAAGCATTATGCAGGTCACACACAAGCAATATGCAGGGCACACACAAGCATTAAGCAGGTCACACTCAAGCATTATGCAGGTCACACACAAGCAATATGCAGGTCACACACAAGCATTATGCAGGTCACACACAAGCATTATGCAGGTCACACACAAGCATTATGCAGGTCACACTCAAGCATTATGCAGGTCACACACAAGCAATATGCAGGTCACACACAAGCATTAAGCAGGTCACACACAAGCAATTATTAAGCAAGTCACACTCAAGCATTATGCAGGTCACACACAAGCATTATGCAGGTCACACACAAGCATTATGTAGGTCACACACAAGCATTATGCAGGTCACACACAAGCAGTATGCAGGTCACACACAAGCAGTATGCAGGTCACACACAAGCATTATGAAGGTCACACACAAGCATTATGCAGGTCACACACAAGCATTATGCAGGTCACACACAAGCACTATGCAGGTCACAAACAAGCACTATGCAGGTCACACACAAGCATTATGCAGGTCACACACAAGCAATATGCAGGGCACACACAAGCATTAAGCAGGTCACACTCAAGCATTATGCAGGTCACACACAAGCAATATGCAGGGCACACAGAAGCATTATGCAGGTCACACACAAGCATTATGCAGGTCACACTCAAGCATTATGCAGGTCACACACAAGCAATATGCAGGGCACACACAAGCATTAAGCAGGTCACACACAAGCAATTATTAAGCAGGTCACACTCAAGCATTATGCAGGTCACAAACAAGCATTATGCAGGTCACACACAAGCATTATGCAGGTCACACACAAGCATTATGCAGGTCACACACAAGCATTATGCAGGTCACACACAAGCATTATGCAGGTCACACACAAGCATTATGAAGGTCACACACAAGCATTATGCAGGTCACACACAAGCATTATGCAGGTCACACACAAGCGTTATGAAGGTCACACACAAGCGTTATGCAGGTCACACACAAGCGTTATGCAGGTCACACACAAGCGTTATGCAGGTCACACACAAGCGTTATGCAGGTCACACACAAGCATTATGCAGGTCACACACAAGCATTATGCAGGTCACACAGAAGTAATATGCAGGTCACACACAAGCATTATGCAGGTCACACAGAAGCAATATGCAGGTCACACAAGCATTATGCAGGTCACACACAAGCATTTGCAGGTCACACAGAAGCATTTGCAGGTCACAAAGTGTCACCATCTTGCTCAAGGACAGTGCACATGGCTGTGGTCGGATATTCAAATATGGGACTCTTTGATTCTCAGACTTGTGCTCTACCACTAGATTCCGCACTCATGACCAGACTGATAATGAGAAAGAAGACATTTGTTTATAGTTTACCAAGTAGTTATACTCCCTTCACATATTTTTTCTTTATATTAAGAATTATAACAGGACAATTACACAGTCAATATAAAACATTTAATTATCATTTATGACTAAAATGCAAATGATTTGGAGATGAAATTCCGCGAACTTGACAAAATATCATATTTAAATTGGAGTGGTGAAATCAAAAGGAAATCATAATTCTAAAAATAAACATCATGACTGTATACGTACACTGCTTAGTAACCTTCCCCATGCCAGACTCTTTCATATATTAACGAAAATCAGAAATATGAAACCAATTTGGAGGATTAAATTAAAATAGATTTAGTTATGTAGCTCTTTGCAATGGTTTGTCCCAAAATGCACTTCTATTTTAAGTGGAAATATAGTTTTAGGCTAATGCAGATGCATAGGCCATTTAGTTAGGAAGTAACTTTGCTAAATATTATTTTGACATATTTGAATTAATATTCTTGTTATAAAAGGACTAAATTACTTAATTATATCTCAGAACAAGATAAATTTTTCAAATTCTAAAATTTTGGAGAAAAAACCTGACACACTGCCTTTAAGATGTTGAGTAAGAGGGTGAGTCAGTTGCAGAAGAAAGGTGGACGCATATTTACTTGATGTTCTTATCTAATAAAAAGATTGATTAATTGATTGATTGAATATTTAGCATAATTTTATGACATCGAGGGCTAACAGACAATCAGGTTTACCTAAGAATGTTTTTTGTAAATTGTGCTTTAAATAAGCCATGTGGCAGGGCATTTGTGGTTGATTCACGCTGGTCTAAGAACTTGTCTGTAATCTTGTCGGTTATATAACTGCTATGCAAGTTTGGTTAAGATTCAATGAAAAAAGGCATGCTATCATGTCTACATTTTTTATATATAGCTCTATGTAAAACTGTGACCCCTGTGGTGGACCTAAATTTGACCCTAGGGACCCAATTTCAAGAAGTTTGTAGGGGACCACCTTGAAATGCCTACATGTAAAATATCTAAAGTCTAGGCCTTGAACTGATTTTAAGATTTCACTTAAAATGTGCTTATAATGCACTGTGGCAGGGGCAGGTTGAATCATGCTGGTTTAATAGGAACTTGTCAGGAAATCTTGTGGTTATATAACTTTGATTAAAATTCAATGAAAAATGAAGAGGCTATTATGTTTACAACATTTACTCTAGTTTTTCCCGTCTACAAGAAAAAAGTTAACAAAGGACGATAGAGGAATGGACAACGGACAGACGAGGGACGAATTTACCATGACATAAGCCCTGGTTGCTTTTGGCCAGTAGAGCTAAAAAATCATTGTATTTGCCAATGTCAATTATCCTTTCCATATTTAAATATCAATACCACTGATTAAAACCAGTACTTACCAAAGAGACAAGATAATGACATGTTGCATGTTTATACCCCATTAATGTCATCTTGTATCTTTCATGTATCTATGTCAGTATTCAAAAAACGGAGTAGTGATCCCACGCATGGCCATTACATGGCAGACAAATACATAATCAGAGAGTGATCTACCAAGATTTACGTGCCACTATCAGGCCATTTGGGGTAAAATTCTTATGTAGTGTTAATCAGTGACAGACATACAGGTTTAGCGACAGCACAATAACAATTATCAGTCAACAGATGTAACGTGTTCAAAGACGAGAGATTTTCACAAGTCCCATAAAAGACAAAGTAATTAACGAACATCAACAAATACTGATGTTTGTTTTTTCTCCAGTTTGCACCTCCCGGCTATATATGGAATCTAGACAAGTGCCAGCTTACGTCATATGCCCAGTCTCAAGTCTCTTGGGGGAGATATTGAACTGGTTCCTAGTGTGATAGAGTTAATAAAAGACACCATCTGAATCATTCAGCTTTGTATGACGTTGGAATAAAGAAAGACTCTGGCATGTGACAATAGATTCCAGAACTCAAAAAGTATTTTAATTCAATAATAGTACTGATTCAATCTCCATTAATAGTTGTTTTATTCGATAATGCTGTATTTAAAGAACTGAATTTAAAATAATTCCAACTGGCATCCGGTTGTTTTATTGGTGTCCAGTTTTATTACCATCTAGTTTTATCACTGTCCAGTTTTTGGGTGTTCAGTTTTGTGACTGTTTAGTTAAATGGATGTGCAGTTTTACTGTAGTCCAATTTTATTTTAATTAGAATTCAGTTTTATTTGCGTGTAGTTTTACTGAGGTCTAGTAACTTGTTGGATTTTGCACAGTACAGTTTGGATTTGGAGTTGTAATGGTGTCCAGTGTTAGTGAAGTTTGAGTTTTACTAGAGTCCTGTTTTTATTGGTGTCCAGTTTTATTGGAGTCCAGTTTTATAACTGTCTTGTTTTATTTTCAGCACAGTTTAATTGGAATTCAGTTTTACCTGTCGGACTTTACACAGTCATTTTACTGAAGTTGAATTTTAATGGGGTCCAGCATTTTTATTGGAGTCCAGTTTTATTGGTGTCTAGTTTATTGGTGTCGAGTTTAACAGAAGGTTTATTACTGTCTAGTTTTATATGTGTCCAGTTTGTGTTTAGTTATGTCTAACTGGTGTCCAGTTTTATTGGTGTCCAGTTTTATTGAAATGAAGTTTTATTACTCTTCAGTTTTATTGGGGTCTAGGAATTATTTTCTGTGTTCAGTTCACTTTTATTAGTCCAAATCATTTGCATTTTGATTATATTAAAATGATAATTAGATACTATAATAGAAGTTCTATTGGTATCATGTTTTACTGATGTCCAGCTTTTTATAGTTTTGTTTTGTTGATGTTCTGTTTCCTGGGATCTACTGTTTCCTGGGATCCTGAAAGGTTAACCAGTACTCAAGCACACCCATCTTCGCAAGTTACTGAAAACTTCCCCACTTGAATCAGAGGTGAGAGATGAATGATAATGAGAAACAATGTTGTATATCAGTCTTCACTGAGACTGTTGCCAGGCAGGGATTCAAACTCAGGTCCCCTGGATTGATAGTCAGACACTTTACAGACTGAGCTAATCAGGTCCCTGCTTCAAAAACGAGAGCATATCTAGATTCTAGATGATAGGAGGTGTGGTTGGTGGTGGTCAGGTGGTGAGGGGCTTGCTGTTTCTTAGTAGCAGTATAAGACTCTTATAATCAAAAGGTACTTTAATAACTGTTAACACATATTGCTTGGAAGTGCCCAGCTTGTTTTGTAGAGAATTTCATCCTGCAAAGTAACAATTTTAATCTTGTAATTCTGAGATGAGTGGAAGTTAAAAAAATAAAAACAAGATTTCATGAGAATTTTGTTTGAATATTGAAAGCTTCTATACAGAAGTACTTGATTACACTTGGCACAATTTTTATTTTACACAATTTATAGTTTTAGAGTACCTGTGTTGTAAATTATTTTGACCCCTCTGTGAAATGCCCCAAGGGTCAAACTACTATATAGACAAAGGTTTTTTTATTTTCTATATTGTCAGAAATTAAACATTGTGAAATCAGGATAAATCAATTCCTTTTGGATTAATTAAAGTTTATAGAATTAATTAACTTCTTTTTGAAAATGTTGAACTAAATGACCTTGATGCAAATTGAATGTCCTTCTACAAAGTTTATGTTTTTCGTGTAGTTCAGAAAATTGATATCGCTGCCAAGATAAATAATCATTTCTGATTGGTTAAAATTTTAATATTCTTAAAAAACGCTGCTCTCTGAAAGTCGCTAGTTTTGTCTTTAAGTGAATAAAAGCATATTTGAAACAAACATTAACCTACTGAAATGCTTGACAGACATACAAAATGTATGTTAACTTTTGTACTAATTTGATATTCCATTTTATAAAGCTGACATATACATTTCAATATTCCTGCAATTTGTCTTGAAAATATTGAGACACAAAGTCGCATGTTGCTTATTCTACAGTTTTTGTGTGTTTACTTGAAGAATTAAGTACAAATTCTAATAGAAATACATTTTCAAGAAAATTGCTTTTAAAACCTGTGTATCGCATTCCATCTCTTTATTGATGGCAGATATCTGTGTATGCAAGTTCCTTAAGGATTTCGACGGCATTTTCCGAATTGGAAAATCTGACTCGGAGTAATCAAAAAATAATATTTCGGGGAACAGAAGGAAATTTTGTTCAATTTAGTTACGCAGAAAAGCAATAAAATATCCTCGCATTCAATAAAAACAATCAAATGATAGAAAATAATTGTGTTTACGAGTTACATGCATTTGTGCTTTGCGCAATTTTGCAGGAAGTTTGAAGGCATTATCATTCGTTATGAATCAGTAAATAGAAATCCATTAAGTTTGATGCAAAGCAACGATAGGAAACTTTCCTGTTTCCTGGTTTTAAGTTATGATGAAGTGCATTTAAAAAAAGTAAATCTTAATTACTTAAAAATTGTCCCCATGAATCTAAGAAAAGATTTCTATAGGTAATCAAGACTTTTGACTGGCTCTATTGTGTTTACATTTTGTTTAAATATTGATTGATTAAATGTTTAGCGTCATTTTTATGCCGTGGAGGGCTAACAGGTGATCAGTTAACCTAATCACTGTTTCCTGGGATCCTGAAAGGTCAACCAGTACCTGGAAGCGCCATGTCTCCGCAAGTAAATCATAACTTTCCCACTTGAATCAGCTGTGAGAGACGAATGATAGTGAGACACAATGTTGTATATCAATCATCACAGAGACTTAGTTACCAGGCAGGGATTCAAACTAACGACCTCATGGATTGAAAGTCAGATGCGCTACCGACTGAGCTTATCTGGCCCAGCTTGTTTTAATAATATTGACCTACAATAAAGATAAAGTACCAGTTAAAACAGTAATTTTGCAGTTAAAATTATTTCACCAGAAAGCATTCATTATTCTAGTGAAGTTGTAAAATGTAAGTTAAATTTAAATAATTTATCTTTGTAACACTGGAATTGAACCAGAAATATTTAATGAGGAAAATTTAAGACCTCAGCAGAGATTCTAACCAACACCTCTTGTGCAGCAGCAAATGGTCTATCAATTTCACTCCAAAAGATCTAAGCTTCATTGGTACGATGAGACAGCAGTTATACGCATATATACCTATCTATTTACTCAGGTCCCAGCTGCGGCCCATTTACAGACCTCCGTCCTGCTATAAGATAGTTGACATATTCAAATATCAACAATACATATAAACAACAACATACACTGACTTAGACATCTGGTTATAACATTATGCAGACAATGCAATCAGCCCATTCCCTACCCAGAGTTTTTCACCTACTCTTAATCAGACCAGAAACATTGCGAGTTGAATCAGTGACCTCGGTTGGAATTCGAACCCCACATCTCCCCGTATGCTGAGCGAACTCTCTTTGTAACAACTGTCCCCACACAAGCTAGCTGTATGATGGGACCACAGGGGCTAGTGACAATATATATTTCATATTCCTATATATATAGTAAAATAAAGACTTAATTACCTCTCACTCCATAGATACGCATTTTCCCACACCAATCACAGAAGGCCTTTGAAAACAGTGCAAGAAGTGTTCAGATTGCTCGTAACAATTGTAACGAGCAATCTGAACACTTCCTGAACTGTTTTCCACTCTGTTAATATAAACATAATTCACTCATTAATTCAAAAGTCTTCTATATTAGAGGTGTCAAAAGGTGTCTATATTAGAAGTGTCCAAAGGCGTCTATATGAAGTAAAGGGATAATATATAAAGATATAGAATATATATATGGCACTAGCCCCTGTGGGTGAGACAGTCATTACGTACATGATACCAATATAATTTTTATTTTATAGAATGACATGTAGCACTTCTGCATTTTAAGTTCCACTCAAATAAGACGGTAATTTGTACCATTAGATTGTTTGAGGACTTTTGGTATTAATTATTAATTGATTCACAATCATAATTATCTGTACTCTGTGTATGGCATATTCCTGGTTCATTTGTCAGTTATAACTGCACTATCAATGGGATACCTTTTGTACCGGTGGTTGTCGGTAGTTGTCTGTTAGCGACATTGACTGCAATATAAAACAGCCGAGTGCTGAGATCATGTGATGATGGCGTGATGATTGCATGTTGACAGTGTGAGAGGCGACATATTCCGGTGGGAAAATTGGCCTGCTGTAGTTGTCAATATTTTTGTTGTTTGTTATCCTACTGGAGTTTCTTCAAATGGCTTCAGTTTCCGGAACCACTAAACCAAATTTCATTAAACTTGGACTAATTTTACTCCTTGGGTAGTGATGTACTTTTAGATTTTTTTGTTTTTTCTTTTCAGTCCTAAATTCAGTATGGCCATTAACACAAAAACCAAACAATAACTGATTGATTGATTGATTGAATATTTAACATCATTTTTTTCAATCGAGGGCTCAATGATCGGTTAACCTAACGACACTTTCCTTGGATTATGGAAGCTTAATTAGTAGTCAAGCACCCCATCTCCCCAGATAAACTCTCTCTTGAATCAGCAGCGAAAAAACGAATGATAATGAGACTGCAATTCGTATATCAATTAGCATAGAGACAGTGCATGGCTGGGATTACAACTGTTCCTTAGATTGGTAGTCAGGCACACTACTGTCAGTGAACTTATTGGGCTGGGTAAAAACTAAAAAATTTGAAGCAGTATCTATGGAAACACGATATTCGATGCTAATCAAATTTCAGATGCATGAATCCTTGGGTCAACCTTGGGTTAATCTTTATCTATGTTGTGTAAATAGTCAGGACAGAGATTTGACGATGGCATCAAGTTATTTAGGGAAATATACAAAAAAAAAAGACAATTTGAAACTGGTAAATGGAGGACTGGATGCATTCAATACAAATTAAGTCAAGAAGCACCTTCGTTTAATTAACTGTTTAATAATTAAAATTTTTCAGGGTTTGGGAGTATAATCAAATTCCTATTCTTTGAGACAGTTTCTGAGCAAGGGAGAAAAAATCTAATTGTTTTGAAAAGTCTTGAGGGGTAATTCATCATTATGCTTGGAGCTTATTATTGATCCAGATTGGATAGAACAGAATAAAAACAGCCCAAGTTTGAAGGCAGTTTCCAAGGAATATCAATTTAAGTTGGAAGATGTATTGATATAATTAATCAAATAAAATTTCGGAAAAATGTACTGGTTGGATTAAAAATGAAAATCTTTTGTCACGCTGGAGACTGATGATTGATAATGCTAACGCAAACTGAACATGTCTCAAATGTTTTTGATTGGTCTGCATCAAGTGACCTTATTTATTGTAGCATCATTTTATGCCATCAAGGGCTAATAGGCAACTGTATAAGAAAACAGTAAGTTGAAAAATAATTTGAGTGTCAGTTGTTATATTTATATTTTTAGTTCACTTGAGCAAAGATCAATGTGAGCTAATTTGATTGGCCTGTGTCCTTCATCTGTTGTCTATCTGTGTGCACTCTAGCACCTTCATCTTTTTACCAAATTTACATCGTAGTTATATAACCATAGTATCTAGAGCAAGTTTTTGAATTGGCCAAATCAGATAATTAATGTAAGAGTTATGGCCTTTGAAACATTAAAAATTGCACTATTTGACATTGTGTGTACTCTAGTACTTTGCATTTTTAGCTCTACTGGCCAAAGGTGATTGCGCTTATGTGATGGCTACTATAAGTCAGTAGAGCGTTCTCACTCATTGCCCTCTTGGGCCTCTTGTTCATTTGATCCTCTCCAAACTTTCACAGTAGTTATATAACCATAAAACCTCAGACAAGCTAATGACCGGCAAAATCGGATAATTAAATATGGAGTTATGGCCCTTGAAACATTAAAAAAATCGTACTATTTGACCGTGTGTGCATTCTAGTTTTTATATATATATATATATACATAAGACAAAATATCCTTTGTAATTATGATCGAATGATGTGTTTAATTTATAACTGTACTACATTGTAAGTTTTCAGTCAATAAACTGCGAGTGTCTCAAATTTGGCTAGATAAGATAAAACAGATTTTTTTTTTATCAAAACATCAGAAGTATATTTCAGACAAATTGATTCAGATAAAATCATAGAGCTAGCTTGTAAATGAGAAATAAATATTGACTTTAGAAGTAGTTATCTGTGGTCTAAATCATTCTGTGCTTAGTTTATGTTAACATTATTTTATGAATTAGAAGCTGCACATCACTTGGCAGATTCTATTCTTTGAACTTGTTTATCAGGAACCTGTTTTTTTGCCTTTTTTTTTGATGAGGCATTTATCTGATCTAATGTACAAATTAGATGAGATATATGTAATTATCAACCTCTGTTTTATTAATTAAAACTATACACTTTGATGAACTATCAAAGTATACAACAGGGAATAAAGTAAAGTTGCTTGTTGCCTGATACAACAAGGTTATAATAAACTAAAACTGCTGGTTCCCTGATACAACAGGGAATAAAGTAAAGTTGCTTGTTGCCTGATACAACAAGGTTATAATAAACTAAAACTGCTGGTTCCCTGATACAACAGGGAATACACTAAAGTTGCTGGTTGCCTGATACAACAGGGTTATAATACACTAAATCTGCTGTTTGCCTGATACAACAGGGAATACACTAAAGTTGCTGGTTACCTGATACAACAGGGTTATAATACACTAAATCTGCTGGTTGCCTGATACAAAAGGGTTGTAATACACAAAATCTGCTGTTTGCCTGATACAACAGGGTTATAATACACTCAATCTGCTGGTTGCCTAATACAACAGGGAATACACTAAAGTTGCTGGTTGCCTGATACAACAGGATTATAGTACACTAAAACTGCTGTTTGCCTAATATAACAGAATAAACTTAAGTTGCTGGTTGCCTGATACAACAAGGAAGTTAAAATACATTAAAACTGCTGTTTGCCTGATATAATAGGGAATAAAATAAAGTTGCTGGTTGCCTGATACAACAGGGAGTACACTTAATCTGCTGTATGCCTGATATAACAGGGAATTAAGTAAAATTGCTGGTTGCCTGATACAACAGGGAATACACTAAAACTGCTGTTTGCCTGATACAACAGGGAATAAAGTTAAATTGCTGGTTGCCTGATATAGCAGGGAGTACACTAAAACTGTTGTTTGCCTGATATAACAGGGACTACACTAAAACTGCTGGCTGCCTGATACAACAGGGAGTACACTAAAACTGCTGTTTGCCTGATATAGCAGGGAGTGCACTAAAACTGTTGTTTGCCTGATATAACAGGGACTACACTAAAACTGCTGGCTGCCTGATACAACAGGGAGTACACTAAAACTGCTGTTTGCCTGATACAACAGGGAGTACACTTAATCTGCTGTATGCCTGATATAACAGGGAATTAAGTAAAATTGCTGGTCACCTGATACAACAGCGAGTACACTAAAACTGCTGGCTGCCTGATACAACAGGGAGTACACTTTAACTGTTGTTTGACTGATACAACAAGGAATACATTTAAACAACTGTTTGACTGTTACGACAAGGAATACACTAAAACTGGTGTTTGCCTGAGACAAAAGGGAATACACTAAAACTGTTGTTTGACTGATACACCAACGAATACATTTAAACTGTTTTTTGACTGAATTACACCAACGAATACATTTAAACTGTTGTTTGACCTGATACAACAAGGAATACATTTAAACTGCTTTTTGCCTGATACAAAAGGGAATACGGTGGTACATATAATGTGGTAGGAAAAGTTTATAAAAAAACATTTTCAGGGGAAACATTTTCTAAGTCTTTGACCCAGCTGGGGATTGAACCAACGACTTTCAGCACTCCTGGCAGAAAGTCTACTCAGAACTTGGCAGGATTAGAAGCATAGTTTTGAAGCATAATTATTTCATGTTTCTTAGCAAGTATTTGTAACGCTATTTGACACATGTTATATTTATCATAGTCTTAGACTATTATATAATCTATGCTTAAGGTCATATTAGTGTTTATAGAATATATAGGGAACAAAACATATTGCAAAAAATAGAATAGAATTAAATGCAGCAGTGGTCTAGTGGTAGATTATCTACCTCGCATACCGAAGGTTGTGGGTTCGATTCCTAGCCATGTCAGGCTTTAAAAAATGGTACTAGAAGCTTCCTCGCTTGGTGCTCAGCATTTTGATGATTAGTTCTAGGTCTGGTCAGCTCAGTTTCAGTATAATGTGACTGGATGGGGTTTCATTCCATGTGTTTGTGGCATGATATTCCAGTGTGGCAGAGCTCAGAATACTGTCTCAAGTAGACACTGTCACAGTATGACTGAAAAATTGTTGAAAGCGACATTAAATACCATACAACAACAACAACAATAGAACAGAATAAACGAAGATGGGTATAGAATGGTAATCCTGAAAATAGCTCAGCTATACCACTAATTTGGATGGAATTTCTGTTTACCAAAATATTATCCAGAATCTTCCGCCCATATCCTCACAGCTTGAAACTATTTAGTGAAGAAAAATAAATTCCAGGAAATGAACAAAACTGAAGATTAAAAAACATTTAACCTGGATCACGAAGGCATGTGATATGGCAATCTAGATATTAATTATACCTTGGTTGTAAGGGAAGTGCTTCATCTTGTAATAGTTGCTTCAGCAGCCTCTCAGCTCCTGCCGGCTATTTTGTTATTGGAAATAGGTAATAAAATATCTTCAGAGTCAAGGTACTACAACTCCATGCCACCTTTACCCATACCTCACTGAATTTCTCCAGTTCTTACTTAGTCAGGCCTGATTAGCTCATTCGGTAGTGCTTCTGGCTATCAATCCAGGGGTCGTAAGTTCAAATCACCACCCTGCGGCAGCATGTTGTCGTACTGACCCTGGTGGTTATGTAGTCCTGCAGCATGTTGTAGTACTGGCCTTGGTGGTTATATAGTCCTGCAGCATGTTGTAGTTATTGCTCTGGTGATTATATAGTCCTGCAGCATATTGTAGTAATGTCCCTGGTGATTATATAGTCCTGCAGCATATTGTAGTACTGGCCCTGGTGGTTATATAGTCCTGCAGCATGTTGTAGTAATGTCCCTGGTGGTTATATAGTCCTGCAGCATATTGTAGTAATGTCCCTGGTGGTTATATAGTCCTGCAGCATGTTGTAGTAATGTCCCTGGTGGTTATATAGTCCTGCAGCATGTTGTAGTAATTGCTATGGTGATAATATAGTCCTGTAGCATGTTGTAGTTATGGCACTGGTGATTATAAAGACCTGCAGCATGTTGTAGTAAAGGCCCTGGTGGTTATAAAGTCCTGCAGCATGTTGTAGTAAATGCCCTGGTGGTTAATATAGACCTGCAGCATGTTGTTGTAATGGCCCTGGTGGTTATATAGTCCTGCAGCATGTTGTAGTATAGGCCCTGGTGGTTAATAAAGTCCTGCAGCATGTTGTAGTAATGGTCCTGGTGGTTATATAGTCCTGCAACATGTTATAGTAATGGTCCTGGTGGTTATATAGTCCTGCAGCATGTTGTAGTAATGGCCCTGGTGGTTAATAAAGTCCTGCAGCATGTTGAAGTAATGGCCCTCGTGGTTATATAGTCCTGTAGCATGTTGTAGTAATGGCCCTGGTGGTTGATATAGTCCTGCAGCATGTTGTAGTAATAGCCCTGGTGGTTATATAGTCCTGTAGCATGTTGTAGTAATGGCCCTGGTGGTTAATATAGTCCTGCAGCATGTTGTAGTAATGGCCCTGGTGGTTAATATAGTCCTGCAGCATGTTGTAGTTATGGCCCTGGTGGTTATATAGTCCTGCAGCATGTTGTAGTAATGGCCCTGGTGGTTATATAGTCCTTCAGCATGTTGTTGTAATAGCCCTGGTGGTTATATAGTCCTGCAGAATGTTGTAGTAATAGCCCTGGTGGTTAATATAGTCCTGCAGCATGTTGTAATAATGGCCCTGGTGGTTATATAGTCCTGCAGCATGTTGTAGTAATAGCCCTGGTGGTTATATAGTCCTGTAGCATGTTGTAGTAATGGCCCTGGTGGTTAATATAGTCCTGTAGCATGTTGTAGTAATGGCCCTGGTGGTTAATATAGTCCTGCAGCATGTTGTAGTTATGGCCCTGGTGGTTAATATAGTCCTGCAGCATGTTGTAGTTATGGCCCTGGTGGTTATATAGTCCTGTAGCATGTTGTAGTAATGGCCCTGGTGGTTAATATAGTCCTGTAGCATGTTGTAGTAATGGCCCTGGTGGTTATATAGTCCTGCAGCATGTTGTAGTAATGGCCCTGGTGGTTAATATAGTCCTGCAGCATGTTGTAGTTATGGCCCTGGTGGTTATATAGTCCTGCAGCATGTTGTAGTTATAGCCCTGGTGGTTATATAGTCCTGCAGCATGTTGTAGTTATAGCCCTGGTGGTTATATAGTCCTGCAGCATGTTGTAGTTATAGCCCTGGTGGTTATATAGTCCTGCAGCATGTTGTAGTAATGGCCCTGGTGGTTAATAAAGTCCTGCAGCATGTTGAAGTAATGGCCCTCGTGGTTATATAGTCCTGTAGCATGTTGTAGTAATGGCCCTGGTGGTTGATATAGTCCTGCAGCATGTTGTAGTAATAGCCCTGGTGGTTATATAGTCCTGCAGAATGTTGTAGTTATGGCCCTGGTGGTTATATAGTCCTGCAGAATGTTGTAGTTATGGCCCTGGTGGTTATATAGTCCTGCAGCATGTTGTAGTTATGGCCCTGGTGGTTATATAGTCCTGCAGCATGTTGTAGTTATGGCCCTGGTGGTTATATAGTCCTGCAGAATGTTGTAGTTATGGCCCTGGTGGTTATATAGTCCTGCAGCATGTTGTAGTTATGGCCCTGGTGGTTATATAGTCCTGCAGCATGTTGTAGTTATGGCCCTGGTGGTTATATAGTCCTGCAGAATGTTGTAGTTATAGCCCTGGTGGTTATATAGTCCTGCAGCATGTTGTAGTTATAGCCCTGGTGGTTATATAGTCCTGCAGAATGTTGTAGTTATAGCCCTGGTGGTTATATAGTCCTGCAGCATGTTGTAGTTATAGCCCTGGTGGTTATATAGTCCTGCAGCATGTTGTAGTTATAGCCCTGGTGGTTATATAGTCCTGCAGAATGTTGTAGTTATAGCCCTGGTGGTTATATAGTCCTGCAGAATGTTGTAGTTATAGCCCTGGTGGTTATATAGTCCTGCAGCATGTTGTAGTTATGGCCCTGGTGGTTATATAGTCCTGCAGAATGTTGTAGTTATAGCCCTGGTGGTTATATAGTCCTGCAGAATGTTGTAGTTATAGCCCTGGTGGTTATATAGTCCTGCAGAATGTTGTAGTTATGGCCCTGGTGGTTATATAGTCCTGCAGCATGTTGTAGTTATGGCCCTGGTGGTTATATAGTCCTGCAGCATGTTGTAGTTATGGCCCTGGTGGTTATATAGTCCTGCAGAATGTTGTAGTTATGGCCCTGGTGGTTATATAGTCCTGTAGCATGTTGTAGTAATGGCCCTGGTGGTTAATATAGTCCTGCAGCATGTTGTAGTTATAGCCCTGGTGGTTATATAGTCCTGCAGAATGTTGTAGTTATAGCCCTGGTGGTTATATAGTCCTGCAGCATGTTGTAGTTATAGCCCTGGTGGTTATATAGTCCTGCAGAATGTTGTAGTTATAGCCCTGGTGGTTATATAGTCCTGCAGAATGTTGTAGTTATAGCCCTGGTGGTTATATAGTCCTGCAGCATGTTGTAAGCATGTCACAGTAATGTCATGCATTCAGAGGCAAATTTATTCCTTCAGCATGTCAGGCATGTCACAGTAATGTCATGAATTCAGAGGCAAATTAATCCTTCAGTATTCTATAGGCATATCATAGTTATGTCATACTTCAGAGGCACATTTATCCCTATATCATGTCACAGGCATGTCACAGTAATGTCATGCATTCAGAGGCATATTTATCCCTGCAGCATATCACAAGCATTTTATAGTAATGTCATGCATTCACATGCAAATTGATCCCTGCAGCATGTCACAGGCATGTCATAGTAATGTCATACATTCAGAGGCAATTTTATTCCAGCAGCATTGTTACAGGCATGTCACAGTAATGCCATGCATTGAGAGGCAAATTTATCCCTGCAGCATGTCACAGGCATGTCATAGTAATGTCATACATTCAGAGGCAATTTGATCCCAGCAGCATTGTTACAGGCATGTCACAGTAATGCCATGCATTGAGAGGCAAATTTATCCCTGCAACATGTTACAGGCATGTCATAGTAATGTCATACATTCAGAGGCAATTTTATCCCAGCAGAATTGTTACAGGCATGTCACAGTAATGTCATGCATTGAGAGGCAAATTTATCCCTACAGCATGTCACAGGCATGTCATAGTAATGTCATACATTCAGAGGCAATTTTATCCCAGCAGCATTGTTACAGGCATGTCACAGTAATGTCATGCATTGAGAGGCAAATTTACAAATTTATCCCTGCAGCATGTCACAGGCATGTCATAGTAATGTCATACATTCAGAGGCAAATTTATCCCTGCGGCATGTCACAGGCATGTCATAGTAATGTCATGCATTCAGAGGCAAATTTATCCCTGCAGCATTGTTACAGGCATGTCATAGTAATGTCATACATTCAGAGGCAATTTTATCCCAGCAGCATTGTTACAGGCATGTCACAGTAATGTCATGCATTCAGAGGCAAAATTATTTCTACACAGGCATGTCACAGTAATATCATGCGCTCATTGCGGCAGCATGTCACAGCAATATCTTGAATTTAACATGGCAAGTTTATCCCTGCAGCATGCCACAGAAATATCATGCATTCAGAATGGCAAATTTAGCTCTGCAACATGTTGCATTAATATAATGCATTCATCATGGCAAATTTAGCAGTGCAACATGTCGTAGTAATTTCATGCATTCAACATGATGAATTAAGCCCTTCAACATGTCGCAGTAACATTATGCATTCAGTATGGCAAATTTAGCCCTGCAACAATTTGCAGTAATTTCATGCATTCAGCATGGCAAATTAAGCCTTCAGCATGTCGCAGTAACATCATGCATTCAGTATGGCAAATTTAGCCCTGCAACAATTTGCAGTAATTTCATGCATTAAGCCTTCAGCATGTCGCAGTAACACCATGCAGTCAGCATGGCAAATTTAGCCCTGCAACAATTTGCAGTAACATCATGCATTCAGCATGATAAAATTTTGAGGCAGATATGACAGTTATTTGTATCACTGATTGGAAAATCTGTCTAGCAAGCACTCAGACAAAAACGGACATTAGGTTTATCTTTATTACTCATTTACTCTGGGTTAATTTTGTGATACAGTCACACAGCTCTCTGAGGGACTATTTGGACAATTTATATTGTCCAAAGTGATTGTAAATTGAATAATTGTAGCAAACATTTTTATTATCAATTATTATTTTGTCTTGGTATAGAAAGTTATTAATTGAATAATGAAAGCTACAATATCACAAACATGATTGTATAACTGAAGTGTTTATTAACATTTTTGATGCAATTTAGGGTTAGAATCATTGATGGAGGAAGGACAGGACGGTGTAATTAATTTTGATAGTTAAATTTCATTGCAGTCAACAGCACTTTTATCATACAATTGCAATTTTCTATTTCACAATTTGAAGGTTTGAAGAAATAATGAAACTTTGGGTTGATGAAAATGATAAACGTTTGACAGACTGCAGTCTAGGCTGCGGAAATAGTGAACATTTGACAGACTGCAGTCTAGTCTGCGGAAATAGTGAACATTTGACAGACTGCAGTCTAGGCTGCGGAAATAGTGAACATTTGACAGACTGCAGTCTAGGCTGCGGAAATAGAGAAAAATTGACAGATGGCAATATGGGTTGAAGAAATAGTGAACATTTGACAGATGGCAATATGGGTTGAAGAAATAGTGAACATTTGACAGATGGCAATATGGGTTGAAAAAATGGTGAACATTTGACAGATGGCAATATGGGTTGAAGAAAAAGTGAACATTTGACAGATGGCAATATGCGTTGAAGAAATAGTGAACATTTGACAGATGGCAATATGGGTTGAAGAAATATTTAAAAAAGTACAGACTGATACAGTTTGAAGAAACTAACAAACTATACAGACTGCAATGTGGGTTGAAGAAATAATAAAAATATACAGACTGTGATTCACAATTTGAAGAAATAATAAAAAAATTACAGACTGCAATATGAGTTGAAGAAATAATGAAAATTTGATCAATTGTAATGGGGGTTGAAGAAATAATGAAATTTGACAGACTGTGATGGTGGTTGAAGAAAAAATGAAAATTTGACAGACTGATGGCGGTTGAAGAAATAATGAACATTTGACAGACTGTGATGGCGGGTGAAGAAATAATGAATATTTGACAGACTTAATGGCAATTGAAGAAATAATAAAAATTTGACAGACTGTGATGGTGGGGTTGAAGAAATAATGAAAATTTGACAGATTGTGACGGTGGGGATTTAAAGAAATAATGAAAATTTGACAGACTTACTTATTGGGGTGGGGGTGGAGCTGTTGAAGAAATATTTTGCAACTTGACTGGCTTCAATATGAATGGAAGAAATAATTAATATTTTACAGACTGCAATATTGGTTGAAAAAAAAAAGAACAAAATTTGACTGACTCACTCTGGGCTATAGTTATCAATAATTGGTACACAAGGAGCTCCTGGCTCTCTTAGTAATGCAATTTAAAATATTAAAGGTAATAAGATTTTGAATTTCTTTAGATTTTATATCCCTGGTGGACAATTTGTCTGCAAGTTTTATGCCGGGAGCATGTTGCAGTCACAAGACACGTTGTATCACTGATTTGAAATGGCTCCTTGTAATCGGTCTACCACTTAAATATGGCAGACGCAACTGACTTTATTTCTAATTTACTCCATGATTATCTGGTGATACAGACACAAACAGGTCTCTAAAGGAAAATTTAGCCTATACAATCAAACTGTAAGCCAATCCCATCCCAAATGCCTGACATAAATATTTATTTGTTTTTTGTTTGTTATAAACAACTTTTGCAAGAATTGAATTATTTAAAACATGACAAATCAATAAAAACAATGATGGATATGTCTGATGCTTGATAGATTCTTCCTCTAATGTAAATAACTGTATGTGGGGAATCTCCCCTTATAGCTGATATAGACAAGACGAAGGCAGACTGTAAGACATAATACATGTTTTTGATCAGATGTTAATTGTTTGTTTGCAAATTGTTCTTCGCAACTTCGCACTTTGCTTCTCGAAACTCCTTCTCTAAAGATATGCAGTGGTGGTCTAGTGGTAGAGCGTCTGCCTCACATGCGAAAGGTCATGTGTTTGATCCCCAGCTGGGTCATACCAAAGAGTTAAAAAAGGGTACTAGAAGCTCAGCACTTAAAGCGTAGTTATAGGTCTCATGTCAGTCCGGTGTCAGTATAGTGTGAGTGAGTGGGGTATCATACCATGTGTCAGCAGTGTTATACTGTGTCGAGAAGACACCTTGCGCTAGAACTGAATTTTTTTTTGAAAGTAACGCTAATCACCATACAACAACATTAAGTTAATATCCTTGAGTAGAGCTTTTTCCAATTAGGATATTTTTGTTAGTGCCCTTTATCCAATATGGCCATCAGTTCTATAAATAGAAACAATCAAATATTTAGGTAGTAACTTCTTATTGATGTACTTTGTTCTATTAAAATGCCAGAAACTTATTTCCCTTGGTTACAATTTTTTCACCTTCGATAGAATCAATCCAATGAGTTTAAATTTTACATGGAGTTGTATTACATTTATTGGATTTGGCATTAAAAGAGATTTTGCTTAAAACATGCTTAAAACCATCCTTTATATTTTCTTACTGTACCCGAAAGATTTTTTTTTGAAATTACAATTCAGGAGAGGGCCCTGGTCAGCTCAGTCAGTAGCACCTCTGACTCTTGTTCAGGGGTCGTAAGTTTGAATCCTTGCTTGGCCACAGTCTCCACTGGTGATTGATGTATGACATTGTGTCTCATTTTCATTTGTCTCACAGCACTGATTCAAGTGGAAAAGTTATTAGTTATTTACATAGGTAGGTGTGCTAGAGTGCTTGTTAACCTTTGAGGAACTCAGGAAAATAGTGGTTTGGTTAACTGATCGTCTGTTTGCCCTTGATGGCATAAACATGATGTTTAATATTCAAGCCAACAAAGCATTTCTTTGCTTTCTATTGGCTATTTTATGCACACAGTAGTGTACACAACTACCAACCTTTTAAATGGTTAACAACTGAATTTTTTTATCCTTCGAAAATGATGTTTGACCCAATTCAAGGAACTATTGACTGAGATAAGTGTTCAAAGTCACTAGATTCCTGCTTTGGGTTATATAGTCTTCGGAAAATGACTCTGACCAAAAAGCAGTGACTATTAATTTAACATCAATATGACTTTGACAATTGCTACATTAACTATCACTTTATACAGCAATATAACCTCTATTCATTGGCTATATTTAATGGTATAAATATTACAAAAGTCCACGTATTTGTATTATCAAGATGCTGCTGAAAGGGAACAAAATGCAGCGCCTTGCTTTGAAGTTGTTTTTTGCTGGGAATTATATTTTGAGGAATATGTACAACTAACTATAAACACAGGGAGAACTTCTTTGACATTAATTTATATAATGTCAGTTGTGTTATTGTTTCTCTTCAGGTGTTTGTCTAGAAGCTATAGGTGAAGCTAAAGTTGAATGGATGACCTCGAGTGATATACAGGCGTCGGATGAAGAAGTTTTCAACTACACAACTGTTCTACCAATCAAAGGTAAGCATGAAATAATAAATATGAAAAACTATAATTATATAAGTACTGTTTGAATTCTGCATATCACAGGTAAGCTTACAAAAATTCAACAAATTTTGAAATTTACAATTATTTGTCTAATTTACCTTACAATTTACAAAAACATAACTTAAATATATAATTATTTGGCTAGTGAAAGGTAAGCTTACAAAAAGTGCACAAATAATTGCCATATAACTGTTCTCCCGACTAAAGGCAAGCTTACGAAATAATCAAAAGGAAGAAACATTATTTTACAGCGATTGTGAAACAATTGTTACAAATCAAACAGGTCACAAAGTCTTACACGATAAAACAAGTACTAACAATATGCAGATATTTATTAATTACCTGCAGGACACCACACATAGCTATGGTTGGGGATTCAGTATTAACCTGCAGGACACCACACATAGATATGGTCGGGGATTGAATATTTATCTGCAGGACACCACACATAGATATGGTCGGGGATTGAATATTTACCTGCAGGGTACCACACATAGCTATGGTTGGGGATTCAGTATTAACCTGCAGGACACCACACATAGCTATGGTTGGGGATTCAGTATTAACCTGCAGGACACCACACATAGATATGGTCGGGGATTGAATATTTATCTGCAGGACACCACACATAGCTATGGTTGGGGATTCAGTATTAACCTGCAGGACACCACACATAGCTATGGTTGGGGATTCAGTATTAACCTGCAGGACACCACACATAGATATGGTTGGGGATTCAGTATTAACCTGCAGGACACCACACATAGATATGGTTGGGGATTCAGTATTAACCTGCAGGACACCACACATAGATATGGTTGGGGATTCAGTATTAACCTGCAGGACACCACACATAGCTATGGTTGGGGATTCAGTATTAACCTGCAGGACACCACACATAGATATGGTTGGGGATTCAGTATTAACCTGCAGGACACCACACATAGCTATGGTTAGGGATTCAGTATTAACCTGCAGGACACCACACATAGATATGGTCGGGGATTGAATATTTATCTGCAGGACACCACACATAGCTATGGTTGGGGATTCAGTATTAACCTGCAGGACACCACACATAGATATGGTTGGGGATTCAGTATTAACCTGCAGGACACCACACATAGATATGGTTGGGGATTCAGTATTAACCTGCAGGACACCACACATAGATATGGTTGGGGATTCAGTATTAACCTGCAGGACACCACACATAGCTATGGTTGGGGATTCAGTATTAACCTGCAGGACACCACACATAGCTATGGTTGGGGATTCAGTATTAACCTGCAGGACACCACACATAGATATGGTTGGGGATTCAGTATTAACCTGCAGGACACCACACATAGATATGGTCGGGGATTGAATATTTATCTGCAGGACACCACACATAGCTATGGTTAGGGATTCAGTATTAACCTGCAGGACACCACACATAGATATGGTCGGGGATTGAATATTTACCTGCAGGGTACCACACATAGCTATGGTTGGGGATTCAGTATTAACCTGCAGGACACCATACATAGATATGGTCGGGATTGAATATTTACCTGCAGGACACCACACATAGATATGGTTGGGGATTCAGTATTAACCTGCAGGACACCACACATAGATATGGTCGGGGATTGAATATTTATCTGCAGGACACCACACATAGCTATGGTTGGGGATTCAGTATTAACCTGCAGGACACCACACATAGCTATGGTTGGGGATTCAGTATTAACCTGCAGGACACCACACATAGATTTGGTCGGGGATTGAATATTTATCTGCAGGACACCACACATAGCTATGGTTGGGGATTCAGTATTAACCTGCAGGACACCATACATAGATATGGTCGGGGATTGAATATTTATCTGCAGGGTACCACACATAGCTATGGTGGGGGATTCAGTATTAACCTGCAGGACACCACACATAGATATGGTCGGGGATTGAATATTTATCTGCAGGACACCACACATAGCTATGGTTAGGGATTCAGTATTAACCTGCAGGACACCACACATAGATATGGTCGGGGATTGAATATTTATCTGCAGGACACCACACATAGCTATGGTTGGGGATTCAGTATTAACCTGCAGGACACCACACATAGATATGGTCGGGGATTGAATATTTACCTGCAGGGTACCACACATAGCTATGGTGGGGGATTCAGTATTAACCTGCAGGACACCACACATAGATATGGTCGGGGATTGAATATTTATCTGCAGGACACCACACATAGCTATGGTTGGGGATTCAGTATTAACCTGCAGGACACCACACATAGATATGGTGGGGGATTCAGTATTAACCTGCAGGACACCACACATAGATATGGTCGGGGATTGAATATTTACCTGCAGGGTACCACACATAGCTATGGTTGGGGATTCAGTATTAACCTGCAGGACACCACACATAGATATGGTCGGGGATTGAATATTTATCTGCAGGACACCACACATAGCTATGGTTGGGGATTCAGTATTAACCTGCAGGACACCACACATAGATATGGTCGGGGATTGAATATTTACCTGCAGGGTACCACACATAGCTATGGTGGGGGATTCAGTATTAACCTGCAGGACACCACACATAGATTTGGTCGGGGATTGAATATTTATCTGCAGGACACCACACATAGCTATGGTTGGGGATTCAGTATTAACCTGCAGGACACCACACATAGCTATGGTGGGGGATTCAGTATTAACCTGCAGGACACCACACATAGATATGGTCGGGGATTGAATATTTACCTGCAGGGTACCACACATAGCTATGGTGGGGGATTCAGTATTAACCTGCAGGACACCACACATAGATATGGTCGGGGATTGAATATTTATCTGCAGGACACCACACATAGCTATGGTTGGGGATTCAGTATTAACCTGCAGGACACCACACATAGATATGGTCGGGGATTGAATATTTACCTGCAGGGTACCACACATAGCTATGGTGGGGGATTCAGTATTAACCTGCAGGACACCACACATAGATATGGTCGGGGATTGAATATTTATCTGCAGGACACCACACATAGCTATGGTTGGGGATTCAGTATTAACCTGCAGGACACCACACATAGATATGGTCGGGGATTGAATATTTATCTGCAGGACACCACACATAGCTATGGTGGGGGATTCAGTATTAACCTGCAGGACACCACACATAGATATGGTCGGGGATTGAATATTTACCTGCAGGACACCACACATAGCTACGGTTGGGGATTCAGTATTAACCTGCAGGACACTACACATAGATATGGTTAGGGATTCAGTATTCACCTGCAGGACACCACACATAGATATGGTCGGGGATTGAATATTTACCTGCAGGGTACCACACATAGCTATGGTGGGGGATTGAGTATTAACCTGCATGACACCACACATAGCACTGGTCATGGATTGAATATTTACCTGCAGGTTACCACACATAGCTACAGGTCATGGGATTGGATATTTACCTGCAGGACATCACAGATAGCTATGACCAGGATTTGAATATTTACCTGCAGGACACCATGCATAGCTATGATTGGGGATTGAGTATTTACCTGCAGGACACCACACATAGCTATGGTGGGGGATTGGGTATTTACCTTGCAGGACACCATGCATAGCTATGGTCATGGATTGAATATTTACCTGCAGGACATCACACATAGCTATGGTCATAGATTGAATATTTTTCCTGCTGGACACCACACATAGCTATGGTCGGGGATTGGATATTTACCTGCAGGACACCACACATAGCTATGGTGGGGAGGATAGAATACTTTACCTTCAGGACACCACACAAGAGCCATGGGTGGGGTTGAGTCAATTCGGAACATTAATTTCTCGGACCGGATGGAACTGGACAAAATAGTTGGAGTTAAGGGTTCTTTGAGCCACTTGTATTGTTCAACATCATAGTTTTACCATACGTGTACAAGTATCATATATCATAATAGGAATTCAGATGAGACCAGACTGATAAGTGGTTCAAACTATATGTGTTATTCCAGTCATCTGTGTCCGATTCAACAAAGTTCTACTGTGTATGTATATTAATTTTTGGAGCACATGGCCAAGTGGTACAGTATCAGACACAAGATAGAGGGGTCATGGGTTCAATCCTCTGTGACGGCTATATGTTGTGCCTGTGAGCAAGACACTTTATTCACATAACATCAATTTTTTTTTGCTTAGTATTTTTTCAATCCAGGAAGATTTTGAGTGTAATCTGTCTAAGTTGTAAGAACTTGTTTCACAATCGATGTAAAATAAGTAAACTATATAATTATATATATATACACATACATGTTTATATTTTAGGGGACAAAGACAGCAATGATGATCTCCTTCACTCTGGTTCACACTACTTCCCATTTGAATTCACGCTACCGCAGAAGCTTCCTTCATCATTTAAAGGAAAGCACGGCAGATTACGCTACTTCGTACGCATGACCATATGTACCCCTGGTGGGCCACATCATGAACGTACGAGTAAATTCGCAGTCATCTCAAATTTAGATTTAAACAAGGAACCAGATGCTTCTGTGAGTGCTTCAGTTAGTTATGTTTTTTTTTTTTTGGTAGTTTATGTTACAAATTGATAGCTGTGGCAGCAGTTGTGGCAGTATCACTCAGCAACAGCAGCAGCAGTAGTGGTATTTAAAGTAGCATCAGTAACAACACAAATTGTACGCGCCCTTGTAAATGATCTATAATTGACAGACATAACAGCCGTAGTCTGTAAATTTATGTCCGGTTGTTCACAAATAGTTATCACCATAATTTATATATATCATACATCGTGAATGTGCATCTGAAAAGCTCAAAAACAAAAGTTTCATTGTGATATTAATTATGTCCCTTTATGAAATAAAAACATGATTTTACCGTACCTTTATGATCCAGCGGGTTTCTATGTCTGTCCTTTATTTAGCATGTGAGTAGTCATGAATCCTTAACTGGGTGGGGTATCATACCATGTGTCTGTCTGCGGCATGATACTCCAGTGTGACAGCGCTCAGAATACTGTCTCAAGTAGACACCGTCGTGATATGACTGAAAAATTGTTGAAAACGACACTAAACACCATACAACAACATCAACTATCTGAGCGAGGGTGTTCTAGGACATGTGTTCTATGGTGTTGTCTGACATCCACTTACCTCTCACTGCTCAGGTTGTGGATCTGAGTTCAGCTCGGTTAGAAAAACTTTATGTGAGAAAGTTTGCCATTTACTTGCGGAAGGACAGTGGTTTTACTCAGATTCATTTTGAGGTCTGCCTCCACCAAAAATAAATGGATATGCCGTATATGACCAGATGTGTGTTTAAAAAAAAAAAAAAAAAATCTTAATAGAGCCTAGATTGCTATAATTATGATAATCCCAATATTGCGGAAGGTAGGTATAGTAATGGCTTCATGTGCAAAAAATTATGCAAATATGGAGGTTCATTATGGCCCATAACTCTTTCATGAATGAAAGAATTAGTTTAGCTAATCTGAACAATTTGCCCAAGGTGAGTTTTTCTGATCACCCTGTGTGTCTGTCTGCTGTATATTTAAATAGTGTTCATTCTTGAACCTGTATTTTTTGTTTCATTATTTGGCCTTGTTTTCCTTAATGACCAAAGTTTTCAGTGTATCTTCATCAACTTTTCATAGGTTGTCATAATTATAACTGCAAGACCTCAAGAACAATAAATGTCTATATAATGGCTCTTAAATTTTTAGAATTTGTTGGCCAAGTTCTTTAACTTACCACATATGATAGTTATATCTGAAATATTACCCTTGATTTGCCAAGTGTGCAAACTAACATCCACGTTTTTATCAATTCTTAAACAAATTGACAAAGTAGTTATATAACCATATAAAGATCTCCAGACAAAGTATTGAAATAACGAATCAGGCAATAAATGTCAAAGTTATTGCCCTTGCATAGCCAACGCTTGCAAGATTGGATCACTGTTTTATTGTTCTGGTCAATTTAACTTTAGTTTAACTTATAATTTAACATTTTTGTTGTATTATTGAAGTTCATTGTTGAAAATGACATATTATTATGCAGTTTTATTGTATTGTTTAATTTACCTTTGGAAATGACATGTATGATTACAAAGTTTTGATGTAGTATGCTACGCTGATATATGGAAAACTCAATAAGTTTATTGTATTGTTTAATATTTGACTATGGTTTTTAAATTAATATAACATATGACAATGCTTTCAAAATGTTCAAAATGTTCAAAATACATCAATAATGCCATTCAAATAAAAAGAAATAAGCATCAAAATAAGAAAAATGCATTTTTAAAGAAGAAGAAACGAGGATTATTTATAACCACCATTATGTGACTTACAAGGCCTTTATATTATAGTGTGAGTCCCACTACACAGTTCTGCCCTTTTTTGTCTTTGTAGAAAGATTCTTGTACTTTAAAAAAAGTACTATGTAATTTGGTTTGAAAAGTGTTCAAAATGGTTCAAATAAGTGGCTGTGATTTCTTGCCACCAGTGAGTAGAGTCAAAGTTGGCATAGTTTGTACTGCAATAAGTGTTAAAAAAATGACTAATATTTAACAGATGCATGTATTTATGTGCATTTGAGGACTTCTTATTTTTCGAAACTTAGCGTTGTCACTGCAGTGTCTTTAAAATACCGAGACTGATCAACTCGCCAGCTATTGTGCATTTTTTATGTGTGTATACATTCCTGCTATGGAAACAAAAATTCTAGGTGAAATTCTGTATTGAACAAAGAACTAAAGTCAGCTGAGTTGTAAGACCTGAAGTTACATGTGAAAAACCGTATGATTTAGAGTTGTAATGTTATACCCAACACCCACCCCCACCTTTCCACCCCTGCAAACAAAGTATGAGCTGGGTATATTGTAACCACTCTGTCAGATGGCCTGTTTGTTGATCCATCTGTTTGCCAAGTTGTTCTGTCGGATGGTCAGTCTGACACTTTTAGTACACATTTTTGCTGTATTGTTGTAGTTACCAGTGGAAAACGACACATTTGAAGCAATTGGTTCCTGGTGTTGCGTTTCTGGAACAGTAACAGCTACAATTAAACTTGAAAAGAAAGGTTTCGCTGTAAAAGAGGCTATACCCGTGTGGGCGGAGATTAAAAACCTGAGTACACGGAGAATATGTTCCACACAAGTGTCACTTATACAAGTAAGTTGGATTAATGACCCTGTTTTGTGTTTCCCGTGCCAATCGAAGATTGGTGACGGTTAAGTGTTACTCCTGTCTGTCTGTTCGTTCGTTTATACGTACGTCTGAGGTTAAAAATTGGTTTCCGATCAATAATTTTATAATGGTGTCTTTGTATTTAATGAACATTTCACATTTATAATTTTAAAATACATGTTAAGTTTAACATTTGTTAATTTGGTCAAATTTTACAGGAGTTATGGCCCCTTTACGATTTAAAAAAAAATTGGTTCCCAATCAATAGCTGGGGCATTTGTGTAGATATACATATTTCTAGTATATCGCTCATCCCTCTTTGAAATTGTGTTATATTATATTTGCTGACAGAAACACGAAAAATAAGGAAGTACTCAAGAACAGTTCATAATTATGCACAATATCAAGATATTTATTATTCACAGACATTATAGGATGGAATTGTATGATCAGGAATTATACTCAGAAATTAAGATTAATGGAAACAAAAAAAATCCAGTCTGACATTTTGATACGTGAAATAATAGGTTCCTGAAAAGTGGAATAATCTTCGATATTTCTTGGTAATTGCCGGAATCTTGGCAACAAAGTATGTATTGATCCAAATCTGTGTGCTATGTATACCATATTAAATATTGACAGGTGTGAAATGATTATTGTGTTTACTATGAAGTTTGCCTATAAAATAGATGAAGAACTGATCTTGTTTTTGCTTTGGAATATATTTGCAAAATAATTATATCACTGTCTGGCGGGAACCGAAATGTTAATATAATTATACGGATTATTGCTATGTTGACTTGATACGGTTCCCTGTATCAGTTCAAGTGAATATGTTGGTTCTGCTCTCTTGAGAGTGATTCATATAAACGTTGAGCTTTTTCGCAATCAGACTGAAATAAATTTATAGAACTTAAAAAAAAAAAATTAAAACAATTTAAAAAGTAGATGTGTAATATTCCATTTCATTAAATTTAAATAATTTAAGATTTGAAAGAATTGTCTTCCTCAACGTCTGAATTATAATTCAGTATTCGCTGAAATTACTTTCTCCACATTTAAGATGCCAATAAACTCATCTGGGAGTGCTAAAAACTTATGTCGCTCATCAAATTTCGCTTGATTTTCTACACTATCTCCTTAATGAGATATTACAGCAAAAATTAAATATATTTTTTTGTCTCAAAGCCTCCCTGTTGATACTCTCATATCGCAAGGATTGATACGTTAATGGCGTGTTAATCAAATAGTATCTGATTAACGGCATCAGCACATGTTCGACGTATTTCCACCGTTATATTATAGAATTACTTTCACAATGCTATCTTTCTTAGCTCTCCTTGGAGTATACTTACACCGTATGACTTTCTCGGATATTTCCTGATGTATTTTCGTTGTGTCTGCACCGAAGAAAGTTTCCATATTCTGGTAATACGAGACCAAGATTGCAGGAATGTGGAAGAAATAGTGTTAAAAATGACGCTCTCGCTGACTTATTTTCAGAGTTTTTGCGAACAAAATCAGTAAGGTTCAGTAGTTTGTGGTTTGTAGAAATAACTTGAAACGAAAGCATCAAACTAACATGTTTTTCGAAGCTTACATGGTAAACAGAACATTTAGTACATGACTGTTTTGTGGGAAAGTGTGAAAGTTTGTGGTTAGTAGTAATAACTTGAAACGAAAGCTCCAAACTGACATGTTTTTTTTAAAGGTTACTTGGTAAACAGAACATTTAGTACATGACTGTTTCGTGCGAAAGTATCAAAGTTGTTTTTTTAATTATTTATTTATATTTTTGGCAACTGCAATGTGTAGGTCTAAATCACCTGTTGATATTTGTTATTTATTGATTGTTTTACTTAATCGTGTTTTCAGTTTACTTTCTATCTGTTTTACATAATGTTTCATGTTATTGTGTCATTTTAGTTGAAACTTGTTTATTTTATTTTGATTGTGATGATATTTTATGATAGTTGATCCCAGTGAAACTCGTAGATGAAGATCTTAGAATGAATCCAAGTAGATCAGCTTAGTATAAACTTATCTATTTTACATTGATTGTGAAACAAGTTCTTTCACGGAATCAAAAGCATTATAACCAAATAGTTTTTTGCATGCTTTTTGAAAACAGAATGAATACCAGTAACATAATATATTGGGTTTAAAAAAAAATGAGCTAAATGTTGAAAGTAAACCAAGCACCCATTGACATTTTTGTTCTTTCTTAATTGTTAGTTCTCTATTGTTTTGAAGTTCTCGCAATGCTCCTCTGCAGAAACGATTAAAAATGAAGCTGTTTCTGACATAATTCATTTTTTCCAAATGCCTGTAAACAAACCCCACAAGCATATAACTAGAGCATTCATTGACATTAAAGGGAATATATCAGGATTTTTAAAAATTTAATAATTGGCTAAAATATTTTTTTCCAATATATCATGTCTATATATCAAATTCACTGACCCTGCATTGTTACATAGATCTCTGTATAAACATATCAAAAATATTATATTGAAATGGCATTTCTTAACTGAGGCCTAGATTGGACTAAAACAGAATTGAAATTGCTTAAAATTGCAACATATTTAGTTTGACGTTTTAAAATAGCACATGATTTTATTTTGGTTTCAATTTGATCTTTCATACAAGTTCATATGATGTAAAATTTGTTTCATCTTAGAAAGAGGCCTAATGAAGATGTGAAGGTCATCAAGCAGTATTTAAGAGCTGTCTATTTTTAGAATGGGGATTTCGTTTTAAGTTTATCACTCCAATTTAAATATCGAGTTTGCCAAGTATTGGTGGATTTGACAAACTTATAAACCAACCAGATTTTATTTATTAATGATAATGAGATGTTTTTTTTATTCATTTTAATAATACATGTAATTTTTATTTTTAAGACATTTATAGCATTTTTTACCTGATATACTTCCTTTAAAATAATCTGATTTGTTTCTGCTTGTCCTTGTCCTTCTTTTATGATTGTTCTCAAATTCTGTGAATTTATGCCCCCCTGCATTGTTCAAAAAATTTTATTGAGGCATTTTTAAGTTATTGCACTAAAACCTCAAAAATATGATTTTTCACAAATTAAAGGGGCATAACTGTAGAACGACAACTCCTACTTAGCCTGTGTTTTATTATTAAAACCATTGTATTTAAATTTCAAAAGATTTGATTCAGACATTCTTAAGTTATTGCACAGAAACACCAAGAAGTGTGAGAGGTGAACGGAAATTACGATTTTTCACAAATTAAAGAGGCATAACTCTGCAATGCCAAAAGTCACAACCCTGAAAATCGAATTTAGCTTGTGTTTTGTCATTAAAAACATTGTATTGGTATTTCAAAAGATTTGGTTCAGGTATTTTTAAGTTATTGCATGGAAACCAAAAGTGCGATGGACAGATGGATAGACAGACAGACCCAAATTAGTGTCTCCCGCTTTTTGTTAAGTGGGGGACAAAAAAGCTACATAATATAAAATTTTAATTTTTATGAATATTGCTAAGCCAGAATGGATACTTAATGATATCTCAATTATAAAACCAAACTTTCATTTGGTGTGAAAATGGCTCCTACAATTAATATAATCTTAAAATGGAAATTTGATTGCAGTTGCATGTGGGTTTAAAGTCACATTCGCTCTCATTTAATGAGTGACCTCTTTAATGTAATTCTCTTCTTTCTCATGAAAACCTGAAATGCATGATGTTTTAGAAATTAAATTTAGATTTCATTTTAAATTTCAAGGCCCAAAGCAATTCACAGAAATTGTTTCCACCCCTCCCCCCGAATCTCTCTTGAAGATTTAATCAATTTTAATGATCAAAAACAGTAGTTTCTTCCGATGGTCCTCTGTCTAATTGTATTTTAATTGTTCAAACTCCCCCTATTCCGCCTTTAATTCTTCTTGTAACAATATTAACACTTCTATCAATCATTCTTCTAGCCTCTTTTTCTCATCTTAACTGGCTTCATTTCTAATTGAATAAAACAATCTCTGCAACAATATAATGTTCTCTATGAATATTGGTATCATGTATGTTAATTCTGCAGATATATGCCATAGCTAAATTATATACTATACATAATACCAGTTGCCTGTCCAGTTTTTAGTAATTTGCAAGGTGCAAGGTTTCCCACCAACTCCTCCAAAATTCACCCTACAGTTCTGAAATCTCAAACAGCGATTATGATAAAATTAAAGTCTGTTGCTTATTTTATCTGTCTATCAACAATTTGCATTTTAGTGAGTTTTTCTTTAACTGTATACTCCATAAAGACGCATTCCCACGACCCTACCGCCCGCTTCATAAATACGCTTCTGGACACCTGGTACGTGTCCTTCATAAAGATGCATTTTGACGCATTGTCTCATTTTCATAAAGACGCATTTCGACGCTCGCTATTTTCATTGAGGTACCGCAGCGGTGGTCTAGGGATAGAGTATCAGCCTCGCATGTGGAAGGTCATGTGTTCGATCCAAGACAAGGTCATATTAAAGACTTGAAGAAAAAGCCTCCTCATTTAGTGCTGAGAATTTAGAGGATAGGTCAGCCCGGTTTCAGTACACTTGGGTCCTGTTATAGCACTATAGTCGGGATCCACAGAATGCAACCGCCATATACATGGAACCGCATTATAAATATCCCAAGGTGCACTGCACTACATTAAATTTTGGCAATACTATATGTGGTCAAAGAACCGTAACCAAACACATGACAATGTGTGATAAATATGACAGACCATTGTTTGTTGGTGTAAAACAATTAATAGCTATGGTGTTTGTAACAATAAGTAGCTGTTATCATGTCAGTCAGAATTATCAAGGTGTAATTGATGCACAAATACATGGTCACAGTTCAAAAAAAAACAACATAACAAGCTCGCAAGCATGACTTAGAGATCTAGTTGAGATGTTGATCAATTCATTATTTATTATACCTCCAGTTTTTAATGAATCTGGTTGAAAACATCAATTTTAAGTTTGGAAGCCATAGAAAAACTGTATTATAATGAGTTTTGCGTTATATCAGACCATGTTATAACGAGACACGACTGTATAATATGACTGGGTAGGGTATCATATCATGTGTCTACGGCTTTATATACTCCAATGCGGCAGTGCTTTGAATACTGTCTCAAGTACGAGTAGTCACCTATCGTGATATAACTGAAAAATTGTAGAAAACAGTGCTAAACACCATACAACAACTCTAATCACTGATTCAGTTGAGAAAGTTGACAGTTACTTCCTGAGATGAATGTGCTAGCATTAACTGGGAGATTGATGTGCTAGCATTAACCGGGAGATGGATGTGCTAGCATTAACCGGGAGATGGATGTGCTAGCATTAACCGGGAGATGGATGTGCTAGCATTAATCGGGAGATGGATGTGCTAGTATTAACTGGGAGCTCGATGTGCTAGCATTGACTGGGAGATGGATGTGCTAGCATTAACCGGGAGATGGATGTGCTAGCATTAACTGGGAGATGGATGTGCTAGCATTAACCAGAGATGGATGTGCTAGCATTAACTTGGAGATGGATGTGCTAGCATTAACTGGGAGATGGATGTGCTAGCATTAACCGGGAGATGGATGTGCTAGCATTAACCGGGAGATGGATATGCTAGCATTAACCGGGAGATGGATGTGCTAGCATTAACCAGAGATGGATGTGCTAGCATTAACCAGGAGATGGATGTGCTAGCATTAACCGGGAGATGGATGTGCTAGCATTAACCAGGAGATGGATGTGCTAGCATTAACTGGTTAACCTTCCAGGATTCCAGGAGAGAGTGTTTAGGTTAACTTATCATCTGTTAATCCCTCGATATGCATAAAAATAATGCTAAATTTTCAAACAAAACAAAAAATCAGACCTGTATAAGTAAGTCACCGTCTAGTAAGCAGCCACCTGTCTTAAGCAGCCACATTTGCTATTTCCTATTTCTGTTTTTGGAGCAAATTTACCTGTATTAAGTAACAGTGAACCTTTCTTAAAAGGCCACTTTTGCTCCTTCCCTTGACTGGCTGCTTAAGACATATTTGACTGTATTGTATTCAATGAAATTAAATTACATGACAGCTTCTGTAAGTCTTATAGAAATGACGTCATATAGAGGATCTAGTCAGCCCCGCCCTACTATAGTTTCAAATGTCGAAGGTATTGAAATGATGTTAATTACATAACTAACCGATTGCGAAGTATTTCGAGATAATTATAATGACTGTAATCATGAATGGGTGAGGTCCCCACTTAGTTTGATGCAACATCTAAAAGATTTCTCAACTGAGATTCGTTGTTTTGTAATATTATTGCTATCGGTAAAATGGCTCTGTTGAGGTAACGTTATTTACGTTATTTACCGTAGCTGATAATACAAAGTAAACACCATTTTGTTGAGGCTGATAAGCAGTATTCTTTATCTCGCATTGCCACCAGTGTTATACTATTGTGGTACAGAGATTAATTGCTAATGAATTGAAGATCCGTTAATATCCACCTCTGTGATGGTCCTATGTAAATATTATTTCAAATAATCTGATGCTGGCACTTAGTTCTAAGTATGAATATATAAACTTTTATTTATCTGGTATCGTTATCTGCTGTTATTAGACAAGCTTTCTAAAGTTACATAACTTGATAAACAAGTCATTTTTATCTGGCTAAAAACTGGCATTTTTAGAGCAAATACAACAAAAATAATATGTGAATAAATTGACAATATTGCAGTGATATAATGATTCTGTAAGGTGAGATCTTGACAGTGGCAGAGGGGTCTTTTTAAGATAATTTTAACTTCTGACAGTTGGGGTCATCTTCTCCTGGCTCTTTCACCATACAATTTGATGTCATATGTACTTTATATAATGTGCAGAGATATTTGTGAAGTTGATCCCATTCAAGCAAAATAAATAAATCTGAATTTCGTCTTTGTTTTTGCTACCGGTAGTCAGTTTTGAACAGCGGAGGCCATCTGCAGTATATGAAACTTTGATGGTGTCTCAAAATCACTTGTACCGCAGAGGTCACTGCAGAGGTCATGGATTCATAGTCCAGTGCAGAAGTTCTGCAAAGTTATGTGTGGAAAAAGGATGATAATATAATTATTCAGATTTATTCTGCCATCTTTTTCTACCATTAAAACTGAATGCCTTACTTATTGTAAGACCTACAGTATGCATGGCATTAATACCTATCCCCGTCTCGACCCTGGCCTTTCTCAAACTAAAGAAAATATGTTTTTTTCTACTCAATATAAACCTTCGTAAAAGCTGCTTTTATGCAGGTGCCAATACTGCTAGCTTTTATGTATGTTTTAGCTATGTAAAAGCTGCGTATAGGAAGCTATTACGCAGTCCCTTTACATACAAGCTTTTACGAAGGTCCTTTGTAAAAGCTGCGTTTACGCAGGTGCCAATACTGCTAGCTTTTACGTATGTTTTAGCTACGTAAAAGCTGCATATACAAAGCTTTTACACAGCCTTTTTGCAAATGCTGAGCAAAAGCTGTGATTATGCAGGTGCCAATACCGCTAGCTTTTACATACGTTTTAGCTGCATATACGAAGCTTTTATGCAGTTTCTACGTAAATGCTGTGTGCTTAATTTGCATAAAATGTGAATGCCAACAAAACTAGATTATTTTCTTATAAAAAACATGCATAGAACTATGAAACTGCGTTAAATAGTTTCAAAACTAAATTAATGTATAAAGTCAATGATTTTAATGAAATAGTGTCCTTACCAAGGACTTTGCATTGACACTGGAGAAATAATAAATATGACAGTGATAAATAAAATAAAACTTTTTTCAATTTAACAAAGGTTATATTATGCTAGAATCTTGGCCATGGGTTTGATCCTCCACCACGGCTGTATGTGGTGGTGTCCTTGAGCAAAACTCTTTTACCACATATGCTTAGTACTGCAGTTTTACCCAGGAAGACTTTTAACATGATATGACTAAGTTGTTGAAACTTGTTTCATAATCAAAGTGAAATAAATAAGTTTAAACTAAAGCGGATGGTCTTGGATTTATTCTAAGATCTCTCCCACCAGCGTACTGGAATCCACCATCAATAAACTTATTTTGCACTCATCCCTGTTTCATTCCATCAGTTCCAATTGCCGCATTGACAATACAACAACATACTGTAGATTTTACTTAGTAACAGCTTGTATCTATATTTGTGAAGTGACATATTTAATTTTCCTAAAATAGGGAGATATAGTGCCAGAAATAGCACCACGCCAGGTTCACTGCAGTCTACATTGTCAGCCATTATTCCTTATTGTGGGTATAACATGCCATTATTGTTGCACCTATAATGACAGTGTGTCTCGGTTATGGACGGGGGTAGGTTGTAATTATAATAAAGGCAGAAAATTGGCACACACGACAGAACTAAACGTCAGTCGTACCTATTTCTGCATGAAAATATGTAAGAATATTATAAAAGTATGGTGTACCAAGGACAAAACATTATTCCAGCTGCATGGGTGAGGAGGAAATTGGTGAAAGTCCAAAGACAATAAAGATGATACATCAGGTATATTTCTGGTGCAAAAAGGTATCGGTGATAGTAGATAACATGATGATATCAAATTTATCCTTATTTTACCCAATACACTGGTTCATATGGTTTGGTTATTGATGTATGGTGTTTTAAACATGGCTTTCAACAATTTTTCAGTCATCGCGACAATGTCTGCTTGAGACCGTATTCTCAGTGCTGCCAGTCTCTGGCATATCATGCCAGAGACACATGTTATAATTCCCCACCCAAATTATACTGACACCAGGTCAACCATACCTACAACTATCTGCTAAAGGATCCAAGCATCAGGAAGCTTCTAGTACCATTTTCAGGTCTTTGGTATGACCCAACTGGGGGTTGAACACAGAACCTTTCACATTTGAGTGAATGTTCAATGTATTTTGGACATAATTATTATCTGCTGTGCGGTTCTTGGATGGTACATGAGTGGGGGCAAGTGGCTTGTGCATGTTGTCAGGGGGAACATTACTTGAGTATATTGAGAGGTCATTATGCAAAGTGCATGGTCCTGTGGTAGAGCATTAGAACGAGGGTCAGGAGGTCATTGGTTTGATCCTCTGCCATGGCCATGTTTGTTATCCTTGGGCAAGATATTTTATCCACATTTGCTTAGTACTGGTTCCACCCAGGAAGACTTTTAGTGTAATTTTAAGTTGGAAAAACTTGTTTCACAATCATTTTTAAATAAATAAGTTTCAAAAACTATAATATTGGGCCTGTTTTGCCTGAAAGTATTAAGATGTTTGTCCAAGGGCTCAAGGTCATATCTACTATTTGCTTATTTATTTTAATAAAAAACAGGTCAAACCTGTGTAAGTGGTCGCCTCTTTTAAGCAGCCACTTGTCTTAAGCAGCCACATTTGCTATTTCCCATTTCTTTGTTTTCAGAGCAAATTAACCTGTATCAAGCAACCATCTGTCTTAAAAGGCCACTTTTTCTCCATCCCTTTACTGACTGCTTAAGACAGGTTTAACTGTATATGCATTATATGGAAGAAAAAAACATCTTTTGTGTGATAAAAAAGCTTATTATTTGGTCGAGACATTCCTACACATCAGCTTTTGGAATGGATTACAACTTGGAATAGCTTAATTTTAATAAATCGTAGAATATTAGTTTGATTTACACAGATGCCAGAATTATGTCTAATAGTGTTTGTTGCAGATGATAAAATCGAGATATAATGTGTTTAACTTTAACGACTTGTAGCTAATTGGAACATGCATCAACACACGATCAAGTTTAAATTTGTTCCAGAAAATAATGAGAATTCCGTCTTTTTGTCGGAACCATGCATTTAGTTTTACCTCCCTGGAAATCAACTGTTTACCGAACGTGTAAACACCTCCCTGGTCTACTTTATTTCAATCATTCTAATTGAATATTCAATGAGCAATTGCTTACAAGAACATACAGAAGTCTGCCGTCTGTTTAAATATTTCTGCTTTCATGGTTTTTCTTGCACTTTTCTAAAGCAAATATTTAGAATCTGGAGAGAAATATTTCTTAGAAATCTTTTGTGTAAAAATCGTTCAAAGAGTAAATTCTTCTGGAAACATTTCATCATAAGCCGGAAAACTGTCTTTCCAAAAGTCTGCACCAAAAAGCACCACAGGTGATCTCATAAGAAGTGACTTGTTGGATCATCATCTTTGTTTTCATTTTTTAATGCTTTCCAAAAATTCTTTTTTGTCCGCTCTTACGTGCGGTGTCTCGTCCAGATGTAAAGTACAATGAGGTGGTGTGCATTGCACAACGATATATACTCCACATATAGTCTTAACCTTTTACTTCATATAGATGCATTTGGACACCTGTAATATTGAAAGTATTAATTCACCACGTATCAGCAATGGGTAATTTATGTTTATATTAACTGACAGAGTGGAAAACAGTGCAGGAAGTGTTCAGATTGCTTGTTACGAGCAATCTGAACAGTTCCTGCACTGTTTTCAAAGGACTTCTGTGATTGGTGCGGGAAAATGCGTATCTATGGAGTAAAGGGTTAAGCAGCCAGTCAAAGGAAGGAGCAAAAGTGGCCTCTTAAGACAGGTTGTTGCTTAATACAGATTTATTTGCTCTGAATGCATAGTAATGGGAAATAGCTCATGTTGCTGCTTAGGACAAGTGGCTGCTTAATAGAGGCGACCAATTACACACTTTAACTGTATATTGTAATTTTTTTCTGAACTTGTCTGTCACAGAAATAGAAAACATATATAAAATACATTGAACTGTTTATTATATTCTTGCTAAAATGTTTCTTTCAATCACATATACAAGAAAATAGCCTCTCGCTTTACTGACCAACAGGAAAAAATAAAGCATAGACATCAGAATGTGCATTTTTTTCTTTCAGAATCACTGTAACAAATCAGAAACATTGAAAATAAACAAAAAAATATTTGTATATCAAGGTTAGCAAGGAACTATGTTCTTTCTCAGCTTTAAGGGAATGAATATATCAGAGTTTTTTCAAAACTTTAAAATTGGCTAAACACATTTTTTTCCAATATAATTATTATACCTATATAATATTATTATCACTGACCAAAAGGATATCTTTTTAAATATGCCAAAATGATATATTGAAAAGGGATTTCCTAACTTGGGTTATATAATTATGTAACATGCCTAAATTAGACTAAAACAGATTTACCATTTAAAATTGCAGCATATTTTGTGGTGTATTAAAATGTGTCACATGATTTCAAAGAGTTCATATGACAATATGATGGTCATCAAGCAGTATTTAAGTGATGTCTATTTTTAGATTGGGGATTTCATTTCAAGTTTACCACTCCAATTTAAATATTAATTTTATCACGTTTTGGTGGATTTGACAACGTATTACCAAACTATTTAGATTCAGAGATAATGAGATGCTTTTATCCATTTTAAAAAATAATTAAATTTTTAAGACAATTGTAGCTTTTTTTCCCTACTATACTTCCTTTAATTTCTGTTTACAAGTAGTCAACACATATCTTTTCGTTTGATGCTGTCCTTCATGTTATTTATAGAGAAATTTTTCGTTTAAAACATATTACAGTGTTGATGTAAAACATCTTCATCTGAAATACGGAGGCACTCAAATAAAAAACATACCAATTGAACTTTATATTATCACATTTCCTTACTCCCTAATCATATTGTCATATAACTTTTATCATATTTGAAGTTTGTAAAGAACTTATGTCAAGAAGCAGGAAAAAAGCCATTAACTTGGAGTTGAAAGCAGTGCGAGTTCTAGTGTAGAAAATGATCAGTAATTTGATTTTGAAATTTTTGTTTTCTGCTATTGAAGAAGCTTTTATCGTGAGAGTGGTGATTCAGGCCAGAGGGAAGAAAATTTTGTAAACGCGTAATTCCAACATAGATGTAATTATACTAGGGTCCATTTAAAACGTGGTGGCCGAGTCCACGGAATGGAACTGAGATATACACAGAACCGCATTATCAATATCCAATCTTCATGTGTTTGTTTGCTGTACTTCCGACCGGATAAAGTATTGCCAAATAATATACTTTAATAAAATACTTTATCCGGTCGAAGTACCGAAAACAAACACATGACAATGTGTGATCAACATGACAGACCTTTGTCAGGTGTAAATCAAGAACGATGTTGTTTAATAACATTAAGAAGTTGTTATTATGTTGGTCTGAATTATCAAGGTGTAATTGATGCACTGTCATGGTCACATTTCGGAAAAACATAATGAGCTAGCAAACAAAATTTTTCGTTTAATTCATCAATTATTTTTAATAAATCTGGTTGAAAATATAAATTTTATAATTTGGGAGCCAATGAAAAACCATGTTTTAACGTTATATTGGACTGCGTAATAAAGGGACCCGAGTGTATAATTCTTTTATTAACAAATGATATGTAGAATGGTAAAATATAACATTGTAGGTCTGATTGCCCAGTCCATAAACTTGCAATTGGACGGAAACACCATGTTTTATACCACACCATGTTTTATATCACACCGTGTTTTATATCAAGTATTGTTTTATATCATGCCTTGCTTTATATCATGTCATGCTTTATATCACACCGTGTTTTATATTAAGTCATGTTTTACATCATGCTGTGTTTTATATCACACTGTGGTTTATATCACTCCATGTTTTATATCACAGAATATGAAAATTATGCTTGATAACTCTTTAAAGTACTGCTGCAAAGCAGACACACTTTAGTGACCTTCACTCACAGGTTACATCTGACCTTGATCTTTGACCTTTGTGATGCATCAAATTAAAAAGACAAAGGACGAGAACTTATTTATCTAAACAAAGGTTGGTATATATAATTCTTTTTGAAGATAGTTAAATTCCCTCCAAATGAATGAACTTTAACAAAATACTTTTGCTAAACAACTTTAAAGGGAATTTATAAGGATTTTTCAAAATTTCCAAATTCAGGCTTCGAGTTTTGCATTTCCAATTTAAAATCAATTTTGTCATGTTTTGGTTGATTTAGCATACCGACCAATTTGTATTTTATTTCTTAATGATGCATATAATGAGATGGTTTTTATCTATTTTAAAAATAATTTCATTTTTTAAGCCATTTTTAGCAAATTTTTCCCTGACATAATCCCTTTTAATGTGCAAAATTGAAAAAAATGCATATTTTGTGTTACATCGTTTGGAACATTTAGTGGATTGCTGTTTATTATTATAGAGAAAGACTCCTCTCAGATACCCAGTTACAGGTAGCAATGGTAAGCAAATAGCTCACATGCATTAGGTGCCTTATAGTACAAAGATTTGATTGAAGATTTCAGCACATGTTTTGTGCTTTTCGATACCATCAGAACAAGTTTAATGGATGCTTTCAAGGATGGTTGTTTATTTCCGTTTTGTTGCCTGATTTATTGTTAAAACAAAAATGCGAAATAAGAATATCTTGATCTAGTTGACCCTCAGGTCGCTCCCATATCCTTTACCTGGAAATGATTTTGTGTTATAAGGCCACACAGAATGAGCGGAAATGATAAAATATTGACTTGGAAATCTTTGTAGTGGTTTTAGTTTATATTATATACTAATAATTATTATTATCAATTTTTTACTTTAAAATTTCACTTATATTCAGTTAAATTAATCGGAAAAAAGATTTATGACCAGTCTTGATCACTGAAACAAGAAATACTGGTAGTAACAATAATAAACGTACGTTTTACGTAGCATTTTTTGACAAGGGTATTACTATGAAAATACCACCCTGGCCTATAATGCTGGGTAACAGAGCAATCTATTTTGCTGCTGCATGTAACAATATTATCTCAGAGTAAAAAGCATACAAAAGCGAATTTTCAAATCTTTGGTAAAACCCTATTGCCAGTATTTGCAAAAGTGATATTCTTTTTTGGATATAGTCATTAATAATTAAGTTAATACAATTTCAATTAAAGATTTTAAGCTTAATGAGTTAATGGAAGTTATATAATTATGTAACTGTGAAAACTATGAGACCAATTATTATTGTCTTGCCTGTGGTGATATTGTTGCACCTTAAAAATAAGAAAATGTATGTCAAACAATGGAAGGTATCATTCGCAGGATATAACCACCAAAACAGCGGATCTTCTGAGTGGGGTGGTAGTACAGTGGATAGGGGGTTTGGCGCTCATGCTTCAAAGGTCACTGGTTTAACCATCACAGACTACCATCATTATACCTAGAGTATTGTTTCACATGAAATTTGATGAGCCCGGTTAGTTAGATTGGGCTCTCTGGCTTAATCAATCCAGCGGTCGTCAGTTTGAATTCCCAGCCAGCCACAGTCTCTGTAATGACTGATATATGACATTGGGTCTCTATTTGTCTCTCACCGCTGTTTTGAGTGGGAATGATATTATTTGCTTGGGGAGATTGATGTGCTTGAGTACTGGTTAACCTTTCAGACAGTGGTTAAGTTAAATGTTCACCTGTAAGTTTTAGATTGCATAAAAATTATGCTAAATATTCAAACAATCAACTAAATACTCAGACAAATCCTGTCAATTCTTACAACTTGAAGTTGAACATGAAAAAAAACCTGTCTTTACCAACGTTTGAAGATTGTAACAGTAAATAGCATCATGCCCATGGCATGCGTGGAGAAGAACACATGTGTGCGTGTATATCATTAATGCTGATGTAAGGTAATTTCTGCTTTTGACAGACAATCTAAACATAGGGTCAAACAATCTTCCATCAAAAAATCAAACAGAGCCTGTCTAACCACCTGTGGATAGCAGTTGGAGATTTAAGCATGACGCCAAACTATTGTAACCCATTATGAAATATATACATAGATATTCCTGCCTACAATTTCAGCTACAGAATGTGTTTTATGATTGTCAGATGGGGCATGAATCTATCAAGTTTGTTTATCTATTTACCAAGCAGGCTGCTGGTAAAGGATAAACAACATTCGGTGACTGGGGATTAATTGTCAGTTTATGTTTTGGTGTAGCTGATTAATACAAATTGGAAGGAATTCTTATTTGTCAGCCATCATAAAGCTCTCAACAATATGTTTGTAATGGAGTCATTTATGAAGTACGGCCAGTTGGTTAAGCCAATCAAATGCCAGGGAGTGTTGATCTTACTCAGTGACTTGACTTCGGCAGTAACTACTGATGACAATTGAATTGTAATGGGGTTAGAACATTGTAATGATGTTTGTGCTGAATTGAATTGAATTGAAAAATTGAATGTATACTTAATTAGCAATTCTGTTTCAAGACCGTATAAGTATTAAGGAGCCAGTGGTCAACAAGAGGAGAAAATGTGACATTTTAAGAGAGGTTCTTGCTTAATACAGGTTGAATTTGCTCTGAAAGCATACAAATGAGATATAGAAAATGTGGCTCCTTAAGACAAATATATGTGACCACTTTCACAGGTTGGTAATCAAGGACTTATAAGTAAGTGTTTGTTTATTATAGTGTCACCCCTATGGAAAGGGCCAGCTACACTGGGCTTATGAGAACCTTTATGTTGTACACAGTTCCTTCCCAAAAGCTATCATTGCCAGGCTTCAGGCTGTTAGACATTCAGAACCCATCAATTTAAGTAGCTGCTGGGTTGGCAACCGGCCGCATCAGAAAAAATCCAGGTGCTTCCACCGGGATCCCAACCTTCGACCTCCAGCTTCTGAGGCAGGCGCCTTAACCATAAGGCCGGGGAAGACTTATATCTTTTTATACTATCATTTCTTGACTGAATGCATCCTTACTTAAACACAACTAGGTTTTGAAAGGCAATTACGAACATGGGAGTTGCATTAATTTATCAGCTTTAATACTCTCACATCCTTAACTGAAACATTTGCGGGGAAAACTGAAACCTTTGCGGGGGATTTGCCATGCATCAAATTTTACCTGTTTTTAAACAGTAATAACCGACGATATCAGATAACTATTGAAAAGGTTGTTAACTTGGCACCGCAGTGTTGAAAAAATATTGTACTGATCTTCACAAATTGAATCAATCTTCTCATTTATGAATGTATAAAATGGTAAAGATATTAATCTTCAAATATCACTATCGGAAACATCGTATCGAAGAAATTATGAACATTTTTTTTTTATATATAAAACTACTGAGCTTGGATTATATAGCTTTGAAAACGTGAGTAAAATTTCTTGATATTTCCTTGCAATTCTTTCTGACATACCAATAAAAACTGACGAGATAAAATATCTATTTTACTTCTTCTCATAATATATGACGAATATACAAAATTTGATGTCTGTCAACCATTTAAAAGAGTTGTTCCCCTTTCTGAAAAAAAAAGAAAAGAAATAAAGTTAATTTGAATTTCATATTTTTATCATATACCCTCCAGTTATTATTGATCAGCTGGATTTATTGATATTTTGTCTACACAAGTTTGCAAATCTACAATCTAATGAATATATTTATTGGGCCTAGTTTCAGACATTTTCATTTCATGTCATACAGAAGTAAGTATGTAACAACTTGTTTGAAATGCAGCACCCGCAAAATCAAACTTCACAATTGTAGCAGTATCTGGTATGTCTCCACCATTTGCAGCGATTGAGGCGATACACCTCAACCTCATTGATTATAACCCAACTGAGTATGTATAGGATTTGTATCTGTATCTGGTATGTCTCCGCCATTTGCAGCGATTGAGGCGATACACCTCAACCTCATCGATTATAACCCAATTGAGTATGTATAGGATTTGTATCTCTATCTGGTATGTCTCCGCCATTTGCAGCGATTGAGGCGATACACCTCAACCTCATTGATTATAACCCAACTGAGTATGTATAGGATTTGTATCTGTATCTGGTATGTCACCGCCATTTGCAGCAATCAAGGCGATACACCTCAACCTCATTGATTATAACCCAACTGGGTATGTATAGGATTTGTATCTGTATCTGGTATGTCTCCACCATTTGCAGCGATCGAGGCGATACACCTCAACCTCATTGATTATAACCCAACTGAGTATGTATAGGATTTGTATCTGTATCTGGTATGTCACCGCCATTTGCAGCAATCAAGGCGATACACCTCAACCTCATTGATTATAACCCAACTGGGTATGTATAGGATTTGTATCTATATCTGGTATGTCACCGCCATTTGCAGCGATCGAGGCGATACAGCTCAACCTCATTGATTATAACCCAACTGAGTTTGTATAGGATTTGTATCTGTATCTGGTATGTCACCGCCATTTGCAGCAATCGAGGCAATACAGCTCAACCTCATTGATTATAACCCAACTGAGTATGTATAGGATTTGTATCTGTATCTGGTATGTCACCGCCATTTGCAGCAATCAAGGCAATACACCTCAACCTCATTGATTATAACCCAACTGGGTATGTATAGGATTTGTATCTGTATCTGGTATGTCTCCACCATTTGCAGCGATTGAGGCAATACACCTCAACCTCATTGATTATAACCCAACTGGGTATGTATAGGATTTGTATCTGTATCTGGTATGTCACCGCCATTTGCAGCAATCAAGGCGATACACCTCAACCTCATTGATTATAACCCAACTGGGTATGTATAGGATTTGTATCTGTATCTGGTATGTCACCGCCATTTGCAGCGATCGAGGCGATACACCTCAACCTCATTGATTATAACCCAACTGAGTTTGTATAGGATTTGTATCTGTATCTGGTATGTCACCGCCATTTGCAGCAATCGAGGCAATACAGCTCAACCTCATTGATTATAACCCAACTGAGTATGTATAGGATTTGTATCTGTATCTGGTAAGTCTCCGCCATTTGCAGCGATTGAGGCGATACACCTCAACCTCATTGATTATAACCCAACTGAGTATGTATAGGATTTGTATCTGTATCTGGTATGTCACCACCATTTGCAGCGATTGAGGCGATACACCTTAACCTCATTGAATATAACTCAACTGAGTCTGTCTAGGATTTGTATCTGTATCTGGTATGTCACCGCCATTTGCAGCGATTGAGGCGAAACACCTCAACCTCATTGATTATAACCCAACTGAGTATGTATAGGATTTGTATCTGTATCTGGTATGTCTCCGCCATTTGCAGCGATTGAGGCGAAACACCTCAACCTCATTGATTATAACCCAACTGAGTATGTATAGGATTTGTATCTGTATCTGGTATATCACCGCCATTTGCAGCGATCAAGGCGATACACCTCAACCTCATTGATTATAACCCAACTGAGTATGTATAGGATTTGTTTAAAAATACAACTTTCGCAACCACATATGTTAATGCATTTGTATGAGAATGTTAAGCAAGCATGAAATAACATTGTACGCAGATATAATTGCAGAGATGCATTGTTTCAATGAGGTGGAATCGCTGCATAACACTGACATGATTGTGAATTTTGACTTAGCAGGTGGAACATTTCAAAAAGTTGGTACATGTTTATCGCTATAGTAATTATAATCAAATTTTTGGAAGATATACACAATTGATTAGATTGTAATACTATATAAAAAGATAAAGTTTACAAACTTGCGGTAACAAAATATCAATTAATCCAGGTGACCAGTTATAACTTTTGTTGACGCCCACTAATTTTCATGCTGCCCTGACCCATTTTGTTTTCATAAAAAAGAAATTAAAAATATATATATATATATATTTTTTTTTTAAAAATTTAAACAATTTTATAAATAAAAAATAAAAAATAAAAATCTCCAGCCCACCCCGTTTTAAGAAAAATCTGGAAGATAATCTAGCAATTAATTTGAAATGGCCTAGTGATAAATGGACAATTACTAGACATTTATAACAAGTAGATTGTTATCAAACCTTTTATGATTTGATAGCTAAGCCCTTAATTGGGCCGTATTGCTAACCTCGTAAGTCCTGAGAATTGTCGTATGAACACTTTATGACAACTTGGAACATTTCATTTTTGCTTAGCATATTTTGCAATTTAAAAAAAACAGTACTAGTTGCGAGGTTAGCCAAAGTTTGTAAAATGGCATAAATTATCAAAAATCTGTACACTGTACTAAGATTAGTCTCAGTTTTTGTTTTACCCCCAGCAGTACATATGTTTCGGAACATTTTCGCCATTTTTCCCTTATAAAATGGTCATTATTAATTCTTTTAATTGATTTTACTAACATTTTTAAATTAGCTACTTTATTTCCTGTGATAAGATTTTACTTTAATACAGATAAAATACAAGTTGTGTTACTTTTGCGTCTAACCATTATAACAGGGTTGATTAGATTAAACACGGGTTTAAAAACAAAAACATTTTCACAGGTTTTTGATAATTTATGCCAGATGTCAAAAAAAATGTAAACTACCTTAATTGCAGCCGAGATCTGTGCATGTTTCTAAATTTAAGTACACAGCTTCTGCTGTAGTGGATAGATTATAATTTTCGCAGATTGGCGTTATGTTAGGTTCACAAGAAGTAAGCTACACTGTTTAACAATGTGTGGATGATCAAAGAGAGGTAAGCTGTTAAAAAAAGTAACTAATCAAAGATTGGATTGTAGAATAAATAAAACAGTTGAAGTGTAAGATAATTGATAATGTAGTTGATAAAGGCTGAGATGCGTTAGGTACATAGTTGATGTGTTAGGTACATTGTTGATGCATTGGGTACATTGTTGATGCATTGGGTACATTGTTGATGCGTTGGGTACATTGTTGATGCGTTGGGTACATTGTTGATGCATTGGGTACATTGTTGATGCATTGGGTACATTGTTGATGCATTGGGTACATTGTTGATGCGTTGGTTACATTGTTGATGCGTTGGGTACATTGTTTGATGCGTTGGGTACATTGTTGAACACGTACATTGTTGAACACGTAGACACAGAACCGTGATAAGTTACTTATGTTAATTGATGCAACACTTTTTGTGCCCAGTTAGTTTAGATGGTGGGAAGCTTGCTATCAATCTTTTGGTCGTGAGTTTGAATCCATGCCTCGTTACTGTGTCCGTGGGGAGTGTAGGACAAAACACCCCCCAGACTAAAAACCTTCCACTCATTTTTGTATAGGTGGACAAAACACCCCTCATCATTTTTACAAGGTGGACAAAACACCCCCTACGGTTTTCACAAGGTGGACAAAACACCCCCTACGGTTTTCACAAGGTGGACAAAACACCCCCTAAGGTTTTTAAAGAGTGGATTAAATGCTTAATATTCAAACAAAATAACACAGTATTATTAATTTTGTGGTTGATTAATATTAATATTCAATATAAACTTGCACCCTTTGATAGTAAATAAGCAGTTTTGTATGGATGAATGCTTCCAAAACATTTAGTAATTTTCTGAAATGAAAACTACTCAAATTTAATTCAAACAGTTTACGTGTTGATTTAAAACAGAAGTTGACTAGAATTACTAAAAAAAATTGTTTGTTTGTTTGTTTCTGTGCGTGAATTACGCATGAATTGTTGCAATCGCGCAGGACAAGAGAGGAAGAATTGATACAAGTGTTTATAGAGTATGAATACTTCTGCTTAATATAATGATCAGTTAATGGAGAACATATGTCATAATGATTGTGTATTTGTGAAATTGTTTGTTTGTTTGAATATTTAGCATCTTTTTTATGCCATCAAGGACAAACAGAAGATCAATTTACCTTCACCACTCTTTTCTAGAATCCAGGAAGATTATACAATACTGAAGACACCCTCTCCACCTCCAAGTAACTGATAACTTTCCCTCTTGGAAATTTGATTGTTTTCGATATGAAATCCATGTAATTAAAAATAGCATATAATATAATGATAGAAATAACTTTCAAGCTCTCCTGATTGAGCAAGTGAGATTTAATATTGTGATGCATATTTGACCTTGGTTTGACTTTTGGCTGTCTTTCCTAAAACCTCTTCATCTCTGGAAAGCTTTACAATGTCAAAAGAGATTTCAATAAAAGTTGAAATATATGCTCTGCTTATTTATTAAAATACAGAGGTTGACCCATTTGAAAGCCTAATTAAAAGAGGTGAAAATAAGGAAATTTTTTATACATCTTCAGTTGTGGCTCAGGTGAGCAACACAGACCCATTTGAGTCTCTTGTTTATTAGTTTTGATTGGAAGTGTTATTAGCCTTACTCTTGTTTTACTGACAGTCCATGAAAATATCATCAGGTGAGCAACACAGGCCCATTTGGGTCTCTTGTTTAGTAGTTTTGATTGGAAGTGATATTAACCTCTTGTTTTACTGACAGTCCATGAAAGTATTATCAGGTGAGCGACACAAGCCCATTTGGGTCTCTTGTTTAGTAGTTCTGATAGGAAGTGTTATATAACCCCTTGTTTTACTGACAGTCCATGTTATCTGAGGTGAGCGACACAGGCACATTTGGGTCTCTTGTTAAGTAGTATTAATTGGAATTGTTATATAGCCTCTTGTTTTACTGACTGTCAATGAAAGTATCATCAGGTGAGCGACACAGGCCCATTTGGGTCTTTTGTTTAGTAGTTTTGATTGGAAGTGTATTATTAACTGAAACTCTTGTTTTGCAAAATATCATCAGTTTCCTCTGACAGATGATTGACATGTGGCTTAAGTAAGTTTCTTACCAATATCTGACCAGTGGAATGTCTTCGATGATATGCAAATTTTATATTAATGATTTACTTGGTCTTGTAAAGAGTAACTGTAGTTTTGTTTGCCAGCTTGTTTTGCGTAAGTTTTTAGCTCCCGCACTTGTTAATTTTTGCCAATATGTTTGACGTGAAACGCCTTCTCTATACAGCTATCTGTGAATGTGACTGCATGATGCCTGTTTAATAATTTTCTGGTATCGGTTTATCAACAATATCACTATTTAACATCGGACACTGAAAATTAATTTACGGATATACACAGAATATTTCTGAGTGCCAGACTAAAACTAAGGGACAATGTCAAGTTTTGTTATGATTTTTTGCATTCACTTTGATAATGGTTAAAGTTTTATGAACCTATAATGTGTTCATTTTCCAATAAATTGCATAAATCAATTAACCATGATTATGTCCTGTAAGACAAATAATGATGGTGTTTAATGTCGCTTTCAACAATTTTTCAGTTAATATTAATAATATCATGATAGTGTCTTCTTGAGGCTAGTACTAATTCTAAACTCTGCCAAACTGGAGTTTCATGCTTGCCGACACAGAAAAATATGATACCCCACCCACAGGTTTTGTATATCAAATTCACTAAAACTTGACAAAAACAATAATTTAATCGGAGTGGTCAACTTGAATTGAAGTTCCTTTTCTAAAGATAGACAGTACTTAAATACCGCTTGATGATCGTTGCATCGTCATTCAGACGCATTCTATGATGAAACAAATTCTACAATATGTAAACCAGTATGTCGGATTAAATCAAAATCAAAATGGAATCACACACCTCATTTGATACTGCAAAAATATCAGGAAATTGATTTTTAAGTCTAACCTCGGTGCATAGCCCAAAATAGAAAATCCCTTTTTGGCTTGTATAATTAGATATTCATATGGCTTATACATAAACAGGGTCAGTGAGTATATAATTATGGGCTTGATAAATTGTAAAAAAATGTGTCTTCGCCATTTTCAAAATTGTAAAATAAACTTGATATATATAGCTTCCTTCAAGCTGGTTCTTGAGAACTGAATGAAGTTTTGGCACACCTATAGACTCTCTTATATCTGTATCCAGGCTGTTGTCTATCACATCAGCAGGTTTTGTCAGAGTGAATGCAACTTCAAACACCTCCAGCATTGCTCTTGCAGTATCAGGCAGTTTTGCTAATGTTCTGTTGCTGGTTTTTACTGGGTTGATAATAGTTGATAATTATGCACTTCAAGCTATTATATAACAGAATAAACACAATATTCTTTATTAACTAACATGATTGTTTTCAGAAAACAGCAAGTACGTCTAATTAGTCTTTAATCAGCTTTAAGCACCAGGCCTTAATTTTAGGTAAAAAATGGAAGCCAGTTTTATGATTTCTTGCAGCTATTATATAATCTTTCTCCAGATCTGATGTGCAAACAATTATGTAATAATGCTGAAATCAAATTACTATAAGAAGGGACGCCCAGCATTATGCTGAAATTGAATCTTTCTCATATGTTCAGATATAATAAAAATTATTATACTTCACACATAACATAACATAATTATCTCCATGTTTTCTATCTTATTCTTCAAGCCCCTGTGTGTTCTGGCTAAGAATAGAATCACTGTCGATCCTCTGCAGAAGGGTAATCCTCAGAATGGGTGTCATGTTCATTTTATCATTTTTTGTCATGTTCACTATTGTGGTTAAATTATTAACCCCTGTGTTGTTCCAGGGAACCATGAGTGATGGCAAGAATAGGATCACTGTGGCTTATGCATGTCATAACAATGCGACAAATTGAGTTATACGATAGAATTTGCTGAAACTCTGCAGTTCTGCAGGTATCAAGGTTCTAGGTTCATTCTGCATATTCATTTGTTGATGTATTTTTTTAATCTGTATGTTAATTTGTTATTGTACATGTAGAGTGAACCTGGAATCTTTCTTCCTGTTGGCGTCGAATAACATATAATGTGTTGGTACGCAGTAAAACTCTATTCATTCATTCTTATACTTCATTATTATTCTAGATATAATTAACATATATTTTTAAAAACCAGGATGTGGCACTTAAATTTTGTAAGCACAAGTAAAAAAAATAACAGTCAAAATTATCTTGGAATATTTTTATTTATAACGATTTTAAAATGGTGAAAGTTAAATATGTGTCTCACATTTTGTCATTCATATATTAGAAATACAGTACCATGCTTTTGGCCTAAAATGAAAAAAGCAATTAACGATCTGCACACATACTTGGGTATATTTTAAAGGGAATATAGTTTATTCAGGATTTTTCAAAATTTTAAAATTTGCATAGAATATTTTGTTCCCCAATATAATTATCATAGTTACCTAATAATAATGAATATTTACTGACCTGGTATTGCCAGATGCATACCTCTTTAAACATGCCAAAATAATATATTGAAAAGGGATATCTTAACTTAATGGGCTACACTCCGCGGTAAAATAGACTAAAATAGATCTCAGAAAGAATTCCAATGCATGAGAAGTGAATGATGCCAAGCAGTATTAAAGTGCTGTCTATTTTTAGAATGGTGATTTCATTTTAATTGTACCAAATATTTAATTAGTACCCATATTGTTCACTTGACATACTAAATCATTCTGATTTTATTTGTTAGTGCTAAAAATATGCTTTTCATTCATCTTAAAAATGATCTTATATTTTAAGAGATTTATAGCATATTATCCTGATAATGCTCCCTTTAATGTAATATTAGTTTATAATTAAACATAAACAATTTTAAGAGAATATTTCTTAAAATGACTAATCATGTCTCTTTAACATTTATTAATATCTCTTAACAATAAATACAGTGAACAAATCTTTTTGCTAAGTGACCATAAGTACTGATCAAGGATTCCTCTCAGTATTGAGATTTCAAAAATAACATTTTCAGTTTTATTTTGATTCAGGGGTCGTGAGTTCAAATCCTGATCTGGCGACAGCGTCTGTGATGATTTATATACAACGTTGCATCCCATTGTCATTTATCTCTCACCTCTGATTGAAGTCAGGGAGAGTCATCAGTAACTTACAGAGATGGATGTCCTTGAATACTGGTTAACCTTCCAGAATCCCAGGAAAGAGTGGTTGAAGGTTAACTGCTCACATTCAATTTCAGTTTTATTTTATTTATTATATTTTCTTTCTCTGAATTACACTTCAAAGCCAAGACTTTTTGCCTTCTGGATCAAAGATATGACATTTCTGCTATTTTATTGCGAACCCTAAGACAAATAAATTGCCAGCTAGTACCTCCATAACCATTGGTGAACTTTATTCTGTGGCATGAATTTATAGCCGCAGGACAATATGTTATTTAACGTGAAAAATCATAGTCTGGGAGTCCAATTAAGTCTTGTTTAACAGAAGCATTACAACGGGATACCAAGCATTTATCTAACTGAGATTGGTAGACAAAATCTCTTTACTGCGATGGGATTCAAGGATGTAATTTGTTGCTTTGAAGTTGGCACACTTAGCGTATTGTTTCTGTAAACATTTTGTTGATAGCGAAGGATGTTTTTTTTAGGCCCCTAACATTAATTGTAATTATGTTGTAAAAAGGTTAGGAAAAGTTATATCTTAAAAAATGAATAGGGAAAACACTGAATGGGTGGGCTTTCTTTAATCTTAAAGAAACTGCAAAGTAATGATTTATAATATCCTTTTACTCTTACAGACTTTACCTTGCACCTATAAGATTGTAGAGTGATTAAGTAAAGAGCCTCCCTTCACAGTGGAAGACCCTGGGTTAGATCCCCACCTGGGTCATACTAGTTGAAGACTTGAAAAATGGTGCTAAAAACTGCATCGTTTAGTGCTCAGCATAAAGAAGATAGTTGTAAGACAGGTTAGCCATGTATCAGTATAACGTGACTGGGAAAGGGAGGAGAACACGTCTGCTGCATGATACTCCAGACTTTGGCAGAGCTTTGAATACTGTCTCAAGCAAACAGCAATGCTAAACACAATTCGATAAATTCATTGTTCAAACACCATTCAAAATAATTCATTGTTTAAACACCATTCAATAAATTCATTGTTTGAACACCATTCAATAAATTTATTGTTTAAACACCATTCAATTCATTTCATTGCTAAACCCCGTTTTGTTTAAACACCATTCAATACAGTTGGTGTTAAAAACCATTCAATACAATTGGTGCTCAACACCATTCAATACAATTCATTGCTAATCACCATTCAATACAATTGGTGCTAAACACCATTCAAAACAATTGGTGCTAAACACCATTCAATACAATTCATTGCTAAACACCATTCAATACAATTGGTGCAAAACACCATTCAATACAGTTCATTGCTAAACACCATTCTGTACAATTGTTGCTCAAAACCATTCAATACAATTCATTGTATTTATTTAGTTAAGTATAATATTACATATCTGACTCCCCTTTCCCTGACTTTCCCTTTAATTGTGCTTAATTGTAATTTATTGATAATGAGATGATTTTATTAATATCTACAACTGTCAATCATGCAAGTTGTGATGGTAACATTTAAATATTGACCATATAAGTCGTATACCGACATGACATTGTAGAATATGATAATGTTTGCTTTGCTTTCTATTAACCATGTATGGCGGTGGTAGTATTTACATTTTCCATGTAGATACTAATTTATTTTAGGTTGTTTGCAAAGTAAGCTCAGAGCTTACATGAACCACTCTCAAGTCCGCTTTCTGGGTAGAACCTGTAATGAGTGTTATTTCAAGTTGAGTGGAAGATCAAACGAACCTGCAACCTGTGGCATAAGCATCAAACACTGTGTCCATTACACTACTGTCCCACTTATATGTTGCTAATAATTTGCATTCTTAAAAAGGTTTGCATTGTTTGTTTATTGTTAGGTGAATTCTTATAACAACCCTAACTGGGTAATGAAATAGTGCAAGACTTAGGATAGAAAAGTCTGTTACAGAGTTTGTTTGTTTGTTTGTTTGAATGATAAGTGGCATCATTTCTATGTCATCGAGGGCTAACAGACAATCAGCAGTAGGAGACGATTGACAATAAGATGAGTGTCGTACGTCAATTATCCCCGAGACTGACTGGGTGAGGATTTCAACTTAGGACCCCTGGATTAATAGTCAGACGTTCTATCGACAGAGCTAAACGGGCCATTTTGACAAATTAATGATTAATTGTTCCATTGCTAACATAAAAATAGAGGTTAAAAAAGTACTTTTTCATTCTGCCAAATGTGCTGAACATTTTGCGATATCATTTAAATACTGTTATTACTGCATTCTGGATAAATTTTCAAAAAGGTGTTTGATATATTAAGCTTATTTCTTTATTTTTGTCTGGTTGTATGGGATCAATACGATTTCTTGTTAAGTTACATCTTTCTTATGCAGCCGTTGACTGAATAACCTATTTCATGGGTTGTATGTCAACCTCGCCTGATATTTTATCTATCAATTTTGCTGAGATGCCTGTAATGCAGACAGAAAAAAACTTAAAATTTATTTAAACAAGCATTTTCTTTTGAATGATGCTTTCAGATTTGTTTCTCGATGTTTTACACTGTAACTCTCTGGCCATGTGTCTTAGCTGTATGTTGGTTTTGTGACAACAAGACACAGTGTCACAAAAAACACACAAAAATATTTTAGGACTATCATGCAGGTTCTTTTATCCATACCATTGCTGAATTTTTATAATAAACTTGTCTATTTTTTATATTGTACCAATCAGTCAAACATTAGGGCTGTTAATAAAATATTTACTGTCTGAGATTGGCATATAGAAGACACTGATCAGACTGGACTGTTTCATGCCTTCCGCATGCAAGGCAGATGCTCTACCACTAGACCAAGTAGCGATATTATGACAATATAATGCAGAACATAAATGAATACTTTAGGTAAAAAAAAAAATTTTTAAGAATAATTCCAGCGTTGTTTTAATCCTACAATGCAATTAACATGGTAATTTTAATGAAAATTTGTATTAAACCTTCAATTATTTGAAAATATCTAAAACTCAAGTCATTGTAAAATTTAAATAATTTAGTTGGTCCAAGTGGACTTCAAGTTATTGCAGATTGACTGTATTACCAAATTTTATTAATTTAATAGTTTTAAGAAGTTAATTGCATCACAAATGCATGGATTATCAGTAACATTGTTATAATTTCAGCAAAGCTTGCAAGAATTAGTAATTGTAAAAGGCGTATAGCAAGCAAACTGTTTTGTTAATTCATACAATAAACTCAGAGCGGGGAGAAAATCCACCAATTTTCTTGCTATTGTAATTTTTCTGCTGGCAAATTGCACCAACTAGAGATCTGTCGCTGTTATTATCATTACTGGAGGGAAAGGTCGTGGAGGCGGTATAAGATACATATGTTTATAGCATAACATTAATAACAAGTCATTATAAGTAACGTGAAATGGAAAGAAACAAAGAATTACAGGTAATTAGCAGTTGTTGCAATAGCAATACTAGGTGCGTGCGAGTTACACAGGTGGATTAGTGGGAATGCCATTAAGGGTCATTGACGCTGGCTGTATATGTACCGCTGTGCCATCATCCATCTTAGTATATGTCATCAACCTCTAATTGAGTACCGCAGCAGTGTTGTAGTGGTAAAGCATCTGACAGTCATTAGTTTGATTCCTGACATGGTCATACCAAAGACTAGAAAAATGTTTCCTCGCTTGGCTCTCAGCATTTAGAGGATAGTTCTAGGTCTAATCAACCAGCTTTCAGTATAATGTGACTTTGGGGTATCATGTAACCATGTGTCTGCGTGATCAACTCCAGTGTGGCAGTTCTTAGAATAGTCTGTATCAAGTAGACACGGATCTTACTACTGAGGTCATTGGTTTAAGCCTGAGCGCCGCCAAAAAATTTATTTGAGAAAACTTGCCTGTTTAACCAGCAACATGTATTAGATTGTGAATCAATAAAAGGAGAATTGAAAACAAATTCTGTTCTGTGCTTCTCAGTTATCTGTTACCATTTCAACTCATTTATCATTTGTTCCTCTGAAAAGTTATTGGTCTAGCTGGCAAAATATATGCATTTAAGCATCTCTCTGCATGAAACTTACAAATAAATCGAGTTTCTAATTTGTTCTATGAACTTTTAAATGCATTTAATTTTGAACTGAACAAAAGTTCAAATGTTCAACTTTATTTTATTACACTTTGCATGTCAATTAGAGATATAAAAAATGTTTATTTGCACATCCAATCAAGTGTTAACATCACTTTTAGAAGGTTTCAGTGACGGAGTACAATTAAATAAAACAGTTTACTTGACTCATTGCAAATGTTGCAAAAAATTGCAATGTGATTATAATTGGGAGTCATAAGTGTTCCAAATATAAATATCATATTGTATATATTGTTTGACAACATTTATTCACCAAGTTCTAATGGTACAAAATTTAACCTTTTGTAACAGATATATCATCTAAACTATTTATCAGTTCTCTCACCACTGTTTCAGTTGGGAAGTTATCAGTTTGAAAAAAAATACGAGAATATTTTAAAGCATGAAACAATGATGTCTTTTCAATTGAAATTCAAGGTACTCGTTAAAGCTGTTTACACGGTACATAATGTTGTATTTCTGTTTAGATTTAATTGATCGTCAATATTTTCATTCATCAATTTACGGTACAGTTAAATAAGTTGTTATCAATCAATGAGAGAGTAATTTTCAATATTTACATACTGTTTACACAGTATATACCTAAGTGCACCCACACCATTTGTATGATTTTTTGTTTCTTCAACTAAGCCACGACAGACTGGTGTTAATGTCTGCGATAATATTTGCTCAAATATGGAAACCACAATTACGACATTACTTACACAGAAATAATTCCATTGTTCTTGAAAATTGGCGATCAATTCTAGGTAAATGGTCGCCACCAGTCAAACAAATTTTTCACGGTTGCTTTTTATCAAAGAAAGTATCGGGGAGAGAGTTAAAGGTAACTGACATAAATGCTGAAACTGATACATAATGTGTTACATGATATTTGTAAGAGGGGTCTATACAAGATTACATGGCATGAGATAACATCTATGGATTTTCCATTAATCAGCAATGGAAATACAGCAGTTGGTGGTAAAGATTGTGTCAACATTTGACATGTCTTAGTTAAAAGCTGCATATTATGGCAGAATTGAGATGTTTGGTTAAAAGCTGCATATTGTGGCAGAATTGAGATGTTTTGGTTAAACGCTGCATATTGTGGCAGAATTGAGATATAATGGTTAAAAGTTGCATATTTTGTCATAATCGTTATGTTAGTGGTTAAAGCTGCATATTTTTTGTCAGATTTAAGATATTATGGTTTAAAGCTGCAAATTTTGTCAGAATTGATATGTAAGGGGTTAAAGCTGCATTTTTTTTTGTCCGATTTGAGATATTATGGTTAAAAGCTGTACATTTTGTCAGAATTAAGTGGTAATGTGTGGTTAAAGGCTGAATAATGCATCAGAATTGAGCTGATGGGTTAAAATCTGCATTTTGTGACAGAATTGAGATGTTATGGTTATCTGCCTATTGTGACAGAATTGATATGTTAGTGTTTAAAGCTGTCTATTGTGAAAGAATTGAGAAGTTATGGTTAGATGTTTACTGTGACATAATTGAGATGTTATGGTTAGCTGTTTACTGTGACATAATTGAGATGTTATGGTTAGCTGTTTACAGTGACAGAATTGAGATGTTATGGTTAGCTGTTTATTGTGACAGAATTGAGATGTTATGGTCAGCTGTTTATTGTGACAGAATTGAGATGTTATGTTAGCTGACTATTGTGACTGAATTGAGATGTTATGGTTAGCTGTTTATTGTGACATAATTGAGATGTTATGGTTAGCTGTTAACAGTGACATAATTGAGATGTTATGGTTAGCTATTTATTGTGACAGAATTGAGATGTTATGTTAGCTGCCTATTGTGACATAATTGAGATGTTATGGGTAGCTGTTTATTGTGACATAATTGAGCTGTTATGTTAGCTGTTTATTGTGACATAATCAAGATGTTATGTTAGCTGTTTATGGTGACATAATTGAAGTATTATGGTTAGCTGTTTATTGTGACATAATTGAGCTATTATGGTTAAAAATCTGCAGCTTGTATATATTTGTTATTGGACAACAGTCACTTTGGTTAGTTACATTGAATTTCCAAGAATACAATTTTTTTCTACAAATATAACGCTTTTGGAGAGTGGGGGTGCGGGGGTGTATGAACAAAGAAGACAACACATTCAAGTTTCCATGAATTATACATGTAAAACTATAAAAAGACTGGAAAGTATTCTGTTCATGTACATTGTCCCAATCAGCCAAATATTCCAAGATGCTGTCTCATTATCACTTACCTTTCATTGCTTAAGTCATGGGTTCAAGACCATTATTGGTCCAAACATTCTAATTGAGATTTATGTTTGCTTAGTTTACATGTACTTGTGCCGTGCCAGCTAGCTGGGTGGGTAACCGCCCCACCATTATATATAAGTCTCCTTGATGATTGGTATACGACATTAGGTCACATTTTCATTCGTCTCTCACCGCTGATTCAAGTGAGATGGTTATAAGTTACTGGCAAAGATAAATCTGCTTGAGTACTGGTTAACCAGGTGGAGAATCCCAGGAAAGATTGGCTATGTTAACTGATCATCTGTTAGCCCTTGATGGCATAAAAATTACGCTAAATATTCATATAAAACAGTCATAACATGTACTTGCAGAAGGACGATGGTTTATGTCCATGGATCTGAGGTCTGCCTCCACTAATACAACTTATATATCTAACATGTGGTGTGTGTTGAATTGGTGATAATCTACAATTCTTCTCCATTAAGCTTCTATTTTTTTGGATATCCAATTTGGATGAAGTTTAAAAGTGGATCAATAATATAAACAGCATGTGATTCTAATTGCTGCAAGTTATTCTGTTCACAGCAAGTTTGTTACTTTTGTTATGAATTGTTTCCCCGTGTTTGAAAATTGTGCTTGCAGCCAACCCTAATTAATAATATTGCTCAAACTTGGCAACAAATATATCGGTATTTCAATATTTCCAAGGCAAGTATATTTTTCATTTTCATATTTATGAAGAAATCAGTCATGCCAGAGACAATCTTTAAAGCACTAAGACTCAAAAGGAATGATATTTCTGGAATGGTTTCTTAATCATGATAGACTGACTTAAAATCTGTCCAGATTCCTGTTTCACTAACATAGTTTATACTTCAATATTTAAAAAACTTTGATTAGGCCATTATCAATTAATAAAAGAAAAGCACCCAACTTTTGTTTCTTAAGGTAAATGAGTTCAACTTTTGTTTCTCTAGGTAAATGAGTACAACTTTTGTTTCTCTAGGTAAATGAGTACAACTTCTGTTTCTCTAGGTGAATGAGTTCGATTTTTGTTTATTGTGTATATGAGTTCAACTTTTGTTTCTTAATGTAAATGAGTTCAATTTTTGTTTCTCTAGGTAAATGAGTTCAACTTTTGTTTCTCTAGGTAAATGAGTTCAACTTATGTTTCTTAATGTAAATGAGTTCAACTTTTGTTTCTTAATGTAAATGAGTTGAACTTTTGTTTATTATGTAAATGAGTACAACTTTTGTTTATTATGTAAATGAGCTCAACTTTTGTTTATTATGTAATTGAGTACAACTTTTGTTTATTATGTAAATGAGTTGTACTTTTGTTTATTATGTAATTGAGCTCAACTTTTGTTTCTTTAGTTTAATGAGATCAACTTTTGTTTATTATGTAAATGAGTTCAACTTTTTTTTTTATTATTCTTAACTTTGGTTGAGCTCAAATTTAACTTTTATGGCCGGCTAATGAGCCGAACTGCTACCTCTAGCATATTATTACTTTTTATTTTAGGCCATTATAAATGAATTGCTAGATTATCTTCAAATTTTTCTTAAAAATGGGGAATGGGGAGGATTTTATTATAAATTTTTTTTATGTTTTTGATTTTTTGATTTTCTTTTTTTTTTTATGAAAATAAAAAGGATCGGGTTGGCATGAAAATTAGGGGGCGGACAGGGATGATAATCTAGCAATTAATTTATTATAACCTTTACATAAAGCATTCATGGTGATCAAGATTTTAAACTGGCTCTAGACAAGCTGCATAATTGTTTCATTGACATAAATAAAAACATAAAAACTTAAATACACAGTTAGACCTGGTAAGCTCAGTCTGTAGTGCATCTGACTAGCATTTGATTTTTTTATGTGCTTTTAAATGGAGTATATCAGTATAAAATGCTATTAATGTCTTAAAGAATAAAATAATTATCAAAATAGATATAAAAGAATCGCATTATTTTTAATAAATAAAATTCAAATAGTTTAGTATGTCAAATCTACCAGAACGTGCTTGACAACCTTTGCATCATCATTTTGACTTTCTAAGATGAAACTATGTGTAAACCTGTATAACGAATCAACTTGAAATCAAAATGAAATCACGTGACTCATTTAACACAAAATATGATCGATTTTAGTCTAACCTAGATGCATAACCCAAGTAACTAGAAATCCCTTTTCAACATAATTTTTTGACATTTTAATTAAATATATTTTTAGCAATACGCGGTCAGTGAGTATATATAGGCATGGTATATTGGAATAGGAGGTTTTTAGCCAATTTCAAAATTTTGAAAAATCCTGATATAATCAATATTAATGATAAATCAGAAAGAGATAAAATTAAATTAGTTCATGGAGTTTTTTCTTGCAATAACAGAACACTTGTAATAGTTTTTTTCATACTTATCATTATCATTTATTATATTATCAGCATATAATGTCATAGTAAATTATCTGTTGTCCGTCCGTTGTTAACCATTTTCTTGTACACGTGATAGCACCTTCATTTTTCAGTGAATCTTAATTAAACTTGCACAGCAGTTATATAACCACAAGTTCTTGGACAAGTTCTTGAACCAGTGTGATTCGACAACAAATGCCCCGGCCACAGGGTTTATGGACACATTTCAAGTCAAATTTTAAAAAAACATTTTCTGAAATCATTTTTAATATCAATATTTTTTTCCCCCATTTTAATATCTGAGAATAAGTGCCCTACATGATTATCTATGTGTTGTTACAGCTGCTGAACTCTCATAAAAGCCTGGCTCAGTCTGTCACACAGCTGACTGTAAATCCAGGGGTCGTAAGTTTGAATCCCTACTGGCCAGCATTGTCTATGTGATGATTAATATACAATATTTAGTCTCATTGTCATTCATCACTCACCTCTGATTCAAGTGGGAAAGTTATCAGTTTATTGTGGAGATAGGTATGATCAAGTACTGGTTAATCTTTCAGGATCCTAGGAAAGAGTGCTTATGTTAACTGATAATAATCAAAGCACTGCAGTGCTGATGGGGGCAGAGCAGTTAAGATGTAAAATGTCGCTATTTTTTTTTAGACAAACGGGTCAGTTTGCATAGGTTGAAGTAGAATAATCCCGATTACCTTTGATTCTTATACAGGGTACAAAAGCTACATGTTCTATGCTTAACGTTGACCCTTTTCTCGAATAAGTCAGAGAATGTAACTGAATGGTTTGCTTTTGAAAGTGTATTTTCTGCTATAGCAGGAATATCAACTCGTAAATTTGGCAAATGTCCAACTTCAAGATATTAGTTCAACTCAATAATATGAGATTTGTATCTTCAACTCAACTCGTGATATTTTCAGAAATGACAAGCTTTCTATCATATATATAATATCAAAGTGCTCTGAATCTAGCATGATAAATTCCACTTTGAGTATATTCATTTTCTATTTTCTTTATTGATTTCTCTAGCGCAACAGGGAAACAATTCGTTTAAAAGACGAAAAGTAGAAATGTGTATGTCGACATTAATAATTGATTCTTACATTTATATTTTCTGGGGCCCTATATCACCCCATAAATGGAACCGCACTAACCAAAATGTTATGGTGCCGATTTTTGGACACATCTGGATGTTTGTGTATTTTTGCTATGGAAACACAAATGCTTTGATTCTAATATGTTTAAATGGAAATTATCTACCGTTCCAATTATTGAAAATATATGAAATATTTACTAAATTCATAACTCAATCAATCTCGAATTCTTTTTATGAATACAAGTCTATTTTAAAACATTTGGGAGAAATTGCAAGTCACGTGATCGGCATTAGCATATCTCTATTTAAAGAATGAGTATTGATTGTTTATTGGCATAAGCAAGTTCCTTGGCAAAAGGGACAGATCTAGAAAAGTTTCGTTCCCGTATTCAATGAAATATGGTAAATATATTTACGACTAATAGTTAAAATTCAGTTGTCTGTCTTGAAATGTTGTCCAAGATAACGTCCTGAAAAATCTTTTGGTCACATGACCATAGTTCAGTGCATCTGTATTCATGAGCTTTAATTCCTTTGTGCTGATAAATAGCACTGTATATAAACTTGGAATTTATACGTTACACAATTGTTTATAGGTATAAATCGTGGCTGCCTGTTATAATATTAATGTTTTTGTTGAAATAGGCGAATCTACTGTTTATAGTGAGTTCGAATGCTTATAAGGGGGTGGAACTATTTGATTGGTGGTTGTCAGGTTTGCATTAACATGATACATGGTTGTAGATTTGCGGTATAGGAAAAAAATCATGTTAGCTCTGAGAGCAGCTGCTAAAGCACCGCCCCCTAAAATGACACTTAATATTCAGTTCAATTCATTTCTCATCGAAGTATTTGTATAAAACTACAAGAAAAATTTTTTAACTAAAGGCTCCAATACGGATTGCGCAAAGGTTGAAGGTAGCAGCCAGTGAATTCAGTTGAAAAATTTCAGATTTTTCAGATTGTTTCGACAGATGGCATATTACCTGAACATTTCGGATACCAGGTGTTATACGAGTTACCTAGTGAATTTTCTTCATCATTCATCCATGCTTGACATCCCCAGCTGATAAAATAGAAGAATGTGTAATTCTGATGCTTGTACTACATCACTTACAAATCCCCCTACAACAGAGCTGCAGACAGGTTTTGAAACTGATTGAGAAATAATTTCATTGCGTAATGATGGAATCATTCAGGAAAATGTTCAGTTTGTATTGAATGAAGAAAGTTGCAAAACACATTTTTTTTCAACCTTATTTTTTTTTTTGTAGTATAACTTTCATTTACGACATTTAGTACTGATAGACAGTCAAACCTGTCTTAAGCAGTCAGTCAAGGGAAAGTGCAAAAGTGGCCCTTTACAACAGGTTGATGCTTAATACAGGTTGATTTGCTCTAAAAGCATACAAAAATTGAAAAATGTATCTCCTTAAGACTAGTGACTGCTTGATAGAGATGCCAGCTTACATAAGTTCAACTGTATAATGTAAATTATTAAATAAAATAATTCATGCTTTAATATTGAAGTCGTTTAAATATATAAACTAATGTTCATAATATGCTGTTTACTGAATATAATAATTAAAATAATTGATTGAACCTGAAACATTTAATTGGCAATTGCAGATGGAAATAGTTACCCAAGAAGGATTAGGTTTCAGTTTTACTAAATATCCTCAACTTGAGATTTTCCTCAACTCAAATATTTGAAGTGCTATAACTTCATTTTCATTGGTCATTTTGCATGTTCACCTTCACCGGTTCCTGTTTCAGAGGTGTGTGGTCAGTGTGCGTGCAGTGAGTTCAAGTATTCAGAGAAATTGAATTTTGAGTTGAGGAAAATCTCAGCTTGAGAGGTTTGGTGCTACCCGACTCTGAATAGATTATGTCTGTCCTTCAAATTGGAAACATTCTCACATTTATGTTTTAACCAAGCCGTGGGACTTGAACTCTCATCCTCTGTGGTCTTAAGATGCCACATTGTATGCCATTATGCACTAAGGACTCCATAGATCATGGTTTTGAACCAAGCCGTGGGAGTTGAACTTTCATCCTCTGTGATCTTGAGATGCCACCTTGTATGCCATTAATGCATTGAGGACCCCATAGATCATGGTTTTGAACCAAGCCGCGGGAGTTGAACACTTAACCTCAGTGATGTTGATGTATATGATCTTCAGATGGCGCCTTGCATGCCACTCTACGTGGAGGACTGCATTCATCATTTAAACATTGCATGGTAATATAAAACATTACGTGCCCAGGTTAGACTAAAATAGATTTCCCACTTAAAATTTGCAATATATTTTGAGACATATTTTATAAGTCACGTTTTTGTTGTTTATTTTTTTTCAATTTGATCCATAATACAGGTTTACACATAGTAAAAATTATTTCATCTTTGAAAAAGTCCGAATGATGACCCGGCCATCAAGCAGTATTTCAGAATGCTGTCTATATTTAGAACAGGGATTTCGCTTCAAGTTTTCCAACCAATTTATATAATTATGATCAATTCTGTCACAATTTAGGCGATTTAACATACCAAATCATTTGGATTTTATTTATTGATGAAAATGAGATACTTTTTATTCATTTTAAAAATAATTTTATTTATTAAGATGTTTATAGCATTTTTTTTCCTGATTACTTTATACACCCTTCAACTCTGTGTCCTGCTGCTAAATCTGTGCACGCTGCTGAAATCATATTATAGAAACGGAAAACAATAGTTGAATGAACTCATTATGTCTCTTTACTACATATTTTGTCTATGTATATTTATTAAGCTGCAGATGATGAGGAATTAATGGATACGGAGGAGAAGATAAGATTAATGAGTTTTTTTGTCTTGCTCTGTAATAACTGTATTTGTTTCTCGTGATTGAATTAATACTGTACGAAACTTCTTATATTTCTACAAATTACCATGTCTCTGCCTTAAATTTCTTGGCGGCTTATAATTATAGAAAAATGTAAAGTTATACACAATTCGCCTGAACAAAAATTATGAGTTATAATGTGGATGATTTAAAGGTACTTGACTGTAGTATAATGGATGTAGATTCTTATTTCTCTGTCATTATTTTGGAAAAATTTGACAGTTTTGTGTGATCATTATTTGTAATTTTTCTCTGTATTTATTTGTTCTCTAATTAACAAATTTACCGGACTTTTTCATAGATCTTGTTACTCTTAAGGTAGCACGCACTAATTAATTTTGTACTGATATTTAATGATGGTAACTCAATCATTTACTATAACGGTTCTCCCTTGAAGCCATCAACACAAAGCAAGGCATGGTTATAACAAATACATTCAAATACTTAATATACATACAATCATACAATTGATTAAAGTCATTGCATTTCTAAGATATACGTGAATATACAATGGTATGGCAATTATATAGCATAGATATTGTATGGCTTATAGAAATATTAAGATAATTTACTATTCCACTGGACCTGCTGAGTTAGAATTACTTATGAATGCTGCCTAATATTTCTTTTTGAATTCTGTAATATATTTTGCTTGTTGTACACTGGGGGTTATAGAGTTCCATATGAGAGTTCAAGAATAGTGGATACTTTGTTTGTATTTGTTAATCTATATTTAGAATTTATTTTAGAATCATTATACTATGGCGGAAAAAGAGCGCAACTGTGTAGTGAGACTGTCACACATTCAACTCAATTGTACAACATTTTGTTATAACCTGTTTTATGGTGGAAATGGAGAGTCCTCCATGGTTGAGTGGCCTTACAAGGCGCCATCTCAAGATCACTTACCTCTCACTGCTAAGGTCGTAGGTTCTAGTCCCGCTCACTCCAAAAACTTTATATGAGAAAGTTAGTTTCCAGTTAGTTGTGGAAGGACGCTGGTTCTACTCTAGAGTCTGAGGTCTTCCTCCACCAGTAAAACTTGATATGCCGTATATAACCTGAAATGTGTTGAAAATGGCATTAAACATCATCCAAAAAAAAAAATGTTGGAAATGGAATTTTACACCTTAAAAAATAACAAGAAATTTGTTCATTGCCTAAAAGGCCATCAGGCAGCATTATGAAATTATTTATCTAAATATTTCGTCTGTACGGAAGTCATCAGAGAGACGAGGTTGTCACTATCACTTTATCATGTGTGATATGTTGAGACAACCTAATAGTATTAGTCAAGTGAACAATGAAATGTGCGTCTCTCCGAGATTACTGACATTGACTTTTATTGCCTCTACGCCACCACTTTGGTGTCAAATACGTAATATCAGCACATTAATTGCTGTATTAATAGATATTTGACTTTCCTGTGGCCAAGCTGTAGAACTTTTTTTTTTGACTTCTATATTGTTCTGCTATTGAACAAAATCGCAAAATCAGCTTTTCTTGTGTGTTAGTATTTACCTTTTGTGATGATCAGACAGTAAAAATATAATTATTTTTAAAAATAATAAGTTTTGGGACAGCAAAAAAATTAATTATTTGTTGATGTCCTAAAATATAGGGTAAATATGATAAGTATATTTCATATGATATAAAATTTGTCTCATTTAAATTCTCACCGATACTGAGTTCTTGTAAGAAATATGATTTCGAGCCTTTTATGTTTAACTAAGATGTCTGTATTTAAATTTTTAAAGACCTCTTTGGAATAATTTTTCTTTTTAGATGAAAGAATTTTAAGTTGTAGTGGCTTTTCATGAAGTCTCAATTATTCAGACACAAATATTTAGTCAAGAACACAGCGTTGGCAACTATGAATTGCTCCATTGCTGCAGAAATGTACCAAGTGCTTTCTTATTTCATGTACACCCCCCTCGCCCCCTTGTCTCATGTGACCTTTTACCTGATTCCCTTGATGTTACTTAAGACAGCCTAGACTACTGTACCTTATTACATTGATGGGATGAAATGTTTTCAGGATACTGGCTCCCAGCCCTGAGTTTTAATAAGGCCATTATAAATTAATTGCTAGATTTTCATCCAAATTTTTCTTTAAGATGGGGAGGGCGGGAGGATTTTATTATTTATTTTTTTTTCAAAATTTTATAAAATTAAAAAAAAAAGGATCAGTGTGGCATGAAAATTAAGGGGCTGTCAGGGATGAAAGTCTAGCAATTAATTTATTATGACCTAACTTTATCATTTTATTGACCCCTTGAGCATGAAGGTCCTATGTGTATATGAAACATGAGGGCACATAGCACCTTAATGCTCTGGAGGTCAGTATGTAAGTTTCAGGGGGCGGATCAAGGACTTCAGATTAGAGGGTGGTGGGTTAAGTATGAAACTCCAGTTACAAATTATTCTGTTTGAATAATCAAACTTTAAGGCTGAACGGGCACACATGTTTATCAGTAGAAATTTAGTGAATTTTAATAGAATATGGGATTATTGGAGGCATACACTGAGTTTTCCAAAGAGTAGATCCGCCATTGTGTTCCAATTTTAACATTTTAACCAGTATTATATTTTATTGAAAATAGTGTCAAATGTTTATTTTATTTTTTTTCTACTTTCAGAATGTGACCTATTATTCTTTTAGAGGGCGTTTTTCGGAGTCAACAACTCTTGTGACCATTCATAAAGGCAGTGTGGCACCACGTGGCAAGCAAACGTGGCAGCGTGAACTGCTAAGTATACCCACAGTTGCGCCTTCACATCTCCGTGGATGTAAAATCATAGACATACAATACTATCTGGAGGTTTGTAAAGCAATGTCCTGATTCAATACAATATAACAAATTATACATGGTGTTGGGGTTCAAATGTAAGTTTATGGACCAGACGGTCAGATATCAAATGGTTTAATTACATGCTAGGTCTGATTGCCCAATCCATAAAATCCGTAAAGTGTTTTTTTATTATTTTATAAGGAGTACAATATATTTGAAATCTAAATCCCCCTCTCATGTGAATACCATATTTGGACTGAAACACTATGTAAAATTATTGCCTAAGTATTCAGTCTACATTTGCATGATATTTCCCTTAATTGGTCTCTAAATGAATGTTTTATATCACCAAGCCCAAATTGAAATACATTTTTTATCATTTTTTAACCTTATTAAGAACACATTTTGTATCTTGAAACGCTTTTAGAAAACAGTTTCTATCGCAAATCTCATTATAATATTTATTAGTATATATTTTTAACCACATACCTTATTTTGTATAAACAACTTTATATAGAACATGTTTTGTAACTCCAGACATATTTAAATGACAACATATTTTGTGTTGTAAACCTTATTAATAAAAACATATTTGTTCAACCTTTTTTGCTCCCCCCATAATTTTTTGGGTGGCATATAGTATCGCAGTGTCTGTCCGTCCTTCCTTCCGGTATTTCGTGTCCGGCCTGTTACTTGTCATGCATAGATGGATTTTGTTAATACTTGCTACAAATGATCAACATAAAATGATGATATGTTGCTGGAAAGACTCACACCCGTACCTCAAAGGTCAAGGTCACACTTTGAGTTTGTTTGACAACACTTTGAGTCTGTTTGAGATTTCAAGCCCGGTTTGTAACTTTATCAAACATGGATTGATTTCAAAAACACTTGGCTCAATTTATTAATTGATCAACACGACGTGATGACATGTCACATTAAGATCCAGAAAATTACCTCAAAGGTCAAGGTCACACTTTCAGTTTGTTTGGTATTTCATGTCTTGTCTGTAACTTTGTCTTACATGGAGGGATTTTAAGGGAGCTTGACACAAGTGATCAACATGTCATGATGATGTGTCACCTTCATTTACCTGTAGAAATACTCAGACCTTTACATCAGATGTCAATGTCAAGGTAACACAGAGGTCAAGGTCACTTTAATGTAAAAAAATCCCATTAAATTGTGTGTCTAGTCTGAAACATCTGTTCATTACTCTTGATATTCATAGATAAATCGCTACCTATTATAAAACATGTTATTTTCACAAAACATTTTTTATTTCATCAACCTTTATTAGAAAATTTGTATCATTATTTAGAACACAGTTTAAATTGTATCATAAACACTATTTAGAACATATTTTTTTAACATAAACATGTTTAAGAACACATTTTGTATCATAAAGATTATTTAGAACATAGTTTGTAGCATAAACATTATTAAGAACACAGTTTGCATCATAAATATTTTTTAGAACACACTTTCTATCATAAACATTATTTAGAACACATTTTGTTTCATAAACATTATTTAGAACACATTTTGTATCATAAACATTATTATTAAAAACACAATTTGTATCATAAACATTATTTAGAACACATTTTGTATCATAAACATTATTAAGAACACAGTTTGTATCATAAACATTATTTAGAACAATGTATGATCATAAACATTATTAAGAACACAGTTTGTAATATAAACAGTATTTAGAACACAGTTTATATCATAAACATTATTTAGAACACAGTTCGATCATAAACATTATTTAGAACACAGTTTTTATCATTAAGATTATTTAGAACATAGTTTGTAGCATAAGCACTATTAAGAACACATTTTGCATCATAAACATTATTAAGAACAAAGTAGGTATCATAAACATTTATTTAGAACACATTTTCTATCATTAACCATGTTTTGGTAATTTTGTTCTACAACACATTTTGTATCATAAACTTTATTTAGAACACAGTTTGTATCATAAACAGTAGTTACAACACAGATTGTATCATAAACATTATATAGAACACATTTTGTATCATAGAAATTATTTAGAACAAAGTTTGTATCATAAACATTATTTAGAACACATTTTGTATCATAAATGTTATTTATTAGAACACAGAAGTCGAATCAACACAGTTTTTTTTCCCTTTTTTAGCTGAGTATAAAGCCAGCTGGTATTGCCAGAAAAGTGAAACTTCCTCTGGACATCGTTATAGGAACCATTCCCATCAGCCAATCACAATCTCAGAGAGCTTCATATCACCCGCTGCCATCCACTGTCAGTGATAACACTTGTCCGTTTCCATTTTTCGAGAACATCTCTGACCAAGTGTTTCTCACCGACAAGTTATGCTTACAGCACATGTTGCCTACAGCGCCCCCTTGGGAAGAGGATGACGATATACCCTGATGATGTTAGTATATGGATTCTTTACCATCTGACTGTCATATCTTTTATTTGAGATAAATTGATTTCTTTAATATGTAGACTTACCTTTCCAGACAACTAACCAAGTACCAACATCCAGTCTTATACAGATTGATATACAATATTGCGTCTCACTGTCATTTGTCTCTAACCTCTGATATAAGTTGGGAAAATTATCAGTTACTTACGGAGATTGGTGCGCTTGAGTACTGATTAACCTTTCAGGATTCCAGAAAAGAGTGACTAGGTTAACTGATTGTCTGTTAGCCATTGATGGCATAAAGTGATGCTAACTATTCAAATAAACAATCAATGAAATACCACATGCCCTCATGAAATGTTTGAAGGAATGAATTCGATCTAATACTACCGGTAGTTTAGCAAATTGTTTGTGGTTATCCATAGACATTTATTTGTTTAAGCAATTTTTTCCTTTTAACTCTTAAACAAATTTAGTTTGAACTTGGTAACAATGTTTTGGTGCTTGTTTTAAGAGATGAGCTTTTGTGATTACCCTGTGTCTGTCGCCCTTCGTTAACTTTTACTTCAAGTCTCTAAAACTACACGACAGATTTCACCAAATTTGGTGCGAAGCATCCTTACTTATGATGAAGCACTCTCAAGTTTGTTATTTCTATTGCAATACAATGGGAAAAATATATTCTTATTTTCTCATCTATTTAAGGAATTATTTTAATCATCTTGAGATCTGAAGCATTGACATAACAGTGAAGACCATGCCATTTAAAAGGAATATGATATACATAAAGTGGGATAAAATTATGAATTTTCCAAAAGAGTCTTCTCAAGAACCAACTAGCTAAACATGTTCATATTTAGTATATATGTTCCATATGTAGTGGTTTTAAGTTTGTTCAAGGAAAGGAGATAGGGTTAGGTTAATTAGGGCCCAGTAAAAGGAAACTTTCTTTTTCTCATCTATTTTCAGTAGTATTTTAATCATCTTGAGATCTGAAACATTGTTTATGCATAAAAAATGAGACTTAATGCCATTCAAAGGCGATTTAGTATCCATAAAGGGCCAGCAGGGGCCTAACAGAGAGAACATTGTGAATTTTCAAAATTACCTCTTAAGAACCACCTAGCCAAATTTATTCATATTTGGTATAAATGACACCTGTGTATGGGTTTCAAGTTTATTAAGTTCAAGGGGCTAGAGTTAATTGGGGCCCAGTAAGGAGTCTTTTTACATGGGAATGTTGTAGGGAAACATATAATTCTCATTTTCTCATTTAATTATTCAGTCTTAGTCTATTCAAAATTTGAACAGAAGTACTTTGGCCTCTTGTTATAGTTGTGGGTCGCTTCGTCGCTCACTAAATGACTGTTGCCAAATTCAGACATGTTGAAAGAAAAAAAAAATTCTATTTTAATCTTTTTGAATCTAAGATGTAAAACTTTTCCTTGATAGAAATGTATTTAAAAATTCTATGTTTATATATTTTCAGAAAACAGGAAAATCCCAAGAATGTACCTACAAATAAAGAACATAAACTATCATGACCAAAAACAGTGTTCATTTGAGCATTCAAATTAGAATAGAATCATTATGAATCATGATTTGGCTGTTATAGACTGCTGGACAGATCACTATGACAGCTACAATACATCTGATTGGTTCAATGTGGATGTGCACCTAAGTCACGTGACAACATGTTGTTATGTTGATGATTTTGATTGTTCATGCCAAGTGAAAGTTATTAATGACAGATTCTCAGTGCAATCTGGAGTGAAGGAGATTCCGTCAGGAGACATTTGATTGGTTCCGCAAAATTCACATGACCACATATTTTCATGTCAATGGTTTTGATGATTGTTTCATGCCAAATGAGAGGTATTCATGACAGGTTCCCAGTGCAATCTGAATTGATAGAGATTTGAAGCAATATTGGAGGATAAATCTCAGACTGGATGGTATCCACTTGTGTATCCACTTGCAAGTGGGCTGAGATAGCTGATGGGATTTTGTTATTATGTCTTCACATAATAAAATGGATGTTTATATGCATTATATAAATACTTATATGTTTAAAGGGACATCTGAGGGATGATCAGTAAGTTCGAGGCATGATTTCATAAATTGTGAAAAATGAGATGTAGAAGTTTCTACAATTATCTGGTCATGCACTTTTAAATAAAAACTTATAATAACAATATTTTAAAATATTAAAAAATAACCCATTGTAAAGAATTCTGGTTATCAACTTAAAAGTATGTACCTACTGAACTTAGAACTATGAATGTAATGTATTAAGATCAGACTAAAGAAAAAATGAGAAACAATCAAACTTATCTTTTCCAACCCCAGCCCATCTCAACACAGAGGTTTAAAAATGTGTCAGTATCCTCCATTGCAATATGTTATCCCCAATAAAAACTTTATATATAAAGTACATCAGATATATGACACAATCATCAAAGAACATGATAATATCAAAGTATCACAAAAAGTGAGGTTGTGAAATAAAAGTGATGAACTTTCTGATCACCCCTCATTATAATGTCTCAGCTGAAATGGAAAATGTGAGGGTTGTATAAAGTGTTCATAAAAAAACCAAACCGAGTTTGCCAAGTTACAAACTAACTTGAATATGTAACAAAAGTTATTTCACTATAAGAACTAACTACATATAGTGCATTGTAAATAACTTGTATTCACATGCATATCTGAAAGTACATTTATAATTTTGTAATGTCATATTAGTAATGAAACTAAATATTCAAATGTAAATTGTTACTAATCGTTGACTCAAGAAAGGTTATTAAAGGCAGGGTAATGAAAGATTAACACGCTTTCATTTGGTGTGTAGGAAAGTTTTAAGGCTACCTAGACTAGATAATTAACACCTGAAGCAACAGACAAAGTAGGCCCAGTGATGTGTCAAATTTTTTTATAACTTGGGAACAATAATCTTGATTTCATTTTGTTGTCAGTCATTAATATTTATTGGTAAGATATAACAATGGTGCTTGTAATGAATTGGCATAATGACTGCGTATTCATACTTGCGATGTGCGGGCTGTATTCAATGATCATATTAACTAATTAACTAACACCATGCCCTAGAGCATATGTACGGTATCAAGAAACTCTTGGTGGGTGGTACACAGATTGTTTGGTAAAGAGAGAAATATATCTATCATACAAGTATATTGCTATCTGATAGATTTGTAAAGATACAACCATCAATATCATTCAGTGAAAATGATTGGCAGCGTTTGAATTTTTAGGTGAATTTTTAACACTGAATCATACCCTTGTTAAATATATAGCAAGAAGCATAATCACATATTTTTACAGATCTTGTGATTATACAAAAGGTTTTTTAGATATTTAAATTTCAATCAAACTGAATTGCTTCTACAACTTTCTTTCATATAGAAAATGTAATATTAAAGACACAAATGCTTAAAGAAACATTGACATGTCGTTAAGCAATAATTTGATTAATAAAACATGTATACTGTGTATGTATACTTCCCCAAAAACTTGACCTTCAGTTTGGTTCCAAGTCCTATCAGAAAGGAATTGTTAGATATGAATATTTAACACTTGACTGGTTCCTTTTTGAAATTGCTTTACAGGTTCCCTGTTATGAGTGCTTGTATAAATGTATATGTCTGTTGCTATTTGTGATACGATGACTTTGCTGACAACAAACACTACAAGCAATAGATTTGCCTACTAATGTATTGTTCACTTCAAGAATTGTTTAGGTTCATATATTTTATAGTGATGAAATGTAATGTTCTGATACTCTATGTTTTAAATGTTTACATTGTCCATAACTAGTGGGTTGTTTCTACTCTACCTTGTGCTCAATGTGACTGTATGGATTATTTAAAGTGCTAGCCAGTAATTTTGTGCTTCTTAGTTTTTGTGTAGAGATATTTCTTCAGTAATCCATTACACATACTTAAGTGTAAACTTAAAAACTGTACGTATAGAAAGAGTACATACAAAAAGGTCCATATCTTAAAAACTTCATTGAACGCTCCCCCCTGGGACATTAAATAAAAGTTAAAAACAGTGGCGTTCATAATTATAAAACATTTTAACATGAGAAAACAACAATTGATATGTTGTTAAGTTTAATTTTGTTTTAAACGTCATGGGCAGGGGTAACCTATATTAGGGAGGGGGCGTTTACTATGTTGTTAAGTTTTAAATTTGTTTTAAAGGTCATGAGAGGGGGTAACCTATATTAGGGAGGGGGCATTTAATATGGGTTTTGTGGTGGTCATTATTTTTAAGTAAATATTAAAAAATTATAAGTGATAAACATATCAATGAAATTCAAAAGTAAAACGGAAGAAACTCTTTGGCCTACATACATATAATCTCCGACATTTTGATGGATTTATAATGCCCACAAAAGTAAGGTTTTGCCTTTTGCATATTATGTTTAAGCTACATTTTAACAGTTTGTTTTACTATGTAAATATAGTATGCCTATCAATAAACATACACCAGATGGTTGTATTGGTACATAAATGTACCATGCTCTAGCTATACAAGAAACTTCTATAGATATAAACCTTAAACATTTCATAATATTATCTTACATGTGCAAATGTACTATATGTTGTGTACTATATAGTGTGTACTATATGTAGTGTGTACTATATGTTATGTACTATATAGTGTGTACTATATGTTATGTAATTTATGGTGTGTACTTTATTTTATGTACTATATGTTATGTTTTGTACTATATAGTGCATACTATATGTTATGTAATACACAGTGTGTACTTTATGTTATAAACTATATAGTGTGTACTATATGTTATGTACTACATGTTATGTACTATATAGTGTTTACAATTTGTTATGTATTTTATAGTGCATACTATATGTTATGTACTATATACTGTGTACTTTATGTCATGTACTATATAGCATACTATATGTTATGTACTTATAAAGTGTGTACTATATGTCATGTACTATATAGTGTGTACTATATATTATGTACTATATAGTGTATACAATATGTTATATACTATATAGTGCATACTATATGTCATGTACTATAAAGTTCATACTATATGTCATGTACTATATAGTGTACAATATTTTATGTACTATATAGTGCATACTATATGTCATGTACTATATAGTGTACAATATGTTATGTTACTATATAGTGCTTACTATATGTCATGTACTATATAGTGTACAATATGTTATGTACTATATAGTGCATACTATATGTCATGTACTATATAGTGTACAATATGTTATGTACTATATAGTGCATACTATATGCTATGTACTATATAGTGTGTACTGTATGTTATGTACTATATAATGTTTACTATGTGTTATGTACTATAAAGTGTGTACTATATGTTATGTACTATAAAGTGTGTACAATATGTTATGTACTATAAAGTGTGTACTATATGTTATGTACTATATAGTGTGTACTGTATGTTATGTACTATATAGTGTTTTCTATGTGTTATGTACTATATAGTGTGTACTATATGTTATGTACTATATAGTGTGTACTGTATGTTATCTACTATATAGTGTTTACTATATTTTATGTACTATAAAGTGTGTACAATATGTTTTGTACTATAAAGTGTGTACTATATGTTATGTTCTATATAGTGTGTACTGTATGTTATTTACTATATAGTGTTTACTATGTGTTATGTACTATATAGTGTGTACTATATGTTATGTACTATATAGTATGTTATAGTGTGTTCTATATTTTATGTACTATATAGTGTATACTATATGTTATGTACTATATAGTGTATACTATATGTTATTTACTATTTAGTGTTAACTATGTGTTATATACTATATTGTGAATACTATATGTTATATAGTATATAATTTAGTATGTACTATATTTTATGAATACTATTCAATTGTTTAATTTTAACTTAATTTTTTTATTGGGCTATTATATTTAATTATTTATAGAAAGTGTGCGTGAAATGTTTTAATCAGTTAATGTGTTTGTGATAATTTGTGATAGTTTGATCGCAGTATCGATCTGATAGCCTCTCGTAAAGAACACCCAGTACTGGTTCTACCAACGATTGGACTCGAGAATGATTAACAAAAACTTTAAGCTTACTTCACAATTGACAACTAAATAAGTATAATCAAATAGCTGTTGTAACCCTTGTAGTGACTTCTGCTATATGTTAGAAGCATTTTTATTGGTCAATTCATTGTTGGTATTTGTGATCATTGTGGTTGCATCTGCCAAGGGCAGTGACTGGAATTTGACTGAATGTTGACATACTCTACAGCTATATAGAGGTGTATTTCTGTTTACTGTATGTCAATGTCCAAGCTGTTATTTCTGCATTTAATGGAAAAGTTGAGGAAGTTTATGTTTGTACATGTATTAAAAGGATATCTAGTTTTTATGGAGCTTTAACAATAATCAGGCCAGTAACTATAGCATTATATGCATTTACTAGAAAACTTTATATTGTTTGCCATTTCAGTTTTGCTTTACTTGCATGTTTGAAATATATATTATCTGCGAACAGAATTTATCCAAATTTTGTTTGAATGGTATTGAATAGTATAATATCTAGTTTGCAACAAATTATGGATTTATGTTTCTAATTGTCCTGAATTATATGGGTCAGTGCCAATAAAATCACAGTTGCTTTACAGAAAATTGTTTACATGGGGTTTGTTGAATACCGGCAAAAGTTGAAATGGGAGTATTCAATCAACATCAATTGATGCCCTGCCCATTTTTCCCCCATATCCGATGAAAATTGTTATTTGAAGAAAGTATATTGTCCAATAGATACATTTCTATTTTAAAATTCCTTAATTATTTGTAAAATATTGCTTAAGTTTCTATTCATTATTGTCACATTTTATTTATTTATTTCCTTATTCACTTTTATGTTTCATTTGTTTTATTTAGATATCAACTAATATTAACTATATGCAATAGAAAATGATGATATTCATGGTGATGTGTTCTTTTATTTAATTGTTATATAATTGATGTTGAATATTTCGTTTGTTGATTAATACATTTTTGTTTTCTATTACTATTAACTACTAACACATATAATAATTTCTTTATTTAGTTTTAAATTAGTAGTTAACATGAGTAAAACGTTTTATATTCGCTTAAAAAAAAGCTTAACTCATGTCTGAAATTGTTTAAAAAAATGATCAAACTTGGGTTAAAGGTCATTTTAGTAAGATATTTATACTTTTGTTTTTATTTGTTAGTTTACTATTTGTTTTTTTTTATATATTGAATTAGTTATCAAAAGCATCAATAGCAAGACCACAAACATTTACAGTTGAAAGACAGAAATCTAATTTAAATATATGTTGTAATTTTTTATGTTTAAAGCCTCTTAATAAGGTGTTTTACAGTACCAATCACAGAAGGTCTTTGAAAACAGTGCAGGAAGAGTTCAGATTGCTTGTAATGAGCAATCTGAACACTTCCTGCATTGTTTTCCACTCTGTCAGTTAATATTAACATAATTCACCCAATAATTCAATAGCCTTCTATATATTACAGGTGTCAAAAGGGGTCTATATAAAGTAAAGGGTTTAAGCCTCTTATTAAGGATGTTGTGATTGACAATTTTTAGGTATTTTTTTTTTTAAAAAGAAAACCTGTTATACAATAATGATTTCGTCAGTATAGTAACAAGAGTTTACCGGTATGTTACTAAATCTTTTATTCCACAGGGACATGGGTCTGATAAACCAATATGTAAGAAAATACTGGCCTTAAGGAGCCGCATGTCATGCAATGTCCATTGTCGGATATACCCAATGTAATCCATTCAGATACTCTCCATTTATCACCTGTGGGAAATGATGCTATCGTTTGCGTTTTTTTATTTGAACATAAGCTAATGTTGACAACGTCTTATCAAAACAATGTTTGCATGAAACTACCGTTGTGATTGGATAACATTCCCATCATGAAATAGTGAAGGAACAAATCATATGGCTGTATCATGGCTTGGTAGAAATGACTCAAAGCTAGTGTAATATATCCCACGGGTGATAAATGGAGAGTATCAGAATGGATTACGTGTGGATGACCGACTATGTACAATGTCATGTAAACATACCAAGTAATTACATGCTAAATTTGACATTATTATTATTTTAGCTGAAATCAATTAGTAAAAATCCCTACTGAAATGATAATGGCGATATAACTCATTGCTTTCACTAGTCTCATATAAATGGGTAAAAGGAGGTTTTACGCTATCGCCATGACCGGATGTTTCAAATTACATCCATACAGAAATACTATAATATGCTTCTGTCCATGCTTTTGTATTATCGCATCACTAACCCTTTATTTGTAGTTGGTTCCAATTTTAAGCATTTACATGTAATTTTAATATAAGTTTTATTTTCAAAAGTAAAACAAAACTTTTCCTACTTTTAGATGTACACATACTTTTAATATGTTTTTTATTGTACGAGTATTATACTAAGACAAGGAATGTAAAATGGCTCAATTTCATTTGTTTTTAATTTGATTGCATTTATTTACAATTTTTTATTTTTTTTTTAAGAAATCTGTTTTATTTGTGTTACTGCTCAAATGTAAGACTCCCTGTACATTTATCATATAATAACAGGAAAATGGCAAACTTTTTGGCAAGTAAGTGATTTTGTTGTGCTAGTTTAATTTTAAGTTGTGTTACCAATCTACCTCTGTTTAAAGGACACAAGTAGTATAATGTCCCTTTCCCCACCCCCACCTCCAATCAAGTTCCAGAGTTATGTCCCTTCTTTAATCTTGACCTTCATTTTTTATACCAACTTAACCTACGGTTTCTATCCAGATGAGATTGAACATTATTTAAAGTAATACAACACTATCAGACAACGCTGTAAATTATGTAGTTCTTTATTCAGATCTATGCAACTGTTCTGGCAATAAACATTTAGAGAGATATCTTTCTTGTTACCAAAAATAACTTTTTAATTTGAGCATGTTTTTTGTTTAAAAAAATTGACCAAAGGTCATTATAAGCTTAAAATGATGTCGAGCAAGTCCAAATATATATATATGTATGTATATATATGTATAAAAAATGTATTTTATTAAGCCAGAAATTAAACTTTTTCCATATGTGGGTCATGTCATGTCAAGTCATACCAACAAAATCTGTTTTATAATAAGTCTAGCAGATGTGCCAAGTTTACGAATTATACCATGCCCAGTATTGAGACCATGAGGATACTAACTTGCTGATATTTAATCCAGACAATTTTTTGGAGTTGTGCCCAGATTTAATGCTACTTTAAATCCTGTTGTCCTGGATACCATATCTAATCAATTGTATTTTTTTCTTGAAACAATGGAGCTAGATGTTAAGTCCTACTAACCTGTTTTCACTATAAACAGTAAATAAGTAAATGGACTCCATACAGAATGGCTGCTGCAATGGAGTTTTCCAATACATGTCATTAGTTCCAGGTACAAATAACTTGTACTGCTATAATTTTCCCATGTTCAGCTTGGACAATATGAATTGTTTGTCTGCAAGTTATATTCAATAGGTCATGTGACCTGTCATATTTGTACCTATATGGAAGATCCTGGCCAGACCAGTTCTTCTTTTTTATTTTAACAAATGTTGAGGCTTTTTCTGCAATATGACTAAGCTTTCAAGAAAATAATCAAAATGTGCTCAGACTGGTACCATGTTTTTCATATCTCAATAATATTAACATGTGGTATATTAACAATAATGTCATGTAAACCAGTCTGTTGGACTAAACTATTTTTAGCATTAGTACATTAACAATAATGTCATGTAAACCAGTCTGTTGGACTAAACTATTTTTAGCATGAGTATATTAACAATGATGTCATGTAACCTGTCTGTTGGACTAAACTGTTTAATAGCAATAATGTAGTGAAACCAGTCTGTTGGACTGTGTTTTGACTGTGTTGGTCTCATGATTATAAGATGATCCTGGTGTCTGTATCAAGTGTTATTGATGAAATAATTGCTTACGACTAAGTAAAAATATGGTAATAAATAGTTGCTTACAATAATGCTGTTTTATGATATAATATATGCCAGCTATCTAGATTATTTATTACAGAACAATAACTAAATTATGTACTGGCAATATCAGCTGCTAGATTACATTGTTGTACGCCAAAATAAAGTGTGTGATTAAAGTTGTTTGTTTGAACTTGTTTATTTTACATCGATTGTGAAACAAGTTCTCACAACCAAGAACGATCATGTCCCAAGTTTACATGGTAGAAGAAGTACTAAGCACATGTAGATAAAATGAATGACCAAGTGGGTGATTGAACCCATGACCCACATATTTTTGGCTAAGCTTCCTATCACTGAACTGTGTGCTTTTCACAGCTAGGTTTGTTGCACACATACATGGTCTATTGGTAGAGATTTGGACCGAGAAATGCGGGTCTTTGATTTAATCACACCCACGGATCAAGATTGTTTCATGTCTGGATGCAAAACTTTTGATGCAAGACTTTTTATCTAAAATTGTTTAGGACAGGTTGTAGCACCTTCAGTGGCTTGGGGCACTGTTTCACAACCAATTACATCCATTTCACTGCTGATGTCCAGGGTTCCAGTCCCAGCTCAGTTCAAAAACTTGATGTGAGAATAACTTAGAAAATATGCAAGTTACTACATGAGGATGTTGGTTTTACTCGAATTCATTCTAAGAGTTTGCTCCACTAGTTAACCTAAATATGGAATATATAACCTATATTGTGTGGGAAATGGCATTAAACAGCATTTACAAAAATAGAGAAAAGAACCGATTGTTCTAAGTGAGTTTTGATTCAATGTCATTTTGGTTTGCATTCTGCAAATACTTGTCCATATTTTAAAAAACAGCAGTCGGGGTTAATATTGCATTATCAGGGTTTGTAGTGCATTATCAACGTTAATAGTGTAAAAATATCAGGGTTAATAGTGCATTATCAGTTGATATTGCATTATCAGGGTTGATTTTGCACTATCAGGGTTGATATTCCATGATCAGGGTTAATAGTGTGTTATCAGAGTTGATATTGCATTATAAAGGTTGGTATTGCACTATCAGAATTAATATTGTACTATCAGAGTTCATATTGTGTTATCAGGGTTGATATTGCATAATCAGTGTTGGTATTGTACTATCAGACTTGATATTGCATTATCAGACTTGATATTGTACTATCAGAGTTCATATTGTGTTATCAGGGTTGATATTGCATTAATATCAGACTTAATAGTGAATTATCAGGATTGGTATTGCACTATAAGGGTGGATATTGCATTATTTATTTTCTTTTCTCTTTTATTTAGTTTCAATGGTCAAAATTACTATGATTTTGTTCAGCTTAAAACAGTTTCTTTTAAGTGTTTTAAAGTGCATAAATCTTTGAACATTAAATGGATATTAGCGAAATCATCCAAAATATGATGTTAACAAAATTATGCATCAGTTTACATTGGAGATGTTTGTCAAATATTTTGATGTAATGTTTTCATTATTTATGGACAAAGGATGTTGCTTCTTTAAGATGGTAAATAACTGTTTCGATTTTAAAGGTTTAAAGTGAAATGTAAAACTATTTAAACTTGCAAAAATTCCGTTCTTGAAAATAAATAAATACATTGTACTAATATTTAAGTCATAGTTTATTAAGCTTAATTTGCTTGAGAAAAAGTGTGCTTTTTAGTTGAGCTTGATTGATAGAAATCATTTAATATGATCAAAATAGAAATCATAGAATAGTATTAATTATGAAGTCTGGTGTTCTTCCTATTAGGACTTATGGTTATAAATGGATGATAACTGTTTTTTTTAACTCATTTGTTATAAGATACAAAGTTAATTAGCCTATATAGATAGTTGATAATTCTGTGGTGTCAATGAACATATTATTAAATTAGTTATATAAATATTTGATATATAATTCTGTGGTGTAACTGAATATATTATTGAATTAGCCTATATAGATATTTGATATAATTATGTGGTGTAACTGAATGCAAGTTAGCCTATATAGATATTTGATATAAATCTGTGGTGTAAATGAACATGTCAGTTAGCCTTTATAGATATTTGATATAAATCTGTGGTGTAACTGAATGCAAGTTAGCCTATATAGATATTTGATATAATTCTGTAGTGTAAATGAACATTTCAGTTAGCCTAAATAGATATTTGATAAAATTCTGTGGTGTAAATGAATATTTCAGTTAGCCTATATAGATATTTGATATACTTCTGTGGTGTAATTTAACATGTTAATGGTAAATATTTTAATAAAGTCACATAATAAACTATATATGAAATATGTAAAAAACCGTTGCTGTTATTTACTTGTGAACCAATTCTTAATTCATAAGAATATCATTTGATATGTCCTATTAGTAACTGGTCCGATTATTTGGTATATGTCCTCTTTTAAAAATTGGTCTGTTTATTCAATAATTGTTCAGTAGAACTGAAGAAAGCAAAGGCAGGCACTCTCACATTATGAGGAAAACAAATGCCGGTACTCACACAGAATGAAGAAAACAAATGCATGTACTCACACATAATGAAGAAAAAACAAATGCAGGTACTAACACATAATGAAGAAAACAAATGCAGGTACTGACACATAATGAAGAAAACAAATGCAGGTACTGACACATAATGATGAAAATAATTGCAAGAACTCGCACATAATAAAGAAAACAAAATACAGGTACTCGCATGTAATGATGAAAATAAATAAAGAAAGTAAACACAAGTACTGACACATAATGAAAAAAATAAATGCAGGTACTTGCATGTAAAGAAGAAAATAAAGGCAAATACTCGCACATAATATAGAAAACAAAATGAAGGTACTGGCATGTAATGAAAATAAATGCAGGTACTCACACATAATAAAGAAAACAAATCCAGGTACTCGCATGTAATGAAGAAAACATGCAGGTACCCACATGTAATGAAGAAAATAAATGCAGGTACCCGCATGTAATGAAGAAAATAAATGCAAGTACTCACACATAATGAAGAAAACAAATACAGGTACCTACATGTAATAAAGAAAATAAACACAAGTACTCACACATCATGAAAAAAATAATGCAAGTACTTGCATGAAATGAAGAAAATAAATGCAAGTACTCACACATAATGAAGAAAACAAATGCAGGTACCTACATGTAATAAAGAAAATAAACACAAGTACTCACACATCATGAAAAAAATAATGCAAGTACTTGCATGAAATGAAGAAAATAAATGCAAGTACTCACACATAATGAAGAAAACAAATGCAGGTACCCCTATGTAATGAAAAAAATAAATGCAAGTACTCACAAATAATGAAGTTACAAATGCAGGTACTCATACATAATAAAGAAAAAACAATTGCGGGTACCCGCACATAAACGAGAAAACAAATGCAGGTACCCCAATGAAATGAAGAAATGCAGGTACTAACATGAAATGAAGAAAATAACACAAGTACTCACACATAATGAAAAAAATAATGCAGGTACTTGCATGAAATGAAGAAAATAAATGCAAGTACTCACACATAATGAATAAAACAAATGCAGGTACCCGTATGTAATGAAGAAAATAAATGTAAGTACTCACAAATAATGAAGAGAGAATGCAGGTACTCATACATAATGAAAACAAATGCGGGAACCCGTACATAATGAAGAAAACAAATGCAGGTACTCACATGTAATGAAGAAAACAAATGCAGGTACTCACATGTAATGAAGAAAATAAACACAAGTACTCACACATAATGAAGATAAAACAAATGCAGGTACTCGCATGTAATGATGAAATAAATGCAACTACTGACACAAAATGAAGAAAACAAATGCAGGTTACCACACTTAATGAAGAAAACAAATGCAGGTACCCATTTGTAATGAATAAACAAATGCAGGTACTCACACATAATGAAGAAAACAAATCAAGGTACTCACATGTAATTAAGAAAATAAACACAAGTACTCACACTTAATGAAGAAAACAAATGCAGGTACCTGCATGTAATGAAGAAAACAAATGCGGGTACTCGCACATCATGAAGAAAACAAAATGCAGGTACCCGCATGGAATGAAGAAAACAAATGCAGGTTCTCACACATAATGAAGAAAACAAATCCAGGTACCCACATGTAATGACGAATATAAACACAAATACTCGCACTTAATGAAGAAAACAAATGCAGGTACTCACTGTAATTAAGAAAAAACCCCACAAGTACTCGCACTTAATGAAGAAAACAAATGCAGGAACTCGCACATAATGAAGAAAACAAATGCAGGTACTCACACATAATGAAGAAAACAAATGCAGGTCACCGCATGTAATGACGAAAATAAATGCAAGTACTCACACTTAATGAAGGAAACAAATGCAGGTACCCGCATGTAATGAAGAAAATAAACACAAGTTCTCACACATAATGAAAAAAATAAATGCAGGTACTTGCATGTAATGATGAAATAAATGCAAGTACTCACACATAATGAAGAAAACAAATGCAGGAACTCGCATGTGATGATGAAATAAATGCAAGTACTCACACATAATGAAGAAAACAAATGCAGGAAATTGCATGTAATGATGAAATGAATGCAAGAACTCACACATAATGAAGAAAACAAATGCAGGAACTTGCATGTAATGATGAAATAAATGCAAGTACTCACACATAATGAAGAAAACAAATGCAGGAACTCGCATGTAATGATGAAATAAATGCAAGTACTCACACACAATGAAGAAAAAAAATGTAAGTTCTTGCATTGAATGAAGAAAATAAATGTAGGTACTCATACATAATGAAGAAAATAAACGTAAATACTCACACATAATAAAGAAAACAAATGTGGGTACTCACACATAATGAAGAAAAACAAATGCAGGTACCCGCATGTAATGAAGAAAATAAACGCAAGTACTCACACATAATGAAGAAACAAATGCAGGTACCTGCATGTAATGAAGAAAATAAACAAAAGTACTCACATATAATGAAGAAAACAAATGCAAGTACTTGCATGTAATGAAGAAAATAAATGCAGGTACTCACATATAATGGAGAAAACAAATGCAGGTACTCGCACATAATGAAGAAAATAAATGCAGGTACTCACATATATGTAGAAAATAAATGCAAGTACTGACACATAATGAAGAAAACAAATGCAGGTACTCGCATGTAATAAAGAAACAAATGCAGGTACTAGCACATAATGAAGAAAACAAATGCAGGTACTCGCATGTTATGAAGAAAGTAAATGCAGGTATTCACACATAATGAAGAAAACAAATGGAGGTACTTGCATGCTATGAAGAAAATAAATGCAGGTATTCGCACATAATGAAGAAAACAAATGCAGGTACTCGCATGTAATGACGAAAATAAATGCAAGTACTCGCACACTATGAAGAAAACAAATGCAGGTACTCACATGTAATGAAGAAAACAAATACAAGTACTCGCACATAATAAAGAAATCAAATGCAGGTACTTGCATGTAATGAAGAAAACAAATACAGGTACCCACATGATATGAAGAAAATAAATGCAGGTACTCAAATATTTTGAAGAAAATAAACCCATTTGCTCACACACAAAGAAGCAAGTATATTCAGGTGAACACACAAGAAACAAAATCATATTTTCACACAAAGTGAAGAAAAATATGCAGGTACTCGCACAATAACAAAGTGTTCACACATAATGAAATAAATTAATCCTGCTCATTTATAATGTAGAAAAAAGTGGAGAAAATCAATCCAAATGCCCACACATAATGAAAAAAACTGCAGGTGCTAACAATAATGAAGAAATACATCAAGTAAGAAAACAAATGTAGGTACTCCCATAATGAACAAAATAATTTTAGATACACATTTAGTGAAAATAAATCAAGTTGCTCACACATGATGAAGAAAATAAATGCATGTGCTCATATATAATGACTAAAACAATTGCAGGTCCATTAAATGAAGAAAACAAGTGCTTACATATAATGAAAAAATAAATGCAGATGTATATAATGAGAAAATGAATTGGGTGATAACACAAAATGGAGAAAACAAAAATAGGTACATACACATTAAGAAAAAAGTAAATGCAAGTGCTCACATATAATGAAGAAAATAAATTCAGGTGCTAGTTTGTAATGACAAAAACAACTGCATGTGCTCACACAATGAAGGTAATAATTGCAGATGCTCACACGGAGTGAAGAAATCAAATGCAGGTGCTCACAAAATGAAGGTTATAACTGCAGATGCTCTTACGTAATGAAGAAAACATATGCAGGTGCTCACAAAATGAAGGTAATAACTGCAGGTGCTCACACAATGAAGGTAATAACTGCAGATGCTCACACGTAATGAAGAAAACATATGCAGGTGCTCACAAAATGAAGGTAATAACTGCAGATGCTCTCACGTAATGAAGAAAACATATGCAGGTGCTCACATAATGAAGGTAATAACTGCAGGTGCTCACACAATGAAGGTAATAACTGCAGATGCTCACACAGAATGAAGAAAACATATGCAGGTGCTCACACAATGAAGGTAATAACTGCAGATGCTCACACGTCATGAAGAAAACAAATGCAGTTGTTCACATAATGAAGGTAACAACTGCAGGTGCTTACACGTAATGAGGAAAACAAATGCAGGTGATCACAATGAAGGTAATAACTGCAGATGCTTACACGGAATGAAGAAATCAAATGCAGGTGCTCACACAATGAAGGTAATAACTGCAGATGCTTACACAGAATGAAAAAACAAAATGCAGGTGCTCACACAATGAAGGTAATAACTGCAGGTGCTCACACGTAATGAAGAAAACAAATGCAGGTGATCACAATGAAGGTAATAACTTTAGATGCTAACACGGAATGAAGAAAACAATTACAGGTGAACACAATGAAGGTAATAACTGTAAATGCTTATACGGAATGAAAAAAAATGCAGGTGCTCGCATAATGAAGGTAATAACTGCCAGTGCTCACACGTAATGAAGAAAATAACTGCACAACACGAAGAGAACAAAACATGCGCACGTAATGAAGAAAATAACTGCAAGTACTTGCACACCACGAAAAGAACAAAAAGTTGCGCACGTAATGAAGAAAATAACTGCAAGTACTTGCACAACACGAATAGAACAAAACATGCGCACGTAATGAAGAAAATAACTGCAAGTACTTGCACAACACGAATAGAACAAAACATGCGCACGTAATGAAGAAAATAACTGCCAGTACTTGCACAACACGAAGAGAACAAGACTTGCGCACGTAATGAAGAAAATAACTGCAAGTACTTGCACAACACGAAGAGAACAAGACTTGCGCACGTAATGAAGAAAATAACTGCAAGTACTTGCACAACACGAATAGAACAAAACATGCGCACGTAATGAAGAAAATAACTGCAAGTACTTGCACAACACGAATAGAACAAAACATGCGCACGTAATGAAGAAAATAACTGCCAGTACTTGCACAACACGAAAAGAACAAGACTTGCGCACGAAATGAAGGAATAACTGCAAGTGTTTGCACAACACGAAGAGAACAAACTTGCGCACGTAATGAAGAAAATAACTGCAAGTACTTGCACAACACGAATAGAACAAAACATGCGCACGTAATGAAGAAAATAACTGCAAGTACTTGCACAACACGAAGAGAACAAAACATGCGCACGTAATGAAGAAAATAACTGCAAGTACTTGCACAACACGAAGAGAACAAAACATGCGCACGTAATGAAGAAAATAACTGCAAGTACTTGCACAACACGAATAGAACAAAACATGCGCACGTAATGAAGATAATAACTGCAAGTACTTGCACAACACGAATAGAACAAAACATGCGTACGAAATGAAGAAAATAAATCAAGGTGCTCACGCATGATAAGAAAAAATAAATGTAAACTGGGCTCACACAATAAAAAAAAATATTTCGTAAGACAGACGTCGAGGCACAATAAATACAAGGAATTCAAAAACACTCTTTAATAACAAAGATATCTCTCATGTAAGGCAGAATTGCTTACGAATTAAAAAAAATAAAGTCTCTGGTAAAAATTGTATTTTTTCTTTGCAAAGGGAAAGCACTCGTTCACACAATTTCCAATTAAGGCAGGCAATAATTACGTCCCTTAATACTTGTACCTAATTGGCAATGTGCAATTTTGGAACTTTGTCTCGATTGTTCTACGACAAACTTTTATTTGTCATCCTGTTTTGTTTTTTTTAAATTCTTTTACGCCACCAAAACGACAAGCCGATATGACATAACTACATTTTGTTCTACAATTCCATACGTTTGTTTAGTTCTCTAATACATAGTTTACTCTTCGCGTGTGTTTAGATGAAGAAAGAACACACACAAAAAAACAACAACATTATATCTCAGAGCTTTTAACTATCAGTTTGGGGCTGTCAGTGACAGAATTCATATAATGTTTGTGTCTAAAAACTTAGACTCAAACCTGTCAATTTTTAAATATTATTTAGTTTGAGATTATGAGTTTGAGCCTGATTGTTTTACTTAAACGTTTGTCCGATTTAAGCCATGACAGCTTGCTTTGTCTTCAGTTCCTTCTTTTGAACAAACACGAGCTGTTTAAACTTTAAATGGGAAGGTGAAAAACGTTTGAATCACCAAAGCGCGTATATATATATATTTGTAACATGATAACCATAAGTCACTGGGTTCTGATTGAATACCGAACCTCTCAAACTAACTGTTGAAATTTTTGCCGAGTTATATGTTAAAATCATAGCCGTGCGTATGTCGTTGTGATCAAGCTTTGTTTTAATTTAAACATATTTTATTTTGAATATTTTACAAAACGACATATTTACAAACAATTTTATCAAAAGGATTGGAATGGAAGACGAGCTTATAGAATTTCTCTCCTTAATACAATACAATTACACAAACTATGATGACAAATGTGTATTTCTAGTTACGTATACAAGATAACAACATTAATTTTATAATAAAGATCAAATGTAAAGATATATTAGAATAGAAATAGAAGTTGCGGAGAACATAGATATTATAGAATGCAATATGTTAAATACATATTAGGGAGAATTATGGGCGACATTGTGATGGGAGGATCTATTAACGGTCGTGCCAGTTAAAACTATAAATGTGACATTAGAAACTGGATGTGTATTTTCAATGTAATTACTAGTATGTAATGCACTTAATTTGATTCAATTTGATAGGTTAAGTTTCGTCTCCAAAGAGAAGTACATGGGTAGTTTTAATATCCCCAGATGTGGTGGTAATGGTCTTTCGAATACTGTTCTCGTGTCGCGATACAGTGATTAAACTTTGCGGTGTTGATCACCGCCAAAATGTTCATACACGATAGGGACTACTTTTTGTTCCTTGACTTTCATTTTATTCATGTATTCTACGCAGAAACAACCCAAACAATAAAACTATATTGTAGACATTGTATTATATCATTTTTAAAAACTGCTGAATAAAATAAACCAAACGCAACAATAAAATCAATCAAATTAAGGTGTACGAATATTCATAAAATTTCGCCTATCAGTACTTTCAACTACTTTGATATCATACAGCGTGTGATAGTTATGAATCTTATAGCATATTTAAAATATACTGGTCCCAGTCCAAACTACAAGTTTAGTGAACGTTTAACTCTAAAAATAAACCACATGTGAACAGACGAACTATATATGGCTGCAGACCTCAGATTTAGAAAAGAAATTTACAGCCAACCCGTCTAGACAATTTTCTGTATTTAACTACATGTATTGATCCCGCTGTGTTATAATTAGACTTTTAGTGACGTGTCAATTAATTGTTTAACGTCTCGTACACTTCCTTACGTCATAGATCAGGTTAGAAGACCGATTTTCTCAGCAGATAACTATTTTTTAATTACAATCACCACGTATTTAACTATTGGTTTGGAAACGATAATGCATCATTCGATAATGGTTATATTTGCAATCATTTATTGATTAGATATTTACCATTGTTACCTTTAATACATATAGTAAGTTGGATTCGGTGAATTTATTTGATAGTTTATGTAAAAATAATGTATGGCATATCCAATTTTCTTGGTGGAGAAAAGGGAATCTGAGGGCAAAGCCACCCCTCTTCCGCAAGTAACTGGCAAACTTTCTTAGATTATACTTTGGACCAAGCTGGGCTCGATTCCACCACCTTTTCGATGAGAGTTAAATGGCATCAAATCAATTTAAAGATACATAACAAAAACAATATTGCAATAAAGTAAAGTCAAATATCCAAGATTAATACCCGTGTTTTATATTTATATATAAACTTAAAAATGCGCTGTCCACGGAGATAGATTTCCATTGTCAGATTTACGTAACGGAAAACTCAACAATTTTACTTAAGATTTTAAAAGAATTCAAGATGTTTACACAATTCAATAGGGTTTGGAATAGTTGGACAATAGACAGTAGACATCATATGTTGAGAACTATAAGAAAGCATCTTAACTGGTATAGAAGTGAGAAATATCAATATCAGTGAAAGCCCAGGTTTACACATAAAAGGCCAAAACTTCAAACTTATTTTATCGGTAGGGCTGCAACAATATACTGATATGCCAATAAATTGCAATATAAAGTATTGGGTAGTTCACCATATTACCATGAGCAGCAGCGGTAGAAAATGACACTATGCTACCATGGTAAAAGCCGGTAAATGTTTAGGTTGCCATAGTGTCATGGTGCTCTTTTCAAAATAGCCGGGCCCGATTAGCTCAGCCGGACCGCGTCTGACTATCAATCCGGGGATCGTGAGTTCGAGTCCCCGCCCGGCAACAGTCTCCGTGATGATGGATATACGACATTGTGTCTCATTAACATTTTTCTCACCGCTGATTCAAGTGGGGAAGTTATCAGTTACTTACGGAGATTAATCAATCAATCAATCAATCAATCAATCGATCATCTTTTCAAAATGTAGTCTTAGTTTTCGACTCTTGAACATACAATTCATGACTGAAATTTAATCCATTGTGGGTACACACCGCTAATCATTGGGTATACTGCTTTTGGGGATTAACATTTGTGTTTCAGTGATAGAGTACTCACTGTCATGTATACACGTGTAGGCATAGTACCGCCATTGGAAACAGGAAATGCTTCCGTGGTGTAGTCGCACAATTGTGATTATAAATAATCTTTATTTCTTCTTCTCTAAAAATGCATTTTTCTTATTTAATGCTCAATTTTTATTTGAGTGGCATTATTGATGTTTTATTAACATTTTGAAACCATTGGCATGTTTTGATTAAGAATTTAGAAAAAATGATGCTTGGAAATTGGGGTATGAATACATGATTTCGGAAGTCTACTTTCACTTTATCAACAGTGTACACACTGAACAGAAAAATATCTCTTGACGACATATGCCACCCATTTTTCTCATCATAATTTCATCATAATTTGGTAGTGCAGAGGTTGACAGTAGTAAAAAGGTAAGTTTCACTTCTTTCATTTGGATCTCTTTGTGAATGACGAGCCTTCAAACTTTTATTATTTACTATAGAATAAAGAACAAAAATCAATGGTGGACTTACACCCTGTAATTGGGGACGCATCCTTTCACTTACGGCATGCAGTTGACGAATACCAAATGAATTGTTGTAGACATTTGAAGTTTAAAACGAAGAGATAATTTTATTCGTCTGGGAAAAGAGTACCAACATTTGCTATTCATGAAATCGCAGCGTAAAATGCAAAATGCAAATGAACATTTCTATTTATGGATTCCGGCACATGTAAAAAATCCAGGTTTTCTCGAATTGCATATTTTGTGGTGTTGGCTGTATGCTTAACATGAACTACGAATGGAAGACAATTCACTTAATGACATCTTGAGAGTGTGCAATAAGATAACATTGCGAGTGTGAAGTACATTGCCGTCTTTTTCGTGCCTTGATGGGATGTATGTTATTGAAAATCCGCTTGAATTAAAGATACTGAGGTTTGAAGGAACATTTATCGTAATTTATCGTTATTTTAGCTGCAGTATACACATTTTGTAATCACACGTACTTCAACAATTCTAGTCACACATTTCTGAGAATGGTATTTTTTTATGACAATTTCATTCTGCAACGTAAGAATTTTGATTTGTGTTCCTGAGAGGAATGAAAGTGAAGATAATTAAAAACGAGGAAATGCGAGATTTTGCGTGAATACGCGAGCGTTCACAAAATCTCAATCAGTTGCCTTTCCTTATTTTTATATTTAATATCTATAATATACAAAAAAATCATTTTCTTTATGTTATAGTAATTTATTTTATTTATAATGTACTTTATTAAACTTTATCAAATGATAATAAAATCTTTACAATAGTATATTGATAGTATTGATATACATCGATATATTATATAAAGTATATGAATCATTAAAATATATTAGATCTATGACATTTATTGATATAATATCTATTGTATTTATTTTTATTCATATTTTTTTATTAATGATAAATCTTTCTTTTTGGTCTAACAAATATAATTAATATTTTAGATAGTTACATAAAACAATAATTATTGATATTTTTTCGATCTTTAATTAAAAAAATAATCTTATATTTCAAAATTATTTAACAAAAACATTACTAACCGAAAAGGTATGAGTGAAACTCATTAAATGAACATGAAAAGATGCGAACACATCTGGGTAAACAAACTCTCCAAAAAAGGTGTGAACACATTTCGGTGACCATTACTCACTAAAAAAAGGTGTGAACACATTCGGGGATCATTACTCATTTAAAAAGATGTGAACACATTTCGGTGATAAGTACTCACTAAAAAAATTTGTGAACACATTTCGGTGATCCTTACTCATTAAAAAAGGTGTGAACACATTTCGGTGAACCTGACTCACCAAAAAAAGGTGTGAACATATTTCGGTGATAAGTACTCACTAAAACAAGGTGTGAACACATTGCGGTGATCCTTACTCATTAAAAAAGGTGTGAACACATTTCGGTGAACCTGACTCACCAAAAAAAGGTGTGAACACATTTTGGTGATAAGTACTCATTAAAAAAAGGTGTGAACACATTTCAGTGATCATTTATCACCAAAAAAGGTGTGAACCAATTTCGGTGATCATTACTAACTAAAAAAGGTGTGAACACATTTCGGTGATAACTACTCACCAAAAAAGTTGGGAGGTGAACATAACTCACTCAAGATGATGTGAACACATTTCGGTGATCATTACTCACCAAAAAATGTGTGAACACATTTCGGTGATCACTACTCACGAAAAAAGTTTGGAGGTGAACATAACTCACTAAAAAAAAGGTGTGAACACAATTCAGTGATCATTACTCACTAAAAAAGTTGTGAACACATTTTGGTGATCATTACTCACCAAAAATCATATGAGGTGATAATTACTCACTTAGAAGGTGTGAACACATTTCGGTGATCAGTACTCACTCAAAAAGGTGTGAAGTGATCATTACTCACCAAAGAAGATGTGAACCCATTTCGGTGATCATTACTCACTTAAAAAAAGGTGTGAACCCATTTCGGTGATCAGTACTCGCTAAAAAAAGGTGTGAACCCATTTCGGTGATCATTACTCACCAAAAAAAGGTGTGAGGTGATCATTACTCACCAAAGAAGATGTGAACCCATTTCGGTGATCATTTCTCACCAAAAATAGGTGTGAACACATTTCGGTGATCATTACTCACTAAAAAAGGTGTGAACCCATTTCGGTGATCATTACTCACTAAAAAAGGTATGAACACATTTCAGTGATCCTTACTCACTTATAAAAGGTTTAAACCCATTTGGGTGATCCTTAGTCACTAAGAAGGTGTGAACACATTTCGGTGATCATAACTCACTCAAAAATAGTGTGAACACATTTCGGTGATCATTACTAACTCAAAAATGGTGTGAACACATTTCGGTGATCATTACTCACTCAAAAAAGATCTGGGGTCGCATTCTTGAGACCATTCTTAGATTTGAACTTGAAAATCCAAAGTTTAACCATGATATCTAGATTACCATAGGAGATACCATAATCATGAGAGGTTATTTGACAATATGTTACATGTAAGTGTCCCCACATGCGTGTGAACGTGTGAACACATCTCACCAAGGTGTGAACATATTGCAGTGAACAATACTCATTAGACATGAGCTTGAATATTTCAACCTTAGATATCTAGTTAACCATGACAGATATCATATTATGAGAGGTTATTTGACTATTTATTAAATGTCCCCACACGCTTGGCCTAAACAAAAGCCACTTGTTACAAATCCTTAACCCGGCCACAACTAAAATACGTGTCAAATGTATGAGACCCGTCTACCATGTCCAACGCATCCAAGATATTATATCAGATAGGATCAGTGTAACGCAGAGCTGCTCGTTGACTATGGCCAAACAAGCAGTGTCACCGCTTCGCTTCAGCACTTATGCTGGGTGGACCCCCGGACACGTAGACAACATTCCAAGGCTACCATGATGAAACGCATTGTACACGCATACATTCATCCTTCCGGCGACTAGACCAGATGCAAGGTTAGCAGGTTTTTCCCGCCGTTCACACACGCAAACACCTACCGTGACTCTTCCCATCTGGTATCAGACTATGGAACTCCCTCCCAGTCAACCGTATTGACGCACCGTCTGTGACAATGAAGTGGCCAGAGTGCACCGTCCATCGTAGTATGGTTGTGACGGTGGACTGACCAGAGATATATGAAGTTTTCAATTGTATACTAGAGCACTCACTCACGAGTGTATAGTATCATAATATGCGACTATGCTCCAGAGGAAGATGTATATTATACATTATTCTATACCAGTAAGTGTATAGCAAATCACCTACTCCAGATGTTACACGTGACCGTACAATATGAAAACGTTTATTGGATCCAATTACTTTTATATTGTACTATTCAAAATTCAAGATGGCGACTAAAAGAGTAAATAAATTTAGTATAAATTTCAACGATAAACAAGCGACAAAATGTTCCGCATGACGATGACGATGAGAACATCCGAATACCTGTTGCCGCAACTTCCGCTCTTCGCTTTGAACCTTTTATATATTTTTTTTTTATTTAAAAGGATCTTGATTTTTTTTTACTCTTCTGATAAATTTCTTTCAGGTTGTGGTATAGAATATAAAGATCATTTTACAGTGTTTTGTACAATATGGGAATATATTGTACTCGTACGTATTGTGGTGAAAAAGATATTGAACTCGGCGCCTACGGTGACTTACTCGTACAATATATTCCAATATTGTATAAAACACTGTAAAATAACCTTATAATATATGTATGAAATATAAAAAAATACGACTGAATAAAATGTAATGCTTTTATAAATTGATAGGAGGTTCACTGTGGCTTCCCATAAAATATTGTTAATCAATAGTTCAACAAATAAGAAATTTATAATTATGTGTTTATACATATAGATAGTCGCACATCAATTTTTATTCTAAACAGCTCAGTATGTTAACACATTGTATAAACATAGCACAGGAGCTCTTCAATTAAAAAAACATACAAATTAAAACATGTTCAGTGTAAGGATTCGTATAGAAAAAAACAAAATACAGTTCTGTTTTGCGAAAAAAACACACAATCATACTGTTTGGATAATGTTTTCATTAAAAATATAATTGGGTTTCTTGCAGTCGCATCATCTTAGCAATTAATTTGAAGGTGGAAGAAAACAAATAGTCCGGATGAAGCTATTTTCGTCATCTGCCAAATAAACTAAAGTTTTATTACATGTATGTCAAACAATATATGGTATAATTTAAATAAATGAATGCATGCATGAATTAATGTAAATGAATGTGAATGAATGAATGAATGAATGAATGAATGAATGAATGAATGAATGAATGAATGAATGAATGAATGAATGAATGAATTAATTCGTTACTTTCTTTCTTGAATGAATGAGTTACTTTATTTCTATGGTTATGCAATTATATTACTATTGATTTTTTTCGTAGCGTTTCAAAAATAAAAGATAGTTGGAGAGTAACTTTAATTCCATTAGTGCATTCCAGGCTAGTCCAGTTCACTGTGGTCCAACCCATTACAATCCAGTCCAGTCGATTACAATTTACAAATAATACATGGTGTTGAGGTCCATATGCAAGTTTACGGACTGGGCAGTCAGATCGAACATGTTATATGGACCGAAGCGAAGCTATATGGTCGCCATATAGGTGTGTCGTAAAATAAGCACATCTTTGAAATTAGCACTTTTATATTGGACCGGGGCCAGTCCAATTTTAAGAGGTTATTAACTGGAATTGGTATGCCTCTTGGTGATATTGGTCCATCAAAGCGATATAAGGCCTGAGGGTTTTGGTGATATTGGCCCACCAAAGCGATATAAGGCCTGAGTGTTTTGGTGATATTGGTCCATCAAAGCGATATAAGGCCTGAGGGTTTTGGTGATATTGGCCCACCAAAGCGATATAAGGCCTGAATGTTTTGGTGATATTGGCCCATCAAAGTGATATAAGGCCTGAGGGTTTTGGTGATATTGGCCCATCAAAGCGATATAAGGCCTGAGGGTTTTGGTGATATGGCCAATCAAAGTGATATTAGGCCTGAGGGATTTGGTGATATTTGCCAACCAAAGCGATATAAGGCCTGAGGGTTTTGGTGATATTGGCCCATCAAAGCGATATAAGGCCAGAGGGCTGTGGTGATATTGGCCTATTAAAGCGATATAAAGCCATCGGGCCTCATATCGCTTTGATGAGCCAATATCACCAAGAGGCACACCAATACTTGTTTATATAACCTCTTTATTACATGTGTTTCTATATAAAGATATTATCAAAAAAATAATCAAATTTATTTATTTATATATTTATTTACTTATTATTTATTTATACATTGATTTTTTTCATTTACTTTATTCAGTTATTCGGTAATTTATTTGTCAATCGATCTATCTATTTATTTTTATGCCCCCCCCCCCCCCCCCCCCACAACCCCAATTTTTTTTGGGTGGCATATAGTAATCGCAGCGTCCGTCCGTTCATTCGTCCTTCCGTCCGGTATTTCGTTTCCGGCCTGTATCTTTGTCATGCATAGATAGATTTTGTTGATACTTGGTACAAATGATAAACATAACTTGACGACGTGTCGCGAGTAAGACCCACACCCGTTTCTCAAAGGTCAAGGTCACAATTTGAGTTTGTTTGAATTCACTTTGAGTCTGTGTGAGATTTTGTGTCCGTCTGCAACTTTGCCATGCATAGATGGATTTTAATGATACTTGCTACAAATGATCAACATAACATGACGACGTGTCGCGAGTAAGACCCACACCCGTAACTCAAAGGTCAAAGTCACTATTTGAGTTTGTTTGACAACACTTCGAGTTTATGTCAGATATCGTGTCGGGCCTGTAACTTTGTCATGCATAGATAGATTTTATAAATACTTGCTACAATTAATCAACATAACATGACGATGTGTCGCGAGTAAACCCACATCCGTACCTCAAAGATCAAGATCACAATTTGAGTTTGACAACACTTTGAGTCTGTATGAGATTTCGTGTCCGGCCTGCAACTTTGTCAAGCATAGATGGATTTTTTATAAATGATCAACATAACATGACGACGTGTTTCACTTAATACCCAAACTCCCACTTCAAAGGTCAAGGTCACAGTTTAACTTTGTTAAACACTTTCAGTCATTTTGAAATTACTTGTCCGGTCTGTCATCTACGGATAAATTTTATAAACACTTGGCTCAGTTGATCAACATGACATAATTAAGTGTCGCATGTAAGACCCAGAACATTTCCTTAAAGATCAAGGTTACACTTTCAATTTGTTTGATATTGTGTGTCTCGTCTGTGACTTTGCCTTTAACTTGGCTCATTTTATCAAGATGACATGACGACGTGTCATAAGTAAGACCTAGACCCATACCTCAACAGTCAAGGTCACACTTTTAGTATGTATGACAACACTTTGTATCTGTTTGAGATTTCAAGTCCGTCCTTTAACTTTATCATACATGGATGGATTTCAAAAACTTTATCAACAATTGATCTGGAACTTTGTCTTACATTTAGGGATTTTAAAAAAACTTGACACAAGTGATCAGCATGTCATGATGATGTTTCAGCAGCTTTTAGCTGTTGAAATACCAATACCATTACTTTAGATGTCAAGGTCAAGGTTACACAAAGGTCAAGGTCACGCTTTTATGTAAAAAACCCCCATAAAATTGCATGTCTAGTCTGAAACATCAGTCCATTACTCTTTATATTCATGGATACATCGCTACCTATTATAACATGATTATATTGTTATTTTTCAACGACCATTTGGGGGGGGGGGGGGGGTGCATTTATATACCTTGAGTAGCTTTAACTTAATATCGCAGTTTATAAACCCCACTGCGTACCCCTAAAATAGATAGCGTACAGTTACTTCCCTTTGAGTTATCGCTCTTTTGTTTATGCGCGCCATGACGACGCAGGGTCCATTAGAAATCAGTTAACAAAGCGGGATTTATTCAACGATTAAAACTAAATATACTTGCACCAAGGAGTAAATTGTGAGAGAGAAAGAAAAAAAACAGGCTTAATGCATATTTAGTTCTTCCAGCGGTACTTCTTTGAGCCAGTCGCACAAAAACATTTTCACGTCGTATTTTGTTTGGCAATTTTTTTTATTCTTCATGCCTTCAAGGACTTATATAGACTCTATATAATTCTTTTGATGTCATCCACAAATTGCACAGTGTCCGTGGGCTATTCTATTTTGTGCTATCAGTTGGTTTAACTCCAAAAGCGTGTTAGACAGAGAGGCGATGACTTCTTTTGCCATCTAACTGTTGCTTACAGTTGTTGTCGTTGAAAGCGCGTGTGAGTGCGCGAATAGACGGGTTTGTCATATATACCATTCATAATTCGCTTAACATTTATACTAAAACACTAGAGCACAGACGAAAATTGATAGGATTTTTTGCCCTCATATATGGATTTCTGGCCCTCACATATGGATTTCTGGCCCTCACATATGGATTTTTGGCCCTGCCGTCACACGCGACTTCTAATATGACCTGTAGACTAAAGCTATATTATACAAAAAAAAAACAAGCTTATTTTGTTACTATATATATATATAGTAACACATGTAATAAACTATTATATTGACTGGATGACGTCACATTGAACAAAGAAGGAAAATGAGGTATAATATTACAGTTTAGAGCAGTCCAGTGCTAGTGGCGCCACGCTAGAAATATATGACTAACAACTGTATATTAGACATCTTTGAAAAAATATACACCTTTTAAAACAGTTGTAGTTTCTCGGACACAATAGTTTTCGTAAATGATCTATTAGATATAATAGTTTTTCTCAGCAGATGTTAGCCATCGCCCATTTTGCACACTTACAATGCCAGTAACCGATATCGTTAGTAAAAAATTGTACTCCTTTATCTAAATAGCTACATTTTTTATATGACAGATCTCAACATTCTCAATCTCTCCAAGGGTTCTTTGTGCAAAATACAACGTTCAAAAACGTGGGAAAACGTCATGTCAGTTTTAACGCCTTAGAAACGTTGACGTCACATTAAATACGCAAGACGCTTTCGCATTTATAACTCATTCAATTGAATTAAGTAAAACAAATGCAAATTTATTTTTTTAAAGAAAAAAATACGAAAACTAAGATTAAAACAGTTCGTGGAGAACTTTCACCAAATGTTTGTTCTTGGGAGTATTAAATGACCGGGACTGTAATTTACCCCGGAGTTTTGGCTGTTTCCTGGCAACCAAGGTGACAACCATTGTCGATTATCTTGCTGCGCTCACGAAATTTTCTCAGTTTATATTTTCAGAATATTCACGACTCTATGGAGACTATTCTCATCCCACGTTTGTCAGTTTTTACAACTGACACTGAAATGTAAGTTAGACCCCTTAACAAACTGTAAATATGAATTATTACGTAAGAAATTATGATTTATGTTTGAATCAATATAGCTGAAAGTGGGTGGGGTTGGAATATAATTATGTAATATTGTTTTGTTATTTTCAATTTAATTTATTATCGTATCTAAGGATCAAATAGTTACCTTAGTAAAATTAACCATGTCGGCTTGCATGTATTAATAACGAGTCCATGCACGTATAGATATAATATAAATAAAACGAGTTGAGACCTCATAATGAATATAATGTTGAAATATAGAGACCTCTCCATAATTTATATTTAGTAACTTCGCTGTTTAATGTAGTTGAATTATAAATGGTAATTTTACTGCTTTCAATCATAAAATGCAAATAAAAATGAGATAGAGAAGGCCGAAAATAGCGTGCACATTTATATCTTCGCCACTCAGTTTCAACATTCATCGCAATCTCCGCTCGGTGAAATAAAAACAATAACACACTGACGCCAACAATTATTGCCTCTCTATCAATGAAAGAACCCGACTGTAGTTAAAACCAGAGCCGCAAGTTAATTGTGTAACCAATCCGTACTTTAATATATTAAATAGGTTGTCTCGTGTATAAAATTATTTTACATCATTATCATCATCATCATCATCATCATCATTATTATTTATCATAAGTATTGACTAGTATCACTATCGCTGCTATTATTATTATGCTCATGTACTAATTAACATTTTCTAAGATAAAACTAAGGTTAATAATATATAAGATTAATATGGTCCCCGCTTCTACTCTAATGGATGCGGGGGCACAAGTAGGCATGACCTTTGCTGCTCCGTTAACCGACATATACTTACGGATAAAACCATTTATGTGCCGGTATAGTTGTTAGGTCTTCACTGACTTACAACGTAGTACATGCAAGTTCATAAATCACGTACGTCTAACAGAAATGAAAGTCATTCCACGATCACACATTTATTTACATAATTTCAGCTTCACCAACCTCCACAAGTTCTCCGCCATCACCGGATACACTCTCCACCCACTTCCACTAGTTCCACCATCAACAATAGACAAAGCAAAGGACAAATTCAAACAATCAGGTAAGATAACATATACATTGGTAAATAGTTCAGAATTGTCTATAAGGATTTTAAAGGATTTTCATTTTACTTGTTGTTTCGTTGCACTGTCAATCATCTGTGTATCAGATAAGCAGGGCCATCCAAGAGGAGAGATTGTTATACACACATATATGTTATTGCGTTTGGTGATGAGCAAAGTAACACGTGAGTCTGTTAAGCACAAATTCCTTCTTGCAGACGATATACAACCCGAATGACCTAGTGTCAGAGGACCCGCTTTGCAGACGACATTCTGCAGGTTTGATATCTGACTGGGATGAGCCATGTATAGAATATTACTGCGTTTGTGTTGTGTTTTTTTGTTCTTTTCGAGGTGCAGGAGGAGAGGGATTTAGAAGTGTGCAAGCTACAAGTTTTTAAAGTCAGATTAGTTTAACTTTGGCAGGCAAGGTGGAAAGACGGGTTTTTTTTATGCATGAAGGGTTAAAATACAGTTAGGTTTTAAATAGGAACTGTTATACAAAAAAGGGAAACGTGTTTGAAATATGTTTAGAAACGTGCATATGTGTTAATAGAATTTATTAAAGTTTAAATGACAGTTGTAACAATGTAAGTTATGTGTGATGTTGAAACAATATATCAGGTTCTGGGATGGACTTATACTTATATAATAATTGATGCAGAATGTGACAGCACATTTATTTGATCAGAACAAACATTAAATCCATACATCGATACAAATATTTATCCATTAATATAATAAGGAAATATAAAGAAATAAAATAGATTCACGGCAATGTTTAGATATATGTACATCACAAAGGAACAGACGTCATGTTTCAACTGAGGGCAAAAAAGGTAAGCTATATGAACAGAACTGTACATTGATTTATTCAAAGAAAGTGATCTTTGACAAAACATTAAGCAGTGTTCATTTTGTTGAAAATGTTGTTAAACCTCGTTCATAAATGTTGTTTATTGTTATGTTTTTGCTAATTAGATACTTTCCATGTATGATATAAGCCGATGGTTCGTTATTGTCTGTATTGTCGAGTCCAGCTACTTCAACTTCCGTGTCCACGTTTGTATTAACGTGATGTTTTTGTATGTATTCACATTGTCCCATAGTTAATTTGTGTATGAATGTTACTACGTTCCTTTCATGTTTTTATGTTTGTTTTAATTACATTTGTTCACATTTAGCTACTGGATTCACCAATTTCTTTGGCAAGATCCGACGAGCTGCACTCAACCGAACAAGAAGTGATTACGAGATTCTCGAGGACAACGAGATGTGTAACACCCTGTAAGAATCACACTTCATAATTTGTTCAGTATTGATTCGTACATTGTATTACAGCAGTAGCAATGAATGGTGAGCAGCGAATGCTTAATGTGTGTTCATGTTACATGGAACGTTTGTGTGTTGTAAATCAGGACCAGCAGACGTCAAGTAAGCGTCTAAACATTGCCGTAACATCAGACAGCGTCCATAATGCTTTTATGTGTGTTTATGTTGTTACATGGAACGTAAATCAGGACCAGCAAACGTCAAGTAAGCGTCTAAACATTACCGTAATATCAGCAGACAGCGTCAAAAATGTTTTTATGTGTGTTCATGTTGTTGCATGGAACGTTTGTGTTGTAAATCAGGACCAGCAGACGTCAAGTAAGCGTCTAAACATTGCCGTAACATCAGACAGCGTCCATAATGTTTTACATGTAGTATGTGTTTTTGTGTACAAACCCATACATTAAGTCATAACTCTGAATTCACAACACATTAAATCTTTATAACATTCAGGTTCTCTGAGGAACTGCAGAATTCCTGGAGACATGACAAGAAAACGCTGGTAGAACTCCTAGCCAGGCACGAGGCGACCATCAGGTCCATGCAAAGGGCACAAGAGGTAAGCAACGTAGTAACTATTTATTTGTCATTAGGCAACTGTCCGTCTGTACGAATGACAAAGGACTTGTATCTTAAAAACTGGTCGTGCAAAGGACACGTGCGTACCTATGCATCATGTGGAACACGTGGTATAATGGTAAATGGTGTACAGTTTACGACATAAGATAGATCAGTGGGTTCTTGGGTTCGATCCCTCCCATAGGCAATGTAGGGTGTCCCTGAGCAAGCCATTTGCATATGCTTAGTACTACTACACTCAACGAATTCACGAATGATTTCTCTAAGTTGTAAGAATTTGCTTAACAATCGATGTAAAATGATTACATTCAAAATATTGTATGCATGCAACATATATCATACCCTCGCTCTGTCATAAAATACCAAAATGCATAAAGTATATATGATATACATATCATATTCATATTACAGAACTGTTTTAGAGTTCAAACCTCCGTCTGCTGCGTTTTGTCGTTTTATCAAAAAATCTAAACACACAATATATAAATGGAAATACTAATTTGACCAATTCTTTGTTACATTCAATTATGTTACATGTTTAACTAACTGATAACGTATAAAATATGATCATATAAACGATATATTAACATTATAATTGAAAATATGTGCAGAAATGCTGGAGAACAAAGGCAAAGGTCAAGAAATATCAGCTGATAGTTATGACCCAGACATCAGCGCTGGAACATAACCAAAACGAGGCCAAGGCCAGATTAAAAGCCAGAAATGTACGTGATGTCATAGTCGATAAAATATACATAGTTATGGATTAAAATCGCTAGTCTTATAGTTTCTTACAAGAAAACTTTAAGATTCCAGAAATTGGGTGACCGCCGTGTCACTTGAATGTGTTTTTTTCTCCCGTTAGACACAGTTTACGAATTTCTTAGACAGACAGACAGACAGACAGACAGACAGACAGACAGACAGATAGACAGACAGACAGACAGACAGACAGACAGACAGACAGACAGACAGACAGACAGACAGACAGACAGACAGACAGACTTTTCAAATTTTGATATTAAGATTCTTTTTGTCAACTACATGCATACAAGAACTGGTATTGAAAAAAATGTATTCTTGCAAACATAAATATTACCTAATTTTTCTTCTTATATAATGAAATTACAAGAAATGTGTATCAACTCTGCATAATTGTTTTCTTTCCATTTCTATGTACATGTGTAAATATTGCATCAAAGACGAAAGCAAAATAGTGAATATATGGTCATACCACGTGTCGTGTTTATTTTATATAGGAGATGGAAGAGGTTCTTCAGGAAAGATCAGCCATGCATGACAAGGATTACAAACAGTATCAGAAACTCGTGCTGAAAGAGATCAACTACAGGGAGAAAATAGACAGGGTAAGCTAATGGAATATAAAAGGTAGCTTATCAAGAAACAAGCTTGGTACAAACTCGAATTTAAATCTTATTAATAATGTCTTATTGTTTTCTTAATCAGTACAATAGAATGTAACATTGTTAGTTATTACATAGTTCTTATAAATGAATGGTGTTGGTGGACTTGTGAAGTTGTATATTTTTGGACATGTTCTTATTCCCGTTGAAATTTATGCCTTTATCTTTGCTACACAGCTTGCCTTTTCCCTGAAAGCTGATATTGAGGACAAAATGAAAGAAGCCATCAGACACATGATGAAGATTAACAAACAGCAAACCTTGTAAGTAAATAATTTGACCAAAACTGTTCATTGTTAGATAATGATTATGTCATTTATCTAAGTCGAATAGATTTCATTTTTAACAAAGCATCTATTCAAATACATACGTCTAGTTTATTGCAAATGTTCAACGATATACAACGCTAAATATTCAATCAATCAATCAATCAATCAATCAATCAATCAATCAATCAATCAATCAATCAATCAATCAACCAATCAACCAATCAATCAATCAATCAATCAATCAATCAATCAATCAATCAATCAATCAACAACACACAGATAATACAGTGTTTGTAATAAAACAGTGTTCAGGACATATTTTACATGATTTATGTATAAAAGAAAAACAAGAATATTCAATAACGAAATTAGGTTATGATATGGCCAATATATGAAACTATATATCCAAAAGTAAATGTGCTTTTACATATTATACAGCGATGCCGATGAACAGCAACTGGCAGAACAGCTGTACAAGTACACGTGCAGAACTTATCAGTACCAGTGCCCGACAGTAAGTTCGTGTCTGTTGTTTTGAATGCTTTTTTTCTTATTTCCGCATCGAATTTTGAATTTGGCTGATAAACAATCACACATTTTTATAATTATTTTCAATTTTCGATGTTTATAAGAAATGTATCTCCTACTAAGAACATGTAAATTAGAGGTTCAATGATCGATTCCATTGATAAGAATGTTTTAGAGATATCATCAGTCTTTAATTTGCTCTGACGTCTTTACAGTGTTATCCCACCATTGATTTTTTGTTCTTTATTCTATGGTAAATAAAAAAAAGCTTGTCAGTGATTGAAGGATCAAAATAAAAGATGTGAAACTTACATTTCATCGCACTGCCAAATATGATGCGAAATGTAGGGTTGATATGTCATCCAAAATTTTATTCTGTTCATTGTGTACACTGTTGACACAGTGAAATATACCCAAATTTTCAAACATCGTTTATTTTTCTTAAATCGCAAATCAAACATGACAATGCTTTCACAATGTTCAAAATACATCAATAATGACATCCAAATATAAATATGATTATTAAATTATGGAAAATAAGAATAAATAATGATTATTTATAACTACCATTATGCGACTACCCTATGGAAGCATTTCCAGTTTCCAATGGTGGTACTATGCCTTATTACAGGTGACGCCATACTGCTATGCCTTATTACAGATGGCGCCACACTGCTATGCCTTATAACAGGTGGCGCCACACTGCTATGCCTTATTACAAGTAGCGCCACACTGCTATGCCTTATTACAGGTACCACCACACTGCTATACTTTATTACAGAAGGCGCCACACTGCTATGCTTAGTGAAACTTGGTATTTTATTCTTTTAAAGTACTGAACTTGTTAAAAGTTCTGAATAGCAGAGGAGTGTCACGGCTATTATGTTTGTGTTTCAAGTTTTGTATTGTAATGGCCGTCAAATTATGTGTTCCCTGTTGAGTTATTGTACGTTTTCTGTTTTAGCCAATGTGTCCTCTTAATACGTTCCCTATTGAATGTATCTTAAGCAACACTATTCCCATACACCCACAGTTAGAACCGTGCTTCCCAGAAAGAATACAGACACCAGTGTATGGTGATAGTCTCTTCCACAAGAAAGACATACAAAATGGTGAATATTCTGCAGTTTGTTTGTAAAACTTGTACTTACACATTACATATTTATGTGTCGACGTGCCGTCAAACCACAACCATGCATCCTTTATTCGTCATTGTAAAATATGGTTTTTTTTCTTGACCAACCTATGACATGTGCAGTCATTTTGATTGATTGCTTGCTTGCTTGCTTGATTGATTAATTGATTGACCATTTAGCGTCAGTTTATATGATCATTTAACCTCACCAATGTTTCCTGGGTTCCAATAAGGTTAACCAGTACTCGGACACACCCTTCTCCACAAGTAACTGGTGAATTTCTCGCGTTAATCAGCGGTGGAAGACGAAGAGTACAGTGACGCAATGCTATATATCAATTATCACGACGACTGTGGCCTGGTAGGGAATCGAACTCAGAACGCATGTGTTGATAGTCAAACCCGCGACCGACTGAGCTAACCGGACCCTTCGATTTTATACAACTTACCTTGCTTAACATATCTGACCTTTCCAAGGTCACTTGTTGTCACTTCTGTCTGTCCTCCTTAATTAGTATTAAACGCGATGTGTTTGTTGTTTTTTTTGCTGTTGTTGTTGTAGTTATTGTTTTTCCTTTTTTTGTTCTTGTTCTTGTTTTTGGAAATTTTCTTCGAATGTTTGTCGCACACATATTGTTATATTTTAGATAGATATTGGTGACAACGTGTCAACTTTTAATAACACAATGTCTTCCTTTGCAGTGGACTCTCAAGTTAAAGTCTCTCAGGTGGAACAGTTGGACCGTGGATGGAGGCGGAGCCGGTGGGGAAGAACTAGGAGGATGACAAGGATTAATGGGAAGATGGAATAGATGATTGTGGAATGGACCGGGAGATGTGCAATATGACTGACTGAATGACCGATTTTATAATAATGTGTTTTTTTTATTTCGATCATTGTTCAATTTGAATCAAATAAGAGTTGTGTCCCCTGTCATTATTTCAGGAATTACACATCTTTAATTTTTATCCATTTGCCCGAATCTTGTAAATGTGTTTATGATAAAAGAATTGCTGAAAGTTTCAATTAAGATTTCGTAGTCTGGTCAACAATAATTACTAACCAATTGTGTAAAACACGTATTTTTATGTGAAAGAATGTTAGGGGATACAACGTCTTCTATTTGTAGCATTGTCTTGGTTTAAAGGGACACATAGCAATTTTGATTAATTTTCAATCATCTTCTTTTTTTTAAATTATATATTTACATGATACAGGTATGAAACTTAAATACCCTAGAATGTATTTAGTCTCTAAATTTCATTTCTATTTCGGAAAGGGTCATGACCCTGATCAATGCTTGAAAAGCGTCCTTTATCATTGAATTGTATTCATGTGACAAAAAGTGCCGGATATATACCAAATTCATCAGTTTTATCGATATGATAGAAACAAATGAAGGTCAAATTAATTTGTATTTTTTAGTTTGTACTTGCGTGACACCGCTACTTTTTATGCCCTCGGAGGAAGGTGCAGGGGCATTAGGTGTCATTCCTATCCGTCCGTCTGTATTTCCGTCCATCCATCTGTCCGAGGCTAATGTTGGTCAAATTTTACAAGAGTTAAAGTTCCTCTTTTGGCTAAATGTTTGGTAATATTAACAAACATATGGCGGAGCACCCGTGTCCTGTGGACACATATCCAGTAAAAACCTCCCATATTTTTTTATATATAAGGTTTGAAGGTTTATTTCTATGGTGTTTGAACATGAGTATTCTCTATATCAACATTGTCAGGTGTCCCTTTAACGTAGTTGTAAAATATGTTCATTTGTTTAGCATGTTAGGATAACATATATTGAACCTAAAATCACGTGTGTTGTTTAGAACAGTTTGTCTGATGGTTAAAGAGACACAAGGCAAAAAATCGAATTGTATTCTTGTGCATACACAAGCTTTTCCACACCCATGAACAACGTATAACCAATGAATGCTACGTATTAATCTCTAAATTGAATATAAAACTAGTGGCTAGTTTTTTAAAAAAAAATTATCAAATTTCTTTAAAAAGTAAAATTGATATTTCCTTCGGAGTTTTTTTCTATCATACCGATAAAAAACTGCTAAAAAAAGGTATTTTTACACACTTTTTTGACCACGAGTATACAATCTATGATGCATGTCAAACATTTAAAGGAGTTACCGACTTTTTTAATTTAGCGACGATATTAAGGCTCTGTACACACACAGGGGTATTCTAGTTTCATATTTGTAACATGTAAACTGTATAATTTTGAGAAAAAGAATTTAGAAAAAAATGATTAATATTTCCGTGTGTCCCTTTAAAGTAACGACTGATTTATAGCTTGTTGATAATTTCAGCCTTTGTTAAGATTGGATATTGTTACTTCATATACTGAAAGGTTAAAGAAACGCCGGGTGAACTTCACAGCCACATAATCAATCTTGAAGCGATATTTTCAGAATATGTATGTAAATGTATTTTATTAATGATTTTGTCAATATGATACAAATTCTGAAACTGTAAACATCGCTAACAATAGTTTGATAATGCAGCTTAAAAATTTACTCGGCGTTTCTTTATCCTTTCAGTATACTTTTATATTTCAATTTAGTTCCACCGGTTTGAATTTGTTATTCTGTTTACTTTCTACGTGATACGGTGTAGCTTGTTCACTCGTTTTACTATCTACGTGGTACGGTGTAGCTTGTTCACTCATTTTACTATCTACGTGATACGGTGTAGTTTGTTCACTCGTTTTACTATCTATACGGTGTAGCTTGGTCACTCGTTTTACTATCTATGTGGTATGGTGTAGCTTGTTCACTCATTTTACTATCTACGTGATACGGTGTAGTTTGTTCACTCGTTTACTATCTACACGGTGTAGCTTGGTCACTCGTTTTTCTATCTAGGTGATATGGTGTATTTTGTTCATTGATTTTACTATCTACGTGATGCGGTGTAGTTTGTTCATTAGTTTTATTATCTACGTGATACGGTGTAGTTTGTTCATTAGTTTTATTATCTACGTGATACGGTGTAGTTTGTTCATTCGTTTTACTATCTACGTGATACGGTGTAGTTTGTTCATTCGTTTTATTATCTACGTGATACGGTGTAGTTTGTTCACTCGTTTTCTATCTACGTGATACGGTGTAGCTTGTTCACTCGTTTTATTTTCTACGTGATATGGTGTAGTTTGTTCACTGGTTTTACTATCTACGTGATACGGTGTAGCTTGTTCACTCGTTTTACTCTCTTCGGGATACGGTGTAGCTTGTTCACTCGTTTTATTTTCTACGTGATACGGTGTAGCTTGTTCACTCGTTTTACTATCTACGTGATACGGTGTAGCTTGTTCACTCATTTTACCATCTACGTGATATGGTGTAGTTTGTTCACTGGTTTTACTATCTACGTGATACGGTGTAGCTTGTTCACTCGTTTTATTTTCTACGTGATATGGTGTAGTTTGTTCACTGGTTTTACTATCTACGTGAAACGGTGTAGCTTGTTCACTCGTTTTACCATCTACGTGATACGGTGTGGCTTGTTCACTTGTTTTACTCTCTTTGGGATACGGTGTAGCTTGTTTGCTCATTTTACTTTCTACGTGATACGGTCTAGCCTGTTCACTCGTTTTATTATTTATTGAATACAGTGTGGCTTGTACACTCATTTTACTATTTATGGGGTACGGTGTAGATTGTTTACCGCTTTTTACTATCTACGTGATACGGTGTAGCTTGTTCACTAGTTTTACTCTCTACGTGATACGGTGTAGCTTGTTCACTCGTTTTACTACCTACGTGATTCGGTGTAGTTTGTTCACTCGTTTTACTGTCTATACGTTGTAGTTTGTTCACTCGTTTTACTATCTATACGATGTAGCGAGTTCACTCGATTTTCTATCTATACGGTGTAGCTTGTTCACTCTATACGTGCTACGGTGTAGCTTTTTCACTCTTTTTGCTATGTATACAGTGTAGTTTGTTCACTCGTTTTACTATCTATACGGTGTAGCTTGTTCACTTGGTTTACTATCTATACAATGTAGTTTGTTCACTCGTTTTAATTTGTTCACTCGTTTTACTCTCTACGTGATATGGTGTAGCTTGTTCACTCGTTTTACTATCTACATGATACGGTCTAGCTTGTTCACTCGTTTTACTGTCTACTTGATACGGTGTAGTTTGTTCACTTGTTTTACTATCTACGTGATACGGTGTAGCTTGTTCACTCGTTTTACTATTTACGTGATACGGTGTAGTTTGTTCACTCGTTTTACTTTCTATTCGATGTAGCTTGTTCTATCGTTTTACTATCTATACGGTGTAGCTGGTTCACTCGTTTTACTATCTATACGGTATAGTTTGTTCACTCGTTTTACTATCAATACGTTGTAGTTTGTTCACTCGTTTTACTCTCTACGTGATACGGTGTAGCTTGTTCACTCGTTTTGCTCTTTACGTGATACGGTGTAGTTTGTTCACTTGTTTTATTATCTATACGGTGTAGCTTTTTCACTCGTTTTACTATTTATGTGGTACGGTGTAGTGTGTTTTTAATATTTACATGATACGGTATAGCTTGTTCACTCATTTTGCTATCTACGTTTTAAAATTCAAGAATTTGAATTTGTATTTTTAAATTTTTGCTGTGAGTTAGTGAATAGCAGTTTTAGCAATTTTTTTCAATAAATAATTTAATTGATAACGGTGTTGTTGTGTATTATAATAAAGCGTCGCTTCGCCTGCCTTGCCATATGAAGAAATATATTAGATTGTGTTAATACATGATATATTTTTCTTGCATACCGGACAAGGATTTCCGCGTATTTTTACCGGGTACGGATTTTTCATCCTACACCCCTCCACGTGTTTATACTACCCACTTAGCGCTATGACGTTACTCCATTTATAAAATCCCCGCAATGACATTACTCATACCAACCAGTTGCCAGTTGGGGACTCGTTGTTTCTTTCAATCGCTTATTTATATTTATTAAACGAAGCAAATTAATAGAATAACAGTTTATAACAATAAAATAAACACCGCACCACGTTGTTCCTTCAATACAATGAGTATATTTACCATTTTCCAGTTCGGGATAAGGATTATTTTTAATCTTTGATTTATTTTTCATTAAACACAATGATTCAACAATGGAAAAAAACGATTATAACTACATAAAAACACCAGTGTCGCGTTGTTCCTTCAATACAATCAGTATATTCACCAGAAGGCGATTCAAAACATCCAGTTTCGGATTCGGTCGACTCACAACTATCAACCAATTACACGTTGTTGATGAGGATTTCAAATGAAGATACATCCGTTTTTGTTGATTATTTTAAGCGTATAAAACGAGTAAAAATATGTGATTAAATCGTGATTATAATAACAAATCCGAATCCCCAACTGGCAACTGGTCAGCATTTGGTTTAAACATTCATTATTTCAAAAATAGCATACATACATACATAGCATACATATACAATGTCATTAAAACAAATGCAAAGTGCTAGTTTCTCCAGGTTCGGTAGACGGTTACTCGAATTTCCACTAACCAACTATCAACTATCAACTATCAACTTCCAACTACCCACTATCAACTGCCAACTATCTATTAAAGGGATTATATTAGCATATTACTGTCACTTCCCTGTCCTAAATACACACTTCCAGCATGAAAATACACTTATAACTTAGAGATATACGTGTCTAGAGTGTATAATTGCATAACCTTCTTTATTACAAACATCGCCCATTACATTCCCCATTTTCAACGAACCGGTTTTCGGGTTTCCGAACAACCATCGGATAACAACGTGAGGACTCGTTCCTGGTCTTGGTTCGGGAAGTTTACGGAGTTCAATGTAAACATTGCGCGATACTTTATTGCGGGACGTATTAAAGTTTTGGCCAATATTCAATTACAGTTTATTTGATAACTTCAAAGTAAATAAAGGTTATACGTCAATACATAAGCATTATTTTGTGCACACTGCATACAGGAAAAGTCTGGATTAACAGCGTGTTTGTGTTACTTGCCAATATAATCCCTTTAACCGATTGATCAAATTACATGTATTTTGTTTTCTTTGGTGCACCTATATGATCGACAATTTGTTCATATTCGTTCATCATATGAATTATATACTCAACGTATATTTTTTTTGAATGGGGTTTAACGCCATTACAACACATTTCAGGTTATATATGACATATTCAGTTTACTGGTGGAGGAAGACCTCAGACTGAGTCAGACTGAGTAGAAACACCGTCCTTCCGCAAGTAACTAGCAAACTTTCTCACATAAAGTTTTTCGAGCGAGCGGTACTTAAACCTACGACCTTAGCGGTGAGAGGTGAGTGATCTTGAGACGACGCCTTAGACCACTCGGCCACGAAGGACCCGTATAAAATCAACGTATAAAATATACATTCAGCAGGACAATGCACTAACTGACAGAATTGGTGGCATGACAATGCACTAACTGACAGAATTGGTGGCATGACAATGCACTAACTGACAGAATTGGTGGCATGACAAGGCACTAACTGACAGAATTGGTGGCACAGATAATCATTTACTGACGTCACCATAACATATAAGTGTCTTTTTGAATTTATTACGCACTATTATGTTATATCTAAAAAACAGATTCATTGATCAACGTGTAGCAGTTTAAATATATTTACCGATTTTGAGCGGTTAAAAATGCATTTTGATGAAATAGCTACTATTGGCTGCTGTTCCACGGGGATGGAGATTAAAGATAAGTGTTTTGCGTACAATATAACAATAACTATTGATTAATGTATTTTCTAGAACAGTTTAAATATTGATACTTATATCTAATACGGTATATAATAAAACATATATCCAATACGGTATGTAATAAAACAACTATCTAATACGGTATGTAATAATACATATCTAATACGGTAAGTAATAAAACGCATATCTAATACTGTATTGTAACACCTCTCAGAACCGATGTGTATGAACGAGGATTTTATAAGTAGATTATTGTATGTTGAGAAAAGAATAAATCAGTTTAAGTAGACATGCGTTTTTAATGTATTTTAACAGTTAGTCATCAGGCATACGGTACAGTAGAGTAATAAATTAATACAACGTATATTTCCAACTGAGTCCGGGTATTTTATATGGGGACCGTATGCTAAACGGTGACTAATTATTACCTTGCGTGGGAAAGAATCGTTGGAAATACCCAGTATGACTCATTTATAAAGACAGAAAATCTATCAGGATGGCGAAAACAACCAATAGAAACGCGAATTATAAATACTTGAACCAATGAAAACACGGATAGACATCGATCCGTTCTACCAAGTCGATCAGTGTTTCGTCATCTGTCGTGGTACTAATACATATCTTGGAATACAAAGATGTGATTGATATAGGACGAGGTAAGGAAATATATACGAGTTAGTACATCAATCAACCGATATAAAACTCTATCGCGACTGATGCGAGCGATAGACATTTGAAATGTAGCGCTTTCGTTACTTTTACAATAATATATGAACCAACTTATAAATAGTACTTGAACTTGAAATAATATCACAGGATCATACCGAAATGATTATATGTTAAAGAATGAGTAGTGATTACTTCAGATTTCTTCAGGATATCCAGTTTCTCACAAATGAATGAAGAACGCTGAGATAACCGGAAGTGATAGAAATATGTTCAAACAAATGGAAATCTGAAGTAATCGTAACTACATTTGATAATAATTCATACACAATGTTGCGTTACATAATTTCAAACGGTTATTTCTCATGGAGTTGTGATTTAAATCTTATTTATGTTAATGAAATTATAATAGAAATGTCTTTCATGTCTATCTTGTCTATCAGAGTTCTTTCAAGTCGTATACTACATCCTAACCTAGTTATTTAGTGTTCATGAGGTTGTGAAGTCTTATTCATATTTATTTATATTTAATGGAGTCATGGTTAATGTAATTATCACAATATACATTTGGCATGTAGACCGAAAGGGGAGGCCAATTTCTCTGTCATTACAATGGATTACCGGTTACAGTTTATCAGTTTATCAGTTTAAACGGTGTTCTAAAGAATGTCTTAAAATTTTTAGGTATAGAAACATTGCATTACACGTCACATAATTTTAGAATTTGTGGTGCAACTTCCATGTATAATGAAGGGAAGTCCGAAGAAGAAATTAAACAAATGGGTCGTTGGAAATCAAACGCATATCAGGGTTATATTAGATTGAATATTCCAGACATGCAAATACATTATATATATATATATCTTTATGAAATTTAAAGTTTAAATTAATTATTAAGAACAGTTTAAAGTGTGGGTCATTGGCTCATCTATAATTAGAGATACATTCCACAGAGCTGCGCACAGTCCTGATGGGGTACATCTTGGATTGAACAAGTTAGGGGGAAGTATTTTATGGGATTTTAAGCCAGGCATGAGAATGCACGAAATTCTAGATAGAATTAACAATCTTCTTTCGTTCAGTTCTGCTCCCCAAATTCTACTCATACATTGCATTGGAAATGATATTGGCCAGGTTAATTTATCGTATATTACACAAAAGTCGGTCACAAATGGTCTTCTTTTCAATCTTCCGGACACACTTCTTGTTTGGTCTGCAATCGTACAGAATATGTATAGATTTTTTTCCGATTGTCCGGAATATATATATTGTTTATATATATATATATATATATATATATATATATATATATATATTTGACTAGCACTAATTAACCTATAAGGTCACGCAGTCAAATACTTTTTATTATTTCCGATTGTCCGGAATATCTGCAGAATAATCATTTCCGATTATCCGGAATGTACTTAAAATTTAAAGTATTACCGATTGTCCGGAATATCTATGTAATAGTCATTACCGATTGTCCGAAATGTACTTCTGGTTATTTCCGATTGTCCGGAATACAATAATCATTTCAGATTGTCTGGAATGTATTATAATTGTTGGAAGATGTCCGAGTGTAAAAAAATATACATTATGACTGCTGTCAAAATATCAGATTATTTTATTAGACTGTCTGATATATAATTTTTAAATGAATACTCTTGGATACATTCGGGAATACTTAATAGAAATAATCAGCCATGTCCAGTTTCTGCCTAACAAATTATGAAATATATTGATAAAAGTTTATTAAGTTTTTGTTGTATTTTAATTCCCCCTCTTTTCATAATAAGTAACATTTTGTTTTATACATATTTGTATAGATTGCGATATCGCCAAGAATGAGTGTGCACAAATATTTTAATATGAAACTCATTTTGATAAAATATAACTGAAATTACTGCTTGGAATGATATGAATCAATTTGGATTGATACATTAAGATCATAACATCAACCAAATTAAACCAACTGATTCTCGAATATCGCAGACTATCAAAGTTCCTGCCAAGGTCAATATCTCGTATGACCATCCTCTGATAATCCTTTTGGATGACGTCTCATCTTTACATATCAAGGTGTTATGTTAAGAGTATTCCGATGTGACCACGTCACAGGTCACGTAAATTGCAACATTGTTTTGCAAGACTGACAATACCAATACACCAGAGCACGTGCAATACGTAAATTCCGAAAAGGTAATAAAATTAATTTACATAAACGGTAAGGCGTGAATTGACCAGTGTAGGTTATTTACATATTGTATGTGATGATTATATATGTAAGGTTGTAATTGGCAATTTGAGTTAAGATTGAAATACTAACTAATGTATTTCTTCTAAGTATATACTGCGATGGCCAATTGATGGTATGACCTCTAAATACATAACATGGAGTTTTTACTCTAATGTTGAAGCTACATGTAGTTTTACTGTAATGTTGGTGAGTCATTATTGTTGACTGCTGCTAATGTACATCCAGCAATATACGTTGTTGAACAGATCACATATGTTGCATGCACTGCCAGAGTATTTCTGCCTTAAGGTGCAACTGATCATCAAGACATCAAGACGTATTATTATTAATACAATTGTAATGTCCAATTATCAACAATACCCGAGGAGGATATAACAAATCAGTGTGTATAATAAAACGTATCCTTTCGGGCACACAAGTTCGTATTATTCATATATCGTGCATGTTGAAAACGCTCGCCATTTGTATCTTTAATAATGGTTTACTGACTTATATGTTTAATGTACAAATGGATGATCAAGAAACACTTTTTTTCATCGTGTGCAATCATTGAATTTATGGTATTATTTTATACAAATATCTCGTCTGTGTTGGTATCCTCTTTTTCTTTTAAAACACAAATGTTATACTGATTACTTGCAAACTGTCCCTGTAATAATTAAGTCATACTATGCACATTTTGCTCCGTATAATTATTACATATTCTTGTATTACTTACAATAATAATATACAAATAATAATATACAAGCTGCGAATTCTTATAATTATACCGATTTTTCATTAGAATACATACTAGGACGGTTGGTGATTACCGTTTACAAAAAATCGTTTATAATATAAGACATCGGTTTGTTAAGAGGTCAGAGTTTCACCTTTCTTTGAAAATTAAAATAATTTAATTATAATTTTTAATCTTTTGTTTGCTTGACACGAATCCTTATAAGTGACTCTCCATATCATAATATCACCGTATGTAGAAGCTTAGTCACTGATCCTACGATGTTGAAGCACTATACATATACATTTCTTTCTAATTATCAGAGTAGTGGAGAACAATTCTTAGAATGTTGGACGTTAGATCGAAAGGTCGCGGGTTCCATCACTTCCCGGCACAGTTTCTGCATATACTCAATTTTGGGTCTTGGTGCTAACTAGGATAATGAACGAGTGATTTGTTTTTTACTGTAATAACCTAATAATCGATGTAAGATTAATTTAATTTTTTTTCTTTATTGTTATAGACATATTGCTGATCTACACTTCAGATACTTACTTGTCTTCTAAGTTTTGCGTAATTCATTATTTGCTTGCCATGTATAATTTAGTCATATTACTTAATAACGCTTTTGAATGATTTATTCCATTCAAGCTTTTCTAATAAGTAGACATGCCATACTATCTTGCTCCGTGCATACCTTGCTTAAACCAACACATCCAGTAGCAAATACTTATTCTTATCTAGTCCCACGATCCCCGGTCTTTGCACGATCAAAGAGGAAATCATAAAACGTGTAGCAATATTCGATAAAATGCCAAACATGGAAAACAGTCATTTAATAAAAACATTGCCGTTGGTGGATGATAAATCTCAACATTGTTTTGCTGTGTAAAAACAAAATGACGCTTCGTTAATTATGAATAAAAACTCAGTTAGAGAATATATGTTCTACTCTACCAGGGCTCCAACAGAATGAGTTTTAATATTATCCGTAGTGGTATTATGCTCAATAATCACTCTGTGACATATCTATAAGCTGTACCCCACTCACACACCCCACTTCCATCTTACCCAAAAATATGAAAATATAGCTCAAAAGATTTAAGGTAAAAGGCAGCTGAGGTTGAACAAAACGCAATTTATATTCCTCCTTAAAACATTAACACATTAAAACATTCCTTTTCATAACAGAAAATGACGTCTTCGCGATATTTTACACTGGCTTTGATATTTACACTTATGCTTACTTACGCTGTGTCACAACCTTGTCCTTCTGAATATAATGGAAAAGTGAAACATCCGACGATACTTCGTAAAGGCATAAACGCTAATAGAGTTAATACAGCTGATTAAGTTAACATCAGACATGCATTCTTTATAATTAAACAATCCGTTTTATAATAATGCAGTTACATAAACTATAAGTTTGCGTTCGAAAATGTAAGACCTGTTTGTGCCGTTTCATTCGTATTACTAACGTATCTGTTCTAATTTATAGCTCTAAAGTACATGTACAAAACCCCGATCAGGTTCCAGCTGACCCGGTCAAATTCAGGCTAAAGGGAAAAGGCAAATGTGATGTGTTTGATAGTAATTATGGTGTTTTAATGCACATATCTGAATCATAATGCATTTCTATGTGCATATTCAATAAGAAAATATTTGGGAAAAAATGTCTTGAAGACTTCGTTATAGATTTTCAAACTTATTTACTGTAATGTTCTATAACATTTGCTGTTCTGACAATATATTTTCAATTAAACCATTCTAATTTTAAAGAAAATGTCATATTTTTTGTATCGAGCTAAATAAACAATTGCACCTTCTAGATTATGTTGTTATTTTGACAATGCATTAATGGTTTCAAATAAGTGCATTAAAACGCGCCAATTGTTATTACACACACCGCATTTGCCTTTTAGTTGCAGCCGAAAAATGGTCCATCAGCTGGAACTTGCCCTGATTTTAGTACCACCCCAATCCCATAAGGAACATTATAAATAAGTGCATTAAAACGACACAATCATTATTACACAAATCGCATTTGCGTTTTAGTTGCAGCCGAAAAATGGCCAGTCAGCCGGAACTTGCTCTGATTTTAGTACCACCCCAATCCCATAAGGAACACTATAAATAAGTGCATCAAAACGACACAATCATTATTACACAGATCGCATTTGCCTTTTAGTTGCAGCCGAAAAATGGCCAGTCAGCCGGAACTTGCCTTGATTTTAGTACCACCCCAATCCCATAAGGAGCACTATAAATAAGTGCATTAAAACGACACAATCATTATTACACACACCGCATTTGCAGCCAATAAATGGCCAATCAGCCGGAACTTGCCCTGGTTTTAGTACCAACCCAGTCCCATAAGGAACACTATTAATAAGTGCATTAAAACGACACAATCATTATTACACAAATCGCATTTGCGTTTTAGTTGCAGCCGAAAAATGGCCAGTCAGCCGGAACTTGCTCTGATTTTAGTACCACCCCAATCCCATAAGGAACACTATAAATAAGTGCATCAAAACGACACAATCATTATTACACAGATCGCATTTGCCTTTTAGTTGCAGCCGAAAAATGGCCAGTCAGCCGGAACTTGCCTTGATTTTAGTACCACCCCAATCCCATAAGGAGCACTATAAATAAGTGCATTAAAACGACACAATCATTATTACACACACCGCATTTGCAGCCAATAAATGGCCAATCAGCCGGAACTTGCCCTGGTTTTAGTACCAACCCAGTCCCATAAGGAACACTATAAATAAGTGCATTTAAATGACACAATCATTATTACATACACCGCATTTGCCTTTAAATTGCAGCCGGAAACTGGCAGGTTTGCCGGACCCTGCCTGGTTTTAGTGCCACCCCAATCAAATAAGGCACTGTTTTGAAAAGCAATGGGACCTCCATATGGGTATGCAAATATTTTTAACACGTGGTCGTGACGTTTCAATACGACCCACAATCAATTTCTAAAGAGGCCCTTAAACAAAGTTCGTTCACTCATGCGACCTTACCAGAATTGTTGGCCAACAGTAAATGGACCAACCTCTAAACTTGCAATAAAATATAATACTATAGCTTCCTTTGATAAAATTGTTTGTATGTTTAGACATATGGATAAAAAGAAATTATGATAAATGAATGTACGAAGCCTGACGATCGCCTCACCATAACATTCAAACCATGTAAAAGTGTGTTTAATCGTGATCTTTTTGATAATGATTAAAATCAAAAAGTTGCTTCTCACGGAAACACCGTCATTTGTGCACTTGGTGTTTTCTGTCGAGCTCATTTCCTTTTTTTTTTTTATACATTTGTGTGTATATATATAGAAAGAGAAAACCAATAAATCAGATATTATACGTGATTCGAAACAAAAACAAGTAGGTTCATTATAATACGCTGTAATATTTCTCTGTGCAATTTTATTTATGTCAAAAAGCTTTAGTATTTCTACTGACAGTCATGACATTTTATGCAAAATTGAATGCACTATTTTAAAAAATCTGATCAATTTCATTGGCTGAGAAAATAGGACATGTTATCAATGATGGACATACATCTAGATACAGTACAATAAAGCGAGGAATCTATTCCTGCCAATAGTTCTGACTAAAAGCTGTGACCCTGTAGAGGCAAATACGTAACATTTAAATCAACATCGACACAAACTTGTGACACATGACGTTTTCGATGTCGTTCATTTACCATGTGCCCTCATGCGCTGTACACATGGGGTAAATGTCATGGTCACAATTCTTTACATAACTGCCCACGCTTGTGTGTGATGCACACTCTTTGGTTATGGCACATGAACACAGTCAGGGAACCCTGTCACATAGTGGGATGATTCGCGTCGATAGTTTGTCACAGATTCACGTTGATCTGTTGCAACAAAACACAGCATAAATATTTTTAAGTTTTTTCAAAAACCTAATCGATCAGACTCTCCTACAATCTAGTAATAATACTGAACAGGACCAAACAAAATAGACAAAAAATATAGCCTCAGCTAGGATTCGAACTCAAAACTGATTACCTTTTATGTTAAATTGCTCTACCTTTCAACAGTTTTAACAAAAATTTGTAAGAATAGTGTTGATTTAATAACATTTTCATTATGCAGTGTAATAATTATTATTTGTGTTCCAAAGTCGAGTGGGAGCGAACGAAATTAAAAGCGAGATATTGTATTATGATATTTCTTTACGCGAATACACAAGCGTTCACAAAATCTCAACCAGTTGCCTCTACTTCTCTATATAAATTAATGGCAGGTTCTCGATGTTGTTAACCATTGTTATGAACAGAAAAAAAATTTAAGTAAAGAACATAACCTATGTAAGGAAAATCGAAACAATAGACACACAGGCCATTACCTTAAAAATAATTGATGGCAATGTCATAACCATCCTCAATCATGAAGCATAGCATTATCACAAGCAATATATTTTTTATGTACACCAACTGCTTTAGAGAGCATATGCTTATTGTTTTATAATTCATGACAACATTTAATAAAAACTCGCACATGTATATATTCCTTCATGCACACTGACACGCCCTGTCGGAATCCAATTATTACATAAACAATTCGAGGGTTCGGCGTGAAACTATTGTATCTGACATTTTCACCAAAAATCACTTTTTTACATAAATGACTTTGTTTCCCATAGATACATTACCTAAATAAATATCAGTGTCAAATTCCACCTCAAAACAGTATAAAAACGATTAGAGTGAAACTATTGTATCTGCAACTCAACAAAAATGTTAGTGTGAAACTATTGTATCTGCAGTAATGCAGATACAATAGTTTCACACTCAACATTTTGAAATGTATTAAAAAATAAGATATTGTAACTGACATTCTTTAATTGTTTAAAATATATTCTGTAATGAATTAAAAGCTAATTATTAAAAAGTTTTTCTTAGTCCTACTTTAACAGTATATTAATCGTAGAAAAAAGCAAATGTGCAGATACAATAGTTTCACGCTAAACGCTTGAATGAAACAAATAAGTAATACATATTGTATCTACATGCAACATCACAATATTTCAATATTTTTAACCTTTTTATAATTCTAAAATTAACGATGTTTAAGATTTTCTTGAGATTTTTTTGCAGGAGTGTAGCTGTTACTGAGAGCTTCATTTTTGCAAATTATTTAACTAAAACACTTACTAGTAACTTGAAGCACAAAATAGTGAAGATTTAAAATAAACCCAACATTTATTGGCGATTTGAATTCAAAAAATAATTTTATTTAGAAGGTTGGGGTGGGGGGACACAAACTATGAGTTCCTCCTCTCCCAATATGCCCTTGGAAACTGATGACATCACATACTTGATGACATCATAAAAGTGCTGACATTACAAATATTATTATCCACATACATTCTAGTTTTTGTATATCTTCTTAAATTTTGGTAAATAAGATTATGAAGCCGCATAATATTATGATGCCATGATGATATAGAAGTCGGAAGAAAAGAGCAGCCTTGTAAGTAATGTTTTAATCTTCTATATTGTTCATAATAAATATAATATTATCTTGAGAGGAATTAATTATTTGATATTTAAATTAAAACATAAGAAAAAGAATAATCTTATTTTCATTATTAAGTAACATTAAAGACTATAGTGTTTGTTCACAATAAATTAATTGTTAGATTATCATCCCATCTGCCCCCTAATTTTCATTCCGACTGACCCTTTTTATTATTATAAAAGAAAAAAAGTTTAAAAATTAAAAAAAAATACAGATTTAGATTCTAATTAAAATTCTTCACACACCTTCCCATTTTCAAGAAAAATTTGGATGATAATCTAGCAATTATTCTTTAATGGCCTTAAGTGATTTTTTTACAGTGCATTTGACTAAATTAAATTAAATTTTGAGCAGGGTGGGATTGAGTTTGTGTTTTTTTTTTGGGGGGAGGGGATGGTTTCTTTGTTAAATGTCCTACATGTCTAATTTTCGTGGTTTATCACCCTGTCACACCTCTTATGAGTGCATATTGAGTGTTGACTATTGGACGTTATGTCGATGTTGTTGGTATGACAGGAGAGTATACAGCTTTAGATACAGAACAGATGGGAGTTTTACTCCATTGTCCAGTTCTTTTAAGTGCTCGTTTTTTAGCACCAATACACAGACCACTGTTTAAAGTACCATCTGAGTGAAACAGACATGCTAACCACTGTGCTCTGTTAAAGAGAGCTAAGGGCAATACATAATGTTGATTTAAACAAAATAAGTACTGTGTAGCTGGATAATTTTGCAAGGGAAATATTCACGTTTTTTCAAAATATGAGACATTCGAGATGTTTTGAATTAGCATTGTTTGCAGTCCACAACAAATAAAATGAATGCTAACAAAAGTCGAGGAAAATAAGAATGTCTTTGTTATTATTATCAGAATCCCGATGTAAATATTGTTGTACTATATTTTCTTATTTGGAAAACTATGTGAACTAGGTAAGATTGACGCCGTTTGTTTATCATCGTATAAACAAGTACTTCTCCGAATAAGGAAATAGAGTACAATGGTGTTTATGGTGGGTATTTTCAACATCTACGTCTGTAAAATTCATTTTTATATTAAGTTCATTGTAATACTAAACTTTTGCAGATGGGCGATAAATAATATTAGGTTTTTCTATCACATTAATTGACAAACAGGTTGATAAATGATATTATTTTTTTCTATCACATTGTTTGACAATCGTGCTTTTGGAGACAGAAATAATGTTCTCTGTATGTACAACTATTGCTAAAAATGTCAGCACTTCATCATAACATTTCATTCATTACTATACTAGCAGTGGTAGAATTAAGGCATTTGATATTCTTGAATATTGTATGTATTAAATTGATAACTGTCGTTTATCTATTTGATGAAAATGAAGACAGAGGTATCATCATTTATGAAATTGCTTACTAGTATAAAATTATACTGTTTATTATGAATGATAAAAATAATCTGCTTGTTTTGAGGTAAATTCATATTTTTGCTAGCAGTTTACAAAAATCTTTCTTAATCTTTGAATTAATGTGGGAAATTTAGTGCATTTCAGTGGAAATCTAACCTTTAATTTTGTTAAATTAAACATAATAACTTCAGACTATTCAAGCCAATCAGTTTATAAAACGTTTGAACCACCTACCATTCATAACAAATTTCAGCTTTGAATTTTTCAAATATTTCTTGAAATGAAGACAACAAGTTTCTTCTTTTTTCTGATAAAACTATTTATGTTGTACAGGACTGAATCATCATGTTGCAAGCACACAGGCACCAAGGGGATGCGATATTCAGAGGAAGTGGCCGACAATGCGTAGCGAGTTCTGCTTCTGCCATTGTCAAAAGCATGGAATTGCTTCCAAAAGAATGGACTACCACCACTCTTGATGAAGTGTTACTTGAAGGAGATAATATGTACATGGACATTGTAGCTGATAGTACATTAAAATATCTAACTATTGATAATCTGCCAAGTGAAATATTCACAGTTGAAACATGTGTCACTGGCACTTTAAGTGGAAAAACAAATCTTTCATTTTATTCCTTAGAAGAGGGAATGGAAACTCTTATGAGTGCAGAAGAAGTTGCCTACAGCATCTTCACTATGGGTAATGCATGTCCATGCTATTCAAGTGCAGTGCTCAAAAGTGAAAATACTTTCTACTTTTTCGACGCTCATAGCAGGTCTGACAATGGGATGCTTGCTCCTGGTGGATTTGCAACATTCACTGTTCATAAAAGTACTTTGAGCTTCTGCCTGTTTATTAAACATTTAGCTGCGTCACTAAATTTAAAAGGTGCAGTTTCATTTGAAATTGCCAAGAAAAAATTATCTGAAGTTTCAGGTAGTGATTCAGAAGATGATTTTTACGGATTTGAGCCATTGTCTGACGGCGAGGTAGCTTGTCCTTTATACTTGGCTGAGGAAAACATTCAGAACATAGTAGAATATGATGAATCTGATGTTTCAGATATAAGTAGTAATGAGAACAGTGAGATAATACAAAGTGTATGCTCAATAGATAGTGATGAGTTGAATGCCTATGTTCACAATTTAAATGACAGTACAAACTTCTTTAGTTCCATAGACCCTGACATGTTCGATGTTTTTGAATATAAAAACAGAACAAGAGATGATACAATGACAAATGATTTGGTGAATAATGATATGATGATAAACGATACTGTAAATGATGATGAGTTTAATGATATGGTGAATGGAGATGAGGTAAATGACACAGTGAATGGAGAAAAGGTGAATGACACAGTGAATGGTGATTTAGTGAATGGAGATGAAGTCACAGTGAATGGTGATTTGATAAATGGAGATGATGTGAATGACACAGTGAATAATGATTTGATGAATGGAGATGAAGTGAATGACACAGTCAATGATGATTTAGCCAATGGAGATGAAAAGAAAGACACAGTCAATGATGTTTTGACAAATGGAGATGCAGTGAATGACGCAGTGAATGGTGATCTGATGAATGGAGTTAAGGTGAAGGACACAGTGAATAGAGATCTGATGAATGGAGATGAGGTGGATAACACAGTGGATGGTGATTTAGTGAATAGAGATGAAGTCCCAGTAAATGGTGATTTGATAAATAGAGATGATGTGAATGGCACAATGAATGATGATCTGACAAATAGAGATAAGGTGAATGATACAGTGAACAATGATTTGATGAATGAAGATAAGGTGAATGACACAGTGAATGGTGATTTAGTGAATGGAGATGAAGCCACAGTAAATTGTGATTTGATAAATAGAAATGAAGTCACAGTGAATGGTGATTTGATGAATGGAGATGTGAATGACTCAGTGAATGAAGATTTGACAAATGGAGATGAGTTTGTGAATGAAGAAATGGTTAATAATGGTACTGTAAATAATGAAAAATTGAACCATGAAACAAAGGCTTTCGGAATATTGAATGATGTTTTGGTGAACAGTGAAACTGTGAATGTTGAAATGGCAAATGTGGCTGTGGTGGATGATGACATGGCCAGAGAGTCTGTGAGTGATGATGGAAGAGCTTATGATATGGAAGCTTCATTAGAATATGATTCTAGCAGTGATGAGTATGTACCGAGTTACAGTGAGAGTAAAGATGAAAATTCGATGCCACTTGGTTTCATGAGAAAAAATTAAAGAGACACAAATTACTAAAACAAAAGAAAACAGCAATGAAAGAATGTGTAAATGTTTTACAAGAAACTGCTGATGAGATAGAGAAAAGAGCATGCCAAAACAGTATTTCACGGATAGAAGAAAGTACAAGAGGAAGAAAAAGAATGCGATGCGAAGATAACTGGAAAGCAAAGAAAGCAACAAGTAGAAGAAATGAAGGCAAAAGCTACATTAACAGACATGGCCAAATTAAACCTGCCAAAATAATAAAACATGCATGTGGGCAAAACTGCAAATATAAATGCAACAAGAAATTCAATAGTGCTGACAGGGAGAAGATATTCCATTACTACTGGAAATTAGGGAATTTAACGAAACAGAGGCAATTTATAGTAAAACATGCTGTCAAAAAAATGAAAAAAAGAAATAAATTCAATGACTCAAGAAGAAAAAACTCTTATAGTTGGACCTTGCCCAACATAACAGGGGAAACTACAATCAGAACTTGCAAAACATTCTTTCTTAATACCATAGGCATTTCAGACTGCAAACAAAAAAAATAACTTTGGTGTAGTAGAAAATGAAAACAGAGGTAAAGCAACAGGATCAAGGCACAACTTAACACATCAAACTAAAATGAATGCTGCCAGGGAACATATAAAGAGTTTCCCAGTTGTTGATTCCCATTACTGTAGGAAAGATTCATCCAAGAAATACCTCAGTTCAGACCTGAATGTGAAACAAATGTACCGTCTTTTTAAGAATGAATGCGTAAAAAACCCCAAATCATATGTATCTGAATATATATACAGGAGAATATTTGATAAAGAGTTTAATTTAAGTTTTTATTCCCCAAAGAAAGATCAATGTGACCTTTGCAGTACATATAAAAACTCATCAGCTGAGGATAGGACATTGCTGAAAGAAGAATACGAAAGTCACATTCAAAATAAAAACCTATCCTTTAAAAACAAGGACTCTGACAAAGAAAGGGCCAAATCTGATCATGAACTAATTGTAGCTTGTTTTGACCTGGAGCAGGTTTTAGTGACACCAAAGGCTTTTGAATCATGTATTTATTACAAGCGACAATTGAACAACTACAATTTTACAATATATGATCTGTCAACATCTGATGGATTCTCATATTTGTGGAATTAGACCGTAGCTGGAAGGGGTGGGGTGTGAAATTGCATCCTGTGTGTATGATTTTATAAAATCAAAAGCTGCTGAAAAAAAAAAGAAGTTTGTATTTTATTCCGATAATTGTGTGCCTCAAAACAAAAACAGATTTTATTTAAGTATGCTTTGGTATTGTGTCCATAATTTTGATCTAATTTCAATTGAGCATAAATACCTAGAAAAAGGTCATACAAGAAATGAAAATGACTCTATGCATGCTGCAATTGAAAGAGCAAGTAGAAAGTTGAGTATCTACACCACTTCACAATGGGCCACAGTCATACAGGGTGCCCGCAAAACACATCCGTATATTGTAAAGGAAATGAGTAGGACTGATTTTTATGACTAAGCAAATTTCAGACAAATTCGCCAACTTTGAAACTGACGATTGCAATGACAGAGTGTCTTGGAATGGATTTCGAACACTAAAAGTTCACAGAGCTATGGCAAATGCATTTAGCTTCCAATACAATTATGATGGACAGACCAGATTTATCAACCTACTGTCAAGAAACTCAAGAAGGGCACAAATTACTGAAAATGTGAACCCCAAATTATATAACCTGCAACTGTTGAGACATGAACTCATACCAGTATCTTTCAAAAAGTACAATGACCTGGTATCATTGTGTTTGAATGATATCATTCCAAAACCTCATCACATTTTTTATGCCTTGTTGCCACACTGCACAACTGACTAATGATAGTTTTGTCGTTAAAAAAACTAACAATGACAAAATTTGCCAGTCATAATATGTTTTGGGGTAAACACAGAATAGTTTTCATTTTTCATTATTTCAAAAGAATCAAAACAGACTTTTTCAAGGGTTTCAATTCATTAATCACAAGTTGAGCATTCAGAAGTTGATGTGATTTTTGTATTGATGTAATAAGCAGTCCAGTTTCAAATTAACAAAATGTTTGTCAAAAAGGACACATAACAAGTAATAGTTTCATTAATTGCAGCATAGATTATGCATAATGTAACAGTTAATTTTTCAGTGTAGGGTTAAAACTTTTCTGCTTCAGGATTTCACAGCAAAAAAATACTACTGGAAATCAAAGTCCACTTTATTGCATTCTGGAATTTGAGAAAAGTCATTTTATGTTACTTTATTTACATGTAATTTGATGAAATAGTATATTTAATTACTTGTCAGTAGTATCACTTAATTACTTGTTGGATTAGTTACTTTTATTGTATAAATAATACCTACATGACTGTCATGCTGACAATAAGAGATTCTGTGTTTGCCTAGTTCAGAGTCTATTAAAATCTTGGGTAGGTAGGCAAATAATTTCAGTTGAAATTCATGTTGCTTTTTCTAGCATAATTTTTTTCAGAACTAATTATTTATTACTCTTTTATAAGAAACAATCTCTTCGCTAACACACACATGAAAAAAAATTTTTTTTTAGAGTATTTCCACAATCGGATAAAAATTATTTTCATGCTGATGTGAAATACATGTTTTAAGCTGGGCCATTAAATTTGAGTCAGTTGGGAATTGGCAACAAAACATATTGTGGATTGCCTTAAACTACTATTTACAATATCTTAACTGATGTCACATTTACCCAACTTTTATATTAAAGTTTTAATAGGTTCCTGTTGCATAGTTCAACATGTCATAGCATTTCAGCATATTTCAGGCACATTCTACGTATTCAACATTATAATATTCTTTCAGAAATTAGTCAGACAATCTTGATTCAGATGATCTTAAATGTAGCTTCAGTAAAAAGTTAGTCTTACTTGTTTTGTTCTAACTTATATGTGAAACCCTCTTTTGTGTATTTCGTAATTATAATGATTATTAATTACAGGGGCAAAGTGAGGTGTCTTCGCAGGATATTGCATAACTGCTGGGGGTAGTCTGTGGACATGTTCCCCAACTAGAAAATATTTGTTACATAGATGCACTCTGAAACAAGCTATTTCAAGGTCATTTCGGTAGCATTGTTTGATATGTTTCTTTTTATTATTTTTTTACTGCTGATAGTTGGCAGCTTTAGCATACTCTGCCGATAGGTAGCTACACCGCTGGATCATACCATATATTCTTCAATTTTAGAAATCACTTATAAAGTTCATTATGTTTATTGCTTATTGTTCAACAAGTTAAATAAAATTAGTTCAAGACAGTCTGTTGGTCTTGTTTGTATCGCACAAAAACGTTTTAGCATTTTATCATTAATAGCCTATAAATGATATGATAATGATAAAAGCTTTATTTAAAAGTTTAAACAGAATGACAGATTTAATTTTCTGAAACCCCCATTAGTGTTTACTGGATAACCACCATGTCTGTGACTTGTCTTATGGAGATTGTGTTCAATACACTCATGATGTCCGTATGGGGTTTTGGTTTGCTATTTTACCATAAGTGATTTCACTCAATCGAAAAGGTGAATAGATGATATCACTTATTGGAATGGGTGATATCACCTATTCAAATGAGTGATATCACCCATTTGAATGAGTGATATCACTCGGTATGGTTAAATAGTAAATGTCACCCCATAGTCACATCAAACCAATGTAATTAGTATGTAAGAGGATCCTTTACAAATAAGTATTCTGTTTGAGGATGTAAGCTTTACTAAAGGTAACACAGAATACAGACAGAAGAATTTCAAAAGATTTGATTCATTAAGTGCATGGGGAAATATTTGACCTAATTTGTGGGGAAATAGGATTTTTGCCAGAGTTAGAGGTACTAAATGAAGTATTTTTAATGATAATAAACATGCCTTTTTATATTTTATGCATTAAAGTTTTTAAAGCAACAGCTTTTAATTACTTAGACTCAATTTCAGAGATAGTTAAACAATAAAGATTAAAATTACAGTTGTATTAGCATAATTTTGTAATAACGTGCAGATACAATAGTTTCACGCTAAACAAGAAAAGAGAGCAAAAATCCTTCTTTTTTTGTTTATTATTATATAATCATTTCGTGTTTTTTCTTGTTCAAAGAAGTTAGGGCAAACTTGTTAATTTTATTTAAATTCAAAATGGGTATTTATATAAATTATTCAGATATATAAAAAAATAGGCTGTATCCATCTTAAAAAAAATTTTTTTTGCACAATTTTGATGAAGAAAGAAGAAAGACCACATATCTTAACAAGATATTTCATTAAATAATGAATATCTTGCCTGGTTGCTTTCAAACTTGCAAATATGTCACATACAATAGTTTCACACTGAACGCAATCATCAATTTCAGCGTGAAACTATTGTAACTGACATTTTTCTTTATTTATTGGAATAGAAGTTTTTCATGATTATCATTGCAATTGTAATGTTAAATGATATAACAATCTAAGTTTACTATCAATTTGGTAAATATTGTAACTTAGAAAATAGTTTTTTCCTTCTCCTGAATTTTTTTCCAAATGTCAGATACAATAGTTTCACGCCGAACTCTCGAATTGTGACCTTGACATTAACACCATGTGTACAGCGCAAGTCGGCACATGATACATAGATGACATCAAACAACGGAATCAGATAGGAAAGAACATAAGAAAGAACCAATGCACAAAACACGCATGCACAGTATGATTCCCGTTAAAAAATTAACAACAAAATAATCTTTTCACGCAACACAACAAAAATGAAAATCACCATTCCAATCAGCCGATACAACATTCGTTGTTTACATAAAAGTTAATAAATTCAACCATTGGTCCAATTCAGCTCGTTGTGAACTACTATTGCATTATAAAATATTTACTTACAGCTTTGTACGACATTTCAACTACACAAAATATACAGTAGATAAAAAATAGAGAAAACAGAGTAAAGAAACGACATCGAAAGGCGTTACCCTTTGGAAAACTTTGCACATCGCATAACAGTAGTTCAAATAAGTTTTGATTGTTATAGATCATTATTATGCAACTTAACTCATCAATATAAAATGCGATCTAGATAAAGTAAAATAATAAAAATATCGCGTCCAAAATCAACAACAGCTGTATCCAAGATGTCGGAAATCTTTGCATGGAAAACGTGCGAATTTTACGTATGCAAATGACATGACGTCATGCCCTTTCATCATTAAATTTTTCGCCCTAGAAATTCGGATTTTAACAGTGAGTCCTAATTTTCGTGTTTGACATTCCTATTCTTTGAAAATGCAATGAAAAAAATAAACACATTTGAAAAACAACACCTGTGACAAATAGAAATATTGCACTTCAGGTATTACATATTTCTGAACTTCACTTCCGTTAATATACACGAGGGAGATACACAATCCACGGTTCACTAATCACTCTTTATCTCCACTGAACAAAATAACTGGGCCACATTCGAAATTAGATATAGAGCTTCATATGATAATAATAATTCTTTTATGATAACCGTACTATGAATTAATAACACCGTATAGCAAATGGTCAGTGCTGGATTATTTCGTGGAAGATCACAATACTGTGTTAATATCATAACTTGTTCTGTATTGGTTGATAAGTGAGAGAATAAGTGGTCAAAGGGAAATATCTGGATTGATATATCATTTGCTGTGTTGCATGAGTTTCATTCTTATTGAATAATTTGTATTATAGACTTCTCCTCGTTTGGAAAAAATTCTTTAGTTTTGTTTTCTGATAAAATTTTTGAAACACGTTGGAACTAAAAACTAAAATACATTTCATCATTTTTGGACTATTTCATTGCCAGTACAAATTGACTGACTAAAGACCGCATACACTCGTCAACCGACACATTTAAACTATTTCGAAGTTACCAAACATTTGTAAGTGTAGTACATGTAACACAAACAGACAATGTTCAGGAAAAGTCGAATGATAACAGTATGCAGAATGAACATGTAAACGCTCATAATCCGAGACCGAAATGTGTTGTTAAAAATCCCATACGGTACAGAGATATAAATCATGTGGACCCTGTAAATCTTGGAGAAATTTCATCGCATTATGGGGAGGGGTGTGCATCATAAGGCTAAACGCATTTTGGCACAATGCTATAATTCTACAGTATTTAGTTTATATTGTCGAGGAGCCGGTGTAACATTAAATTTTGACCCCGTTGAAAATTGAACCCAAGGGTCATTTTTCAATGTTGAAAATTGATCCGGATCACATTTAAACATTAAATTCTGATCAAAACAGTCGTTGAAAACTGATCAGTGTTAAATTTTGATCAGACAAGGTCTCATTTTTAACTGTTTGTTAATTACAAGCAAAACATCACATGACTGTTGCAACAATTAAACATAAGCCATGGTAAGCTTTTCAATCGGCATTAAATACACAACATCCATATATTTTCCATTTATAAAACACAAAATGTAATATACTGTTTTTATTTCATTTAATAAAATTTCGTTTTAAAAGGAACGGCTTGCCGCTTTGAGTAATTTAGCGTAATTATACGTATTTTGTAGGTAAACGATACATTAATTGGTGTAAGAGCACTTCAGTTGTTGCAGAGAGGCAACCTGGGGATAGTGTGTGGGAAGGGTGACATTCTCCCGCTGGTCACAATGTTTACGAGGACTTTTACCATTTTTTATACACATAAGCGGCCCGGATAGTGACTGGATTAGCGTTTGCCACAGTGAATCGGGTTTTGTTTTATGCATTTTGAGATTGCCAAGTATGTAGTGCAAAAAAAATGTATGAAACACACTTAAATAAATTAAAACTGAAACTACTTAATGAGTTCATTTGGATTGATACATTAAGATCAGAACATTAAACAAATTAAGCCAATTGATGCTAGAATATCACTTGCTGTCTAAACCAAAGTTCCTACCAAGGTCTATATCTTCTAATACCAACCTCTTTAATACTTTTCTTGGATGACGTCCCATCTTTACCTATCAAGGTGTTATGTCAGGATTATTTCATCGTGACCACATCATTATATAATAGCAACATATTATGCAAAACTGACGCTATCGATGAACCTGAGTACGTGCAATACGTACATTTGAAAAAGGCGTTACATGTTGTATATGAATAATATGTATGTAAGGTTATAATTGGTAATTTGGAACAAAATCGAAATGCTGAATATCCTGTTTTTATTTTAAGTATATATTGCAATGGATGGCATGACCTCTAATTACATAACATTGACCTTTTACTTTAGTATTGAAGCTACATATAATATGATATTATGGATGCATCATTGTTGATGACTGCAGCAAGTGCTCATCCAGCAGTATACGTCGGTCAACAGATCACATCTGTTACATGCACTAGCAGGGTATTTGTGCTCATCCAGCAGTATACGTCGGTCAACAGATCACGTCTGTTACATGCACTAGCAGGGTATTTGTGCCTTAAGTTACAACTGATCATTAAGATGTATTACTATTAATACAAATTGAATTGTAATGTCCAATTGTAAACTTGTTATGCCCGAGGAGTATGCCACACACTGCATATAATGAAACGTATCCTTTTGGGCTTGGCGGGCATTAAACAAATACATTGTATCAAATCATTGCCGTGCTTGGATGATATATCAACATTGTTTTGCTGTTTAGAAATACATAAAGCTTTGTTTATTATAAATAAAAGCTTATTGAGAAAACATTTACTCTACTCTATCAGTGCTCCAACAAAATGAGTTTTAATATTATTCGTAGAAGTAATATATTCCATAAACACTATGTGAAATATAGTATAATCTGTATCTCCCCCACCCCCAAACTTACGTTAAACATAAAAAATATAGTTCAAAACATGTATTTGAGATCACTGCATTTAAATAAGAATTGTTGTTTTGTTTTTGTTTGTTGATTTAACTAAACCAAGAATAATCAAACAATATGCTTTAACAAACACCCGCTCAAGTAACGTAGATGTATCGAAATACTTAAAGTACTGAATAACGTAACAAAGGCTATAACAAAATATTGTTTGGTGGATTTTTTTATGCTGTTCACATTTTCTAAACCACTAGCTTGCGTTCACATGTTTTCGCTGTTAAACACTGTTTATTTCGAACTAAACACGTGATATGTTGACTGTATGTTTGTAAACAGTAGAATTCAATATATGTATATATGATCATACATTAACAACAGCGTTGAAAACAACATTAATAATCCCTCTCCATTAGTGATTAACGTTTTGTAGCCGGGAGGAATTGTAGGCGCATCGTCATATATGTGTATAAGAAAATAGTTAAAGTCCAGTATACTTTGGATACAGTTTACAGCATACGACTGCATAAATACGTTTATCATGTGCATAAATCTGAAATCAATAAATATATTTTATCATACAGTATTCAGAAACCTGATGTTATTTTGCTAATGTATGAAGGAACGTAGTATAAGTTCTTTTAATTAATATTGTAGAAAACCCTTCTTCGAATACGCAGTATAAAGTTCTAATAATTCATATCGTAGACAGTCTTTAATCGGTTAATGATGCAATATATAAATTAAATTAACTTCATTTTTACTTTCCTCATAATGTAAATTGGAAAAGTTCTGATTTAAAACATATTTTTTATTAATTCCATCTTTAGCAACTAATTGGAGTGCAGAAAGATGAAGTCATGTGACCAAAAATTAGACATTATGGATAAGAAACCGGATTAATCTATCAACAAGATATTCAAAAATCTAAATTATTTTTTTCAGAAACAATGCAATAACGAAATTGCCGTTATTCGGAATAAAAGACACGATATATATGCGTTACCTTTTACGATTGAAAATTAACAGAAAATAATAATCAACATTCCTAAATTCATAATGGTAACCGCGGAAACAGATTTAGTAAATATAGCGTGGTTATAGTTTTATTCTTAAGAATAAACGTCCAAGAAGTAAAAAAAAACCCCACAGATGAACTATTCTGTATTCATTCCTTGCAATAATACATGATTCGTAGATATAACATAGAGAGTATATATAAACATTATTGGTAATTTAAATAAAGCTAACCTCTTAAAGCTTGGAAATGTTATTTATATTACCTGAAGATTACCGAGTATAATAGCAAGTGTACGATTGAAATCGTTATACAATGACGATGGCGATTTACATGGCCCTTGTTTATTCGTGCCTCCTTTTACACATAACATCAACAAGTCAGAGACATTAAGCAATTCTCTCAATGACATTGTATTCTTTTGTTTGCCATTCAAATTAACCAAAATAGCATTTCAAGTTCCTTATCCTGTTTTATCATCTGAGCAATTAACGCAAAATAGAAAAATATAGTAGTAATTAAAACGAATAATGTGAAGATACATTTATTAAATCAAACACATTCTCCATTTTGTTTTGTTTTCTTCTCAATAAAACAAACAATATGGATATACATGCAATGTATCGTTTCGTGTGCACGAAAAATACATAACAATTATAGCAATGTCGTTATCTTGAATATAATCAAAGGCAGTCTGAGGAGCCATTCTTCTTATTGGGAAAATACCGTAATCCTAGGTAACTAGAAAAAGGAAGAATATTTAATCATCTTTATACTTTATTTAGCAAAATCATATTTCAGTATTATTATTTCTGTTGATAGTGTCTACCCTTTTATAACCTTTATCAAATCTCGTTTTAAGACCGAGCAGAGCTAGAACTAATGTAATGTGTATTTCTATAGAATCAACATTACTAATACTTCTCGTGTTGTTATTTGTGATTAATGTGTGCAATGATATTTTCAGTCGAGCTGAAATAACAACATTTTTATGAATCTATCTAAAATATTATATAAACCCATGAATTACCTCTGATTATCACTCATACGTGGATTGTAACGATTGCAAGCAGGTACGTTTAATTATATATATTGTACACTTCTGTTAATATTATAATATGTGGGTATGTACCGTTTTGCTATTTTCTTCTATTATTATAATAATATAATGAAACAAGGTAATGAAACGAAAATCAGTACATTTATTCATATATCTGTTATTATTTGTATATACATTTATTTGTTTATTCATTTATCTATCAAATTATGTATTTTCTTATTTATCTATTCTTTATTTATTTATCTATTTATCTTTTTTATTAATGTATTTACTTATTTAACTATTCCTTTTTCTTTTTCATTTATTTATTTATTTATTGATTGATTGATTGATTGATTGATTGATTGATTGATTTATTTATTTATTCATTGTCTTTCTTCATTTACTAAAGGTATATGTGTATCATGAATAGTAAACATCAGATGTACTGTAATATGAATGTATTTGTACACGGAGATGTGTATTAATATTGCAGTGCTATCCAGTACAGCGTCTCACACAACAAATAATTTTGCAATGTTCTGCATATAGAAACATGCACTTCTGGAACACTGAACACACTACTGATGGTTCTAAAAGCACCTTGTTTCCATAGATTGTCATCTATTGCTTCAAATATGCAGAAAAAACACATGGGGTTGACCAGGCTGCTTTTTCACAATATCCATGGTTTTAGGACACACCTTCAAATTGACAATTCTGTTCAATGCTTGCAGTGTATTACTTCACATCTTCAAACTGTTATATCTATATCAAACAGCACCAGAGCCAGCCAAACTTGGCACAACTCATGACAGTGTTTCATTCTTCTCATATGTAGAAGAAAACATGAACATTTAAAGCATTTTCAAAAAACCCTAAAAAACTATGCCAAACCTAATTATACAGCTCTAATTTCTCGGGCGTAATAATCTACCGTCATGTAGGGGAGGTAGTTCTTAAGTGAGACCTTCAAGCTATTGGTGATACACGGGTTACACTTCGCGTTTTCGTCATTAAACCATCGTTTCATCACCATGGTGCTGTCGTAGCATCGAGTGATCGTCACAGTTCCTTCGCTCTATCACCATCGTGCAATCGCTCCATCACCATCGTGTCATCGCCTTCCTTTCTGACAAGCGGACAAAGTCATTACGTGTGTGATGTCATTTCAGAAGTAAAAGAACTCTGTGTTTGTAGGCGCTTGCCGGACAAGATAGCGATGCTACGACAGCGATGACACGATATTGATAGGGGCAATGACATGATGGTGGTGGAGGGAAGACGATGACACGACGCATCGACAGCACGGTTGTTATCATCGCTCAATCACCATCGTATCATTGTGCCATCCTGCCTTTGTCATCGTGCTTTCGCTCCATCAACATGTATCATAGTGCCACATCATCATCGTATTATTACATTGTCGTGTCGCCATCATCGTGCCATCTTGTTGTCATGGCATCACTCGGCTACTTAACGTCTCACGTAGCAAGATTCTTGCGCTCAATAAAAGATCTATCGCATTTGATTTAAAATATTTTGGAAATGTTTCAAAGAGGATGTAATTTATTGCTGCAGATGACTAGAGATAAAGCTGATATAACACAAACTGTAATAAGACATCACTGGTGTTAAAAAGTGACTTTATAAGTATTATAACAGATGCATGTATCTATGGGCATTTAAGGACTTTCAAAACAAAAGATTTGTGTGTCACTGCACTGTCTATGTGATTTATTTACATTTTAAGCAATGTAACTGTATATTTGTATAAAAATAGTATGTATAGAGATTTTGTAAAATAACATAATTTGAAAGTTATTACATAGCTTTCTGTACAATAGAGATTTTTATTGTACGGGTCTTTGTTGTGGTGATAACTTATATAGGAGGAGACGTCCATCTCAGGACATGGTTACAATCGGCTGAAATAGTGTTATGTGTTGTAGAAGTAGCAGACGGTAGTAGAGTTATACTACTTACCACACACAGTTTGCTTTTAAATCATATCGCTAGAATTTTGAGAATTTTCAGAATTTGGCGTTCTTCAAAAGTTTAGCATTTGTATATCCATATATCCTTCAAATGTGTACGAGGTGATATATGTTTCGATTCTTTATAAGTTAAAACCCAACTGACGTCGACAAATACACGATTTTGCTGCTAACAATTGGGACGCCAAACAGGTCTTATATGGCCATGTTTACGACATCAATGATAAAAATACGTATGCCATATTTACCACAAAAAGTAGATATTCACATTGTCAGTTACTTCTAGTTTCATTATATATGCAATATACTACCGATTTTGAAAATATTTTAAAGGGTATATACCTTCTTAAATCAGTAACACATTAAAATATTCCATTTTCATTACAGAAAATGACGTCTTCAAGATATTTTGCACTAGCTTTAACATTTACACTGATGCTTACTTACGTTGTGTCAGCAGAAGCTACCGATCTTATTCCTAATTCTTTAGAAAATGATGGAAAGGTGAATCATCAGACGAATATTCGCAAAGACATCAACGTTATTAGAGTTAAAAGATCTGAGTAAGTTAACATCATACATGCATTCTTTTAAATTAAACAATTTGTTTTATAATGCAGTTACATATACTAGAAGATTGTGTCCGAAAATGTTAGATCAGTTTGTGTTGTTCTTCCTTATTACAATTGTCTCTGTTCCAATTTCAAAGCAGAAACACTGAACATGCATTATGAATAATTGAAAACGATATGCTATGGAAGATAAATAGTGATATTATTTTCTTGTCAATTTTGACTCAAACCTGGAGGGAAATATATGGTTGTGGTGACATAGGTTTTGTGGAATTTAAGAGCATTAAAACGAAAAACTGCATTAAACCATAGTAAGGGAATCTTGGACAATGGATTTATATTGGTTGCATGGCAAACCAAATGCAAACAATCAGACTGAATGAAGTATCTCGAATGATAAATATCGCAAAGAAGTCTTATATATAAATGCAGAATAATGTATCAATTTGTATCTGTATATATTATGTAATATATTATATAAAATGTATATCGGTACTATGCCTCTGTTTATTATCACTTAATTCTAAGTTATAGTGTTGTATTATATTTACAATGGCTATAAGATTGATACCATTTTTATAACTTATATGTATAATTATGCTTTAATTGAGTTTTTGTTTTTAATTTCATTTCAGAAGAGCACCGCAGTATATCATGCAGACTGTCAAGCAACCAAACAAATGATATTCTTTGCAAATATTGTTTGCATCTGAAATATTAATAAATATCTTCTGAACAATTAACGAGACTATGTGTGCTTTCTTAAAACAGAAAACCAAATAAGGAACTTATAGTAATCAGGGATTACTACTTTATGAACTTAAATGTAAAATACAGTTGCTAACTGTTGCACAACCTATCTTCTTTCCCCTCTCCAAGGTTACCTGGTACAGAGAACCATTCTATAAAAAAGAGGCAACGTTTCAAACATCATTAAACATGGTCGAGGTAAAAAAATGTGTTCGTTTTTCGTTTCAGTTTCAAAATAGAGGTACAACATAGAGAAAGTGTAACTGATACATAATACCATTGATACATCTACTGTTATTTCATCTACGTGTTATTGTACTTCTACTTAACGATCGTTGAAAATATGATGAAAAAAAAAAACGATAACAATCTACACCATAAAAAAGTAACATCCAATTTCCATATTTTTTAGTTTTCGTATAAGGTCGTAATCAGTGTTTAAATGCCGTAAATATACCGAACAATTTTTTAAGCATGAATCCACATAAACGTGGTCAGTTCAATATATATATATATACATACACAGTAGAGAGAATTACCATTTTACAGTGCTACATGTAAAACTTATACGAGATATCCTTAGCTAGCTTTCGGCTTTATGCCTTCATCAGAGGACAAAAATACAACAAAACAACAACACAAGAATATAAACAATATTTTCTATATATAAAATACTGCAGACAAACTAAGAAATTTTCTGTAAAATGTTACAAACTAAAACTTTTAACTATTTACACTACAAATGCGCGCGACCACGCGCCCATAACCATTATGGCGATAGTATCTCATACATTAGTTGTTTTTTAGAAAAGGTAGAAAAATATATTAGCAACAAGTAGTTAAAATTATTGTGACCTACATAACACAGAGGTAGCGTTTACAGGAATGAGTCTTGTTTCAGAATCGCAGCGCGGTTAAAAATACAATCGCAGACAATTGCGTGAAGACGGTTTTGTACGCCGACATTTATTATAAACTGAATATTAGATCAAAACTGTGATTAAATGGAATAAACCGTCAATTGTGATTGCTATATATTGTATAACTATGAACACTATTGAGCAGTTTCCTTATCAGTTTGTTGTTTCATAAACGGTATGACAATTATTGACAACACTTATTTAATATTGCTGTGCTCCACATTACATAGAGTCATTTGTGTTTGCAGCATCGCAGAACGGTTAAAAGAGTGTCGGTAAAATCGAATAGCAGAACAATTCCAAAATTCTATTGTGTGTAGTTTACATGTATACACCGAAATTTGTTGTAAACTGAATACTTAACCAAAGTTAAATGTATGGGAAACTACCGTCATATGGGTTATGGGCGCGTGGTCGCACGCATTTATAGTGTAAAAAGTTAAAATTTTTAGTTTGTAATATTTTGCAGTAGGTTTCCCAGTCTGTCTTCAGTATTTTATATATAGAAACTTGCTTATAATCTTGTGTTGTTGTTTTGTTGTTGTATTCTTTTATTTTTGTCCTTTGATGAAGGCGTAAAGCCGAAAGCTATCCAAGTATATCTCGTTATAAGTTTTAGCACTGAAAAATGGTAATCCTCTCTACTGTATTCACTATTTCTACCATTTATGTATCCTTCGTGGATCCGGTGCTCCTGAAAGGTGTTTTGTTAGACGTATGATTCTCCCTATCATATATATATATATATATATATATACACTGATCATACTCACAAGAAAACTGACATACAATTCAATAAAATAAAAAAGATGAGTAAAGCACACACTTACCACTCTAAGGTGTTGATGATATTATGTATTTTCAAAATAGTATATCCGTTATAGTAATACACACACTTACAACTCTAAAGTGTTGATGATATTATGTATTTTCAAAATAGTATATCCGTTATAGTAATACACACACTTACCACTCTAAGTTGTTGATGACATTATGTATTTTCAGAATAGTATATCCGTTATAGTTATACACATGCTTATCATTATTCACAAAAATCCCAAAACTGTTCATAACCCTCGTTGATAAATGACGGTCACATTGGCAAGGAGGAATTTGCGGTACGTTTCCTCTTGTCTTTTATATGTAAAATACTATTAGTTATTAATATTTTCATCTAGAAATGTATATCCATTATGGTAACACCCATACTCATCATTATTCACAAATAAAACAGTACCATCCACCTCCTTGTGAAACTATTTATAAAGTTTATCGATAAATAACGGTGGGATACGCGGCACGATTTGTTCGTGCCTTTTATGAGTGTAGATAGAATACGTATACTGTACTTTCGTTTTGAGCAAGTCCATTTTTATTTATATCTATGTTTGTATAAAAGACTTATGTTATGTTCAATTGCTTAATTGTTGTTGTTATTATTATTGTTGTTATTATTATCAATATGGTGTTGTCGTTGTTATTACTATTATTGTAATAATGATAATGATAGTAATACTGATGATTGTAGTATAACTGGAGATAATGATAATGGTAATATTAATAGTGATAATGATGGTGGTTGTAGTGTTAATGATAATAGAGATTGTAAAAGTGGTTTATTAAAAAGATAATAATAATAAAATATGAAAATAATAATAGTGATGGTGGTTATAGTGAAAATAATGATCCTAATAATAATGATAATAATGCGTTCTACTAGTATGCTTTGTTATATTTTCAAAAAGCATGAGTTTACATTGGTGCACATATTCGTGCATTTGTCACATAATAATAAATTGTGTTAAAATTAAATTAAAAATACTATAAGCCGCCATTTTTAAAAAAAAAATCATGATTAAGTAATTACTACTTGCCACTCATATGTATGGAAGAAGCTTGTGAACTGTTTTCACTTTGGTGTTTAGCGTCTTCATCCTATTCCTGTGTTTCCTCATATTTCGATATTCTTAGTCCAACGGATACGTTAAGCCATTCGCATTAAAAACTGTCAGATTGGAACATTTAGAAACAAGTTAAAATATCAAAAAAACATGCAAAAGAGATCTTTTATAACATCATATTGATTTTAATGTTACAAATCCATGTCAATATTAAAACAATTCTTTAATTGTTTCAAATCAATGCAAAATAATAACTTTTCTTAGAAGTATTATTATATATCAGACGTGGAAATTGTAAACACTTTAAACACGTATTTCGAGTCTATTCTACTGTTGACGATTGCAAATCTAGTCTTCCAGATTTCAATCTAAAAAAAAGATTCAGTTACAGATAACTTGTATTTATTATTTTAAACAGTATTTTATTAAAAAAATGTACATTATTTTAATACATAAATAACATTAATCACAGTTAGTATATGGCATTTTTAGAATCTGTTTTCCGTTGTTACATAACTTCTGTGAGATAAAAAGTAAATTCAACAAATATTAGCTAAAGTTCAAATACAATAATATTACTTTATTCAAATCGGCACAAGTAATGTTCTTTACTGAACATAGACTTTCTCAAATAAATGTTTTGAACTATTTGTGTATATTTGGTTACATATTATACAATATCTTACAATATGTATGGACAAGAATGTCTCTCCGAATAATACCAATACTCATTCTATTTGAGCCCTGGTAGAGTAGAACATCGGCTACCTTATTGAGCTTTTATTGATAATGAACATAGCGTGATTTATTGCTACACAGCAAAACTATTAAGATATATATCACCCACCTACGGCAACGCGTGAGTAAATGTAATTTTTGGTTAATGCATGTTCATGTTTAGAATTTGAAGTAAGAAATTTAATTAATATGACTACGATTATGATTTCTACGCGTGTGTGAATGGTACTTTTTAATGTACGAAATAGCCATTTAGTCGTGCGACGCAAGGAATAATGTGGGGACTCAATCGTGATAAGCTCGTCCTTAAACCTTTAAGTGAAGGTTACAAAAATCACAAATTAAAACTCAATCATTTGAACTTGACCTATAATTTGAAATTGTTAATGTTGAGGTAGAAAGCAATAACTTCATACTCTAAACAATGTTTGATTCAAGGTAATTATGGAGAGTGTCAACTATTTAACCGATGCTTCAAGAGAGTAAGTTTAGTGTGATTTGTTAAAATTTTTATGGAGAAATTCCATTACCGATGCAAAATAAATTAGCTCAATATCATTATATATGTGGGCCTAAGCACTCACTATACTATATATAAGCTAAACGGCTAATAATCCAATACGACACTCAACGGTACCTTTAAAAAGGAATATGACTATTCGTTGATTTTGATCTCATAAAGAAAATCATGGACACCTCAGAATGAATACTCTTCCTTCACTCAGTTGACCGGAAAGACATACATTGTCGGAGAGAAACCAAAATTCAATAGATGGGTTAACGAATGATCTAAAGTTTTGTGTTTGGACAGTACCTTGTAAATAATCAAAACATAACATTGTTTCGTTGCCAGAGCTTTGCAAGTATTTTACTGAGAAATAAGGGAACAGGAATACCTTGTATAACAGCTATGACATTAGTTATCTCGCAATTTCTGTATCTTATATATAACTTCCCCATTGATGCCTAACCGGGAAACATAATAGTTGTAACCTAATGCAATACTTCTCCCGAATTATATTTCGTTTATCTATCTTGGAGGATTTCCTACATTCAGCTGCTCATGTAAGTATCATAGCCAAGGCTTTGTTCCATGGATTAGAATGTATGCAAATGATTGAAATGAGGACGACCTGTTAGAATTAAAAAACGACATAAGAAGAAATATTATTAGGTAACAGCTTAAAAAATATTTCCTGTTTGGAAGGATATTTGACTGCAGAAAACACATCTGTTTCAAAGAGTGATACTAAATATAGCACCCGAAGTTCTGACAATGGGTGATATGTATCGGTGTTATTCTAATTTTCTAAACTAAATACAAGTATTAACGAATCGTATACACAAGAAATATATGGTCGTCAGTACAATTATTAAAAACCAGTAAATATTCGTCGCAATTTATAATTGTATAAGTGTAGCAAGTTTAAATGTTCCATAAAGAGACAACATAAGATATTCATTTTGTTAAAAATCGTTAAAAATTAGATTAGACATATTGTTGTTGAAATAGTATCTCCGTTTATGAGCATAAGCATTAATTACAATTTTCCTCTAGTATTAAAAGCCCAAAAATAAGTTGAACGTACCTCTCTAATAATAACACAAACATTAATCTAGTATCACTATCCTATTAAATATTTTCTGAACATACACGCATTTCTCTCTCACACACACACACTCTCTCTCTCTTGCTCTTCTCTCTCTAAAAATGTTCATGATAAACCCTAATACCCACATGTGTATTTTAATTGAAACAAATTCAATATAAACAAAACGATTTTTGCTGTATAAAAACATAAAAAGATCGACCAGGTAAGCGAACAGTGTTTACAACTGAAAACATGTGAACGGAAGCTAGTAGAACATTTGAACTACATCGGTTAATCAGCAGAACCATGTTTGTTATGTCGTCTGTTATGTGGTTCAGTACTTACGGACATTGACGAGGATAAAATGTTAACTAAAGTACATTGTTGGATTAATCTTCCTTTAGTTAAATCAGGCTGAGCCGTAAATAGAGCGCTTGTTCCTGTACGCTGACGATCTCATGTTGATGTTTCGAACTATTTGCATCTATTTGGTATATGGTTGTGCTACAGTGTATACAAAATATCACAATATCACAATATTTCGCCCCATATTTTTAGTACTTGGATTTTAAATGGGGTTTAACGAAATTTTCAACACATTTCAGGTTATATAAGGCATATCCAGTTTTACTGGTGGAGGAAGACTTCAGATTGAGTCAGACTGAGTAGAACCACCGTCCATCCGCAAGTAATTGGCAAACTTTCTCACATATTTTTTTCCACATAAATTTAATACACAGTAATATATAACAACAGATTTTTGTTTGGACAATAGCAGTTACACAAAATTTGCCACTCTAATTTATTATTCAGCTGATGCAGTTAAGCGCGTCTATGTATCCAACATTATAAATAATCCGGTATAATAATGGTTGTATTTTATGGAGAATAGAAATATGTGTACGTTACATTTATAGCTTAATAATACATAATCTAAACGTTGTTATTGTCATTAGGTGTTTTGCGTAGTAATAAAGGTAGTGTCGGTGCCATTATTGATGACTGCGGCACGTATACACCCACCATGTACGTTGTTCAACAGATCACACCTATCTGCTAGTACATGCTTTGTCATGTTTGTGACGATTGCCTTAAGCTGCAACCGAATATCAAAATACATTATTCCTAATACAATTGTAAATATCTAACAGTCAACATGTTATGTAATCAACTGCTTTGTGTAAATACAGTTAATTAATGGCATCCAAAACAAGTTGAATTTGATCAGATACGATGTATAAAGTGAATATACGTTTAAACAAGCATTCAAAGAATAAAACGAATCTTTTTAGACATGTACATGTACGCTTGTATTATTTTACAATCTGCATAGCATTTTTTTTAAAAAAAATAGAATTTCATATTTATATTTCTAACACTGATATTGTTTAAAGTCGTACAAATGGTTGGTCAAATTAGACACTTTTATCATCGTGTGCAGTCATACTGTGCAGGTACTTTTAATATGTATACAAATAATCTGTGTTGGTATCACCTTTGTTAACAAACGTAACTGTTATACTGACACTTTTATAATTATTTTGTAGTATGTACATTTCATTTGACATGTTTGAATTATCCACACACGGTTTACTTTAATTCATACAAAAAACAAATACTTCCATGATTATATCGGATTAATATAGAAGTTTGCTGTTTGATGTGTCGTTTTGTATATCAAATGTGTTCTATGTGGTGGCAGTCATCGTCAGAAACCAGTCCCGCAGGTGTACTCTGATGATAAATTATATCGGCCTTTGGCTCCGGTTTCGACAAACATGTACGTCGCAGGTCGTCAGTTTTGCTGAAAGGAAATATGTTATCATACATTCAACAACCACACTAGAGATCCCAGCAGCTGCCGCAATATCGTCTGTGTTACTCATAACAATTACTTGTTTGTTTCCTTAAACATTTGGAATTTTCGAAATTGCAAATATTGAGAAGTTCAATAACATGTTAAAAAATAAAAAAATATGACACGGAATTCTAAAGATAATAAATGATATATATATTGAACTGACCACGTTGATATGGATTCATGCTTCACAGATTGTTCAACATATTCCGGAAGGCTTAAATCACTGATCTCGGACACCTGGTGCAAAGATCGCTATAATTATTATGACATTCATTCTAAATTTATAGGAAAATAAAACAATATGGAGGTTACCTTATGATCAGTTTATTTTATATTCATGTTGATAAAACATTGGTGTTGATTTTTTACCGTTTTTTATTTTCAACGATCGTTTAGAAGACATACAACAACCCGTCGATGAGATAATAATAGATGTACCAATGATATTATGCGTAAGTTATACTTTCTCTATGTTGTACATGTATCTCTATTTTGAAACTAAAACGAGAAACGAACATATTTTATTATACAATGACCATGTTAAATAACGTTTAACACGTTGCCTCTGTTTTATAGAATGATATACTGTACCGGGATACCTTGAAAAGGGAAAGAAATATGTTTTGTGCAACAGTAAGCAACTAAAATTCATGTTAACGTAATATAGTAGTAAACCCTGATTTCTATTAGTTCCCAATTTGGCGTTCTGTTTCAAGAAAGCACACATGGTCTAATTAAATATTCAGAAAATATTTATTAATATTTCAGATGCAAACTTTTCAGATGCAATATTTTCAAAGGGAATCACGTGTTTGGGTGCATGGTAATATGCGGTAATCTTCTGAAATGAAATTAAAACAAAAAAACACAATTAAAGCAAATCCATATATATAATAATAATGGTACTTATCTTATATTCATTGTAAAGTTAATACTTTCGTTACCACAAACAGACACACATGTAACACGAACAGACAATGTTGAGAAAAAGCCGAATGATAACAGTATGCAGAATGAACATGTAAACGCTCATAATCTGAGACCGAAATGTGTTGTTAAAAATCCCATACGGTACAGAGATATAAATCATGTGGACCCTGTAAATCTTGAAGAAATTTCATCGGATTATGGGGAGGGTGTGCATCATAAGGCTAAACGCATTTTGGCACAATGCTATAATTCTACAGTATTTAGTTTATATTGTCGAGGAGCCGATGTAACATAAAATTTTGACCCCGTTGAAAATTGAACCCAAGGGTCATTTTTCAATGTTGAAAATTGACACGGGTCACATTTAAACATTAAATTCTAATCAAAACAGTCGTTGAAAACTGATCAGTGTTAAATTTTGATCAGACATGGGGTCATTTTTTAACGGTTTGTTAATTACAAGCAAAACATCACATGACTGTTGCAACAATTAAACATAAGGCATGGTAAGCTTTTCAATCGACATTAAATACACAACATCCATCTATTATCCATTTATAACACACAAAATGCAAGATACTGTTTTTATTTAATTTAAAAAAATTTCGTTTTAAAAGGAACGGCTTGCCGTTTTGAGTAACTTAGCGTAATTATACGTAGTTTGTAGGTAAACGATACTTTTATTTAGTAAGAGCACTTCAGTTGTTGCAGAGCGGCAACTTGGGGATAGTGTGTGGGAAGGGTGTACCTCTCCCGCTGGTAGCGGTAATACTACTCTATTTCCGCTTTTGGATACGGGGAACCGCTCCGAAACTGGAATGTTTGATATCTTAAACACTGAACGGCTACATTATACTAATTTCTTAGAAAATATGGTTGCACGCACGCACGCACGCACGCACGCACGCACGCACGCACGCACGCACGCACGCACGCACACACACACGCACGCACGCTGGCACACTTAGATGTATTTAAAAGCGAATCTCCAACGTGTATCAAACCTAGTACACTGCGAGACAAGATGTAAAGGATCAAATCATGCATTCTAGTGAGTTTTACGGGGAGGGGTATGATTAGTATTTACTCTAATAGTCTTTTTTTTAAAACGGTTTTATTAAGGAAACACACACGCAGACACACAAGAAACTTAAGACTAAATTATCAGATGTATTAAAAAGTGAATATTAATCGAGTATTACTCCCAGAACTACGAGTCAAGACGTAGAGGAGATTGACCCCCACCATTCCTGAAAATTTGGGTAGGTGAAGTGTATAGCAGTGGCCTAGCTTGCAGGTTAAGACATTTTGATGGGGGCTCTGAGGTATTCTGCCATATTTTGTTTAAAATGCAAATGAACAATGGTGCATTATCAGTGCCTTTGTGTGTATTTTTCTATGTAAAAACATATATCAATTGCATTTTTTTCTGGGAAAAGTGAAGGCATTGGTTTGCAGTACCTTCGTGTAGCTACGCCGGTGTGTATGTGTGTGTTGAGGGAGGGCATGTACAGCGTGCCATGTACAGTGTTTTATGTATATTGCAACTACACCCCTAAGGATAAGCCCTACGATATTGCAGGAACAAAACAGATTGCAATTAATTAGATGGATCTTAATATTTTCAGTCTTAACTGTGACGAGGAAGACTGGCTGTAATCCCATATAATTAAATTACATCAAACTATGCAGTTATTGTTTTGTCCTTGCATAACTTATAAGTATATTGTCAGCTTTAGTAATTCTTAAAGTATATATATTTAAACAGTATATACATAAACGTGAAGTTATTTAACAAAAACATGCCGTATCTGACAATTCCCTATAACCGGATTTTTTATAACCTTATATTTGTATAGAATGGTAAAAATCAATGATTCGACTTTGTTGTCTGTTTTCTTTGTTTGTAATCAACAAAAATGAGCCTCTGAAGTAACGGAAAGGTAACCCTATCAACAACTTGTATCATTTTATCAAATCTATGTTTTCCCGCGGCGAATTAGAAAAAGCTACAAATAAGTATATATGAGTTGAACACGAAATTGTGACGTTCGCAAGAACAAGAAAACTACCAATAGGTCGAAGTTCAAGGTCACATTTACAAGTTGATGAGTGTAATGGGTTTAATGCCACTTCAACAGTTTTCAGTTATATAATAGTGGTCAGGTATCCTAACAGTTTTCCAGGAATTCATTACTAATCGATCTTTGCAAATAACTGACAACTTACCTACTTGAAACAGAGGCAGAGAACATTTTGTCACAAAGAACGTGCCGGACGGGAATCAAACCCGGGACATCTGAATTGACAAGCATGTACGCCACCATTGCACTACCCAGGCGGGTTCGCATTCACAGTTAGAAGAACAAGTCGGATGTAGGTACAATGCTATATCTTCCAAAACCCCTGAGAAGTCAATGTCACCTATAAATAAAAAAAATGTGCCCGGTCTTCCTGAGTTATTTTCTTCAAAACATCTAGATGGGAATCTAAATTTATTATAATATGGCATTGCATCTGCAGTGTCCCATGCTGTTATGATTACAAATGGTTTCTATAGCAGTAAGTGATAAAAAAAAAAAAAAAAATCTTTTCGAACTGACATTGACAAAATCCATGCGAACCATTTAATTTAACCATATCATTATATAATGCAAAATTCCCTTGAACTGCAATGAACTATCTGCTTTCTCGTTTATGTTTATGCTGTTATTTAAATTTACATATTACAAAAAAAGTTAATGACTTGCATAAAAAATAAGAATGTATTGGTAGAAAAACTATACATGTCCGTAAGACAGCGCGTTGGACTATTCGCACTGCTTTGTCAATAGATACTTAAGACTTGACGAAGATATTTTAATAAATATACATATCATAGACCCAGTACATACCATTTCCCATAAAAATACGTGCAGTCATTCAGTCATATTATAGACCAAGTACAAACCATTTCTCATTAAAATACGTGAAGTCATTCAGTCATATCATAGACCAAGTACATACTAATTCTCATTAAAATACGCGCAGTCATATCATAGACCAAGTACAAACCATTTCTCATTTCAATACGCGCAGTCATTTAGTCAAATCATAGACCAAAAACAAACTTTTTCTCATTAAAATACGCGCAGTCATTCAGTCATATCATAGACCAAGTACAAACCATTTCTCATTTAAATACGCGCAGTCATTTAGTCATATCATAGACCAAAAACAAACTAGTTCTCATTAAAATACGCGCAGTCATTCAGTCATATCATAGACCAGATACAAACCATTTTTCATTTAAATACGCGCAGTCATTCAGTCATATCATAGACCAAAAACAAACTATTTCTCATTAAAATACGCGCAGTCATTCAGTCATATCGTAGACCACGTACATACCATTTCTCATTAAAATATGCGCAGTCATTCAGTCATATCAACGACCAAAAACAAACCATTTCTTATGAAAATACATGCAGTCATTCAGTCATATCATAGACCAAGAACATACCATTTCTCATTAAAATACGCGCAGTCATTCAGCCATATCATAGATCAAGTACAAACCATTTCTCATTAAAATACGTGCAGTCATTCAGTCATATCATAGACCAAGTACATACCATTTCTCATTAAAATACGCGCAGTCATTCAGTCATATCATAGACCAAGTACATACCATTTCCCATTAAAATACGTGCAGTCATTCAGTCATATCATAGACCAAGTACATACCATTTCTCATCAAAATACTCGCAGTCATTCAGTCATATCATAGACTACGTACATACCATTTCTCACTAAAATACGTGCAGTCATTCAGTCATATCATAGACCAAGTACATACCATTTCTCATTAAAATACGTGCAGTCATTCAGTCATATCATAGACCAAGTACATACCATTTTCCAATAAAATACGTGCAGTCATTCAGTCATATCATAGACCAAGTACAAACCATTTCTCATCAAAATACGTGCAGTCATTCTGTCATATCATAGACTACGTACATACTATTTCTCATTAAAATACGTGCAGTAATTCAGTCATATCATAGACCACGTACATACCATTTCTTATTAAAATACGCGCAGTCATTCAGTCATATCATAGATCAAGAGCAAACCATTTCGCATCAAAATACGCGCAGTCATTCAGTCATATCATAGACCAAGTACATACCATTATTCATTAAGATACGTGCAGTCATTCTGTGTGTTGACAAAGTCGCTGTCAGTGATGACATTGATTTTGTGGTTTTCTAAGTACAATCTGCATTTGTTTTTATTTTTCATCAGATAATGAAAAACGTTAGTCTATCTAATGTTGCCGAAAAGCATTTTAAATAGATAATATACCATTGGTAACTGGTCAAATGTAATTTTTCGCACATTTGTATACGTTACATTTATATGTACTAAACACGTTCTTCAGTGTATCTATTTATGTTTTTCATAGACCATTTCGCTTGTCTTTTGCCACTATTTAAATCATTATTTAATCCGTTGCGTTTTAAAACGCTTTATATCTAACTGAGCTTATATTTACAAGAAACAAAAAGTTTTCAATCATTGTTTGCAATACGGTTGTGTTCCAAAATGCGCCAGTCACCTAAGGCTGTATTATGAAATGATTAGCTTATGCAACAATGCGTAATATTTTGTTTTATACATTTCATTGTATACATTACGAGATTGCCACGTGTGTGTGTGCACACAATTTATCTGAATGACTGCTTAAAAGGATATGAATCCATTTTGATTAATATTTTGAAATCATAACATATCATTATGGAATTATATGATGACGATATCAATATGTCTGATAAAGATGCAATTTTATTGATTCACGAAAAGTATAATCAAGATTTTAACGAATTTATAACATTACCGACAATCACAATGTTAACAAGGACTTTTACCATTTTTATCAACATAAGCGGCCCGGATAATGAATGGATTAGCGTTTGACACAGTGGATCGGGTTTTGTTTTATGCATTTTGAGATTGCAAAAAAAAAATGAATAAAATATATCTGAAATTAATAAGAAATGGTAAAAGTCATTTTGAGATAGCCAGGTATGAGTGTGCAAAAAAAATGTATGAAACACACTTAAATAAATTATAACTGATTCAGAAACTATTTAATGAGTCTATATGGATTGATACATAAAGATCAAAACATCAACCGAATTAAGTCAATTGATGCTAGAATATCACTGGCTGTCAAAACCAAAGTTCCTACCAAGGGCAATATCTTCTATGATCAACCTCTTTAATACTCTTCTTGGATGACGTCCCATTATTACCTATCGAGGTGTTTTGTCAGGATTATTTCACTGTGACCACATCATTATATAATAGCAACATATTATGCAAGACTGACGATATCGATGAACCAGAGCATGTGCAATACGTACATTTGAAAAAGGCGTTACATGTTGTATATGAATAGTATGTATGTAAGGTTATAATTGGCAATTTTGAACAAAATCGAAATGCTGAATATCTTGTTTTTCTTTTAAGTATATATTGCAATGAATGGCATGACCTCTAAATACATAACATTGACCTTTAACTTTAGTATTGAAGCTACATATAATATTATTGTGTGGATGAGTCATTGTTGATGACTGCAGCAAGTGCTCATCCAGCAGTATACGTCGGTCAACAGATCACATCTGTTACATTCACTAGCAGGGTATTTGTGCTCATCCAGCAGTATACATCGCCCAATAGATCACATCTGTTACATACAATAGCATGGTATTTGTGCCTTAAGTTACAACTGATCATTAAGACGTATTACTATTAATACAAATTGAATTGTAATGTCCAATTGTAAACTTGTTATGCCCGAGGAGCAAGCAACAAACTTCATATAACTGCATATCATTTTGGGCTTGGCGGGCATTTAACAAATATATTGTATCAAAGCATTGCCGTGGCTGGATGATATATCAACATTGTTTTGCTGTTAAGAAATACATAAAGCTTTGTTAATTATAAATAAAAGCTGATTGAGAAAACATTTTTTCTACTCTATCAGTGCTCCAACAAAATGAGTTTTAATATTATTTGTAGAAATATTATATTCCATAAACACTATGTGAAATAAAGTATAATCTGTACCCCCCAACATACGTTAAATATAAAAATATAGTTCAAAACATGTATTTGAGATCACTGCATTCTAATAAGAATAGTTGTTTTGTTTTTGTTTGTTAATTTAACTAAACCAAGAATAATCAATTAATGTGCTTTAACAAACGCCCTCTCAAGTAACGTAGATGTATCGAAATACTTTAAGTACTGGATAACGTAACAAAGGCTTTAACAAAATATTGTTTGATGTTTTTTTTTATGCTGTTCACAATTTTTTAAACCACTAGCTTGCGTTCAAATGTTTTCGCTGATAAACACTGTTTATTTCGCACTAAACACGTGATATGTTGACAGTATGTTTGTAAACAGCAGATTTCAATGTATGTATATATGATCATACATATACAACAGCGTTGAAAACAACATTAATAATCCCTCTCCATTAATGATTAACGTTTTGTAGCCGGGAGGAATTGTAGTACACATCGTCATATATGTGTTGAAGAAAATAGTTAAAGTCCAGTATATTTTGGATGCAGTTTACAGCATACGACTGCATAAATACGTTATGTGCATGAGTCCGAATCAATAAATATATTTTATCAGTACAGTATTCAGAAACCTGATGTTGTTTTGCTTATGTATGAACGAACGTAGCAATCGTTCTTTTAATTAATATTGTAGAAAATCCTTCTTCGAAAACGCAGTATAAAGTTCTAATAATTCATATCGCAGAAAGTCTTTAATCGGTTAATGATGCAATTTATCAATTTAATTAACTTCATTTTTACTTTCTCATAATGTATTTTGGAAAAGTTCTGATTTAAAACATAATTTTTTATTAATTCCATCTTTTGCATCATGTCCCAAATAGCATTAACATAAACTCTCTCGTCTTAAACCGCACACAAGCGGCGGTGCACGTGGGATTTGTAAACCACATGATCAAATTAACACCCGTTGCATTATGGATAAGAAACCAGATTAATCAATCAACAAGATATCTGAAAATCTAAATTAATTTTTCAGAAATAATGCAATAAAGAAATTGCCGTTATTTTGAATAAAACACACGATATATATGCGTTACATTTTACGATTGAAAATTAACACAAAATAATATACAACATTCATAATTCATTATGGTAACCGCGGAAACATATTTAGCAAATATAGCGTGGTTATAGTTTTATTTTTTAGAATAAACGTCCAAAAAGTAAAAAAAACCCCCAACAGATGAACTATTCTGTATTCATTCCTTGCAATAATACATGATTCGTAGATATAACAGAGGGAGTATATATAATCATTATTGGTAATTTAAATAAAGCAAACAAAAATATGAATATACATGTAATGTGTCGTTTCTTGTGCACAAAAAAATACATAACAATTATAGCAATTTCGTTATCTTGTATATAATCAAAGCACAGGCAGTCTGAGGAGCCATTCTTCTTAATGTGAAAATACCGTAATCCTAGGTAACTAGAAAAAGGAGAAATATTTAATCATCTTTAAACTTTATTTAGCAAAATCATAATTTAGTATTGTTTATAGTGTCTACCCTTTTATAACCTTTATCACATCTCGTTTTAAGACCAAGCAGGGCTAGAACTAATGTAATGTGTATTTCTATAGAATCAACATTATTAATACTTCTCGTGTTGCTATTTGTGATTAATGTGTGCAATGATATTATCAGTCGAGCTGAAATTATAACATTTTTATGAATCTATCTAAAATATTATATAAACCCATGAATTACCTCTGATTATCACTCATACGTGGATTATAACGATTGCAAGCAGGTACGTTTAATTATATATATTGTACACTTCTGTTAATAATGTAATAATAGTGGGTATGTACCGTTTTGCTGTTTTCTTCTAATATTATAATAATATAATGAAACAAGGTAATGAAACGAAAATCAGTACATTTATTCATATATCTGTTATTATTTGTATATATATTTATTTGTTTATTCATTTATCTATCAATTTATGTATTTTCTTATTTATCCATTCTTTTATTTATTTATCTATTTATCTTTTTATTAATGTATTTACTTATTTAACTATTCCTTTATTTTTTCATTTATTTATTTATTTATTTATTCATTCATTTTCTTCTTTTCGCTTTTTGTTTACTAAAGGTATATGTGTATCAGGAATAGTAAACATCAGATGTACTGTAATATGAATGCATTTGTACACGGAGAGGTGTATTAATATTGCAGTGCTATCCAGTACAGCGTCTCACACAACAAATAATTTTGCACTGTTCTGCATATAGAAACATGCACTTCTGGAACACTTGAACACATTACTGATGGTTCTATAAGCACCTTGTTTCCATAGATTGTCATCTATTGCTTCAAATATGCAGAAAAACATATGGGGTTGACCAGGTTGCTTTTTCACAATATCCATGGTTTGAGGACACACCTTCATTTTTGACAATTCTGTTCAATGCTTGCAGTGTATTACTACGCATCTTCAAACTGTTATATCTTTATCAAACAGCACCAGTGCCAACCAAACTTAGGCACAACTCATGACAGTGTTTCATTCCTCTCATATGTAGAAGAAAACATGAGCATTTAAAGCATTTTCAATAAACCCCCAAAAACTATGCCAAACTATACAGCTCTAATTTCTCGGGCGTAATAATCTACCGTCATGTAGGGGAGGTAATTCTTAAGTGAGACCTTCAAGCTATTGGTGATACACGGGTTATACTTCGCGTTTTCGTCATTACACCATCGTTTCATCACCATCGGTTCTGTCGTAGCATCGAGTGATCGTCACAGTTCCTTTGCTCTATTACCATCGTGCAATCGCTCCATCACCATCGTGTCATCGCCTTCCTTTCTGACAAGAGCACAAAGTCATTAGCGTGTGTGATGACATTTCAGAAGTAAAAGAACTCTGTGATTGTAGGCGCATGTCGGACAAGATATTGATGCTACGGTGTTGATGGGGGCAGTGACATGATGGTGGTGGAGGGAAGACGATGACACGACGCATCGACAGCACGGTTGTTATCATCGCTCAATCACCATCGTATCATTGTGCCATCCTGCCATTGTCATCGTGCTTTCGCTCCATCAAGCATTGTATCATAGTGCCACATCATCATCGTATTATTACATTGTCGTGTCGCCATCATCGTGCCATCGTGTTGTCATAGGCATCACTCGCGTGTGCCTGTTTACTACAGCGATAACGGGCCTATGACAAACAAAACGTAATGAGAAAGTTTACTTGTATATTAGTAAATAACTTATATTTCGGCTACTTAGCGTCTCACGTAAGCAAGATTCTTGCGCTTGAACAAAATATCTATCGCATTTGGTTTAAAATAGTTTTGGAAATGGTTCATAGAGGATGTAATTTATTGCTGCAGATGACTAGAGATAAAGCTGATATAACATAAACTGTAATATGGCATCACTCGAGTTAAAAAGTGACTTCATAAGTAACAGATGCAAATATCTATGGGCATTTAAGGACTTTTAAAACAAAAGTTTTGGGTGTCAATGCACTGTCTATGTGATTTATTTACATTTTAAGCAACGTAACTGTATATTTGTATAAAAACAGTATGTATAATGATTTTGTAAAATAATATAATTTGAAAGTTATTACATAGTTTTCTATACAATAGATTTTTATTGTACGGGTCTTTGTTGTGGTGATACATGTTACTTATATAGGAAGGAGACGCCCATGTCAGGACATGGTTGCAATCGGCTACAATAATGTTATGTGTTGTAGAAGTAGCAGACGGTAGTAGAGTTATACTACTTACCACACAGTTTGCTTTTAAATCATATCCGAGGATTTGCAGTGATTACAGTAGGAGTTAGCATTCATAAACACTCAATTCGAAACGATTACCCATTTTCAGGACGTTGAAACGTTTAATACGTTTCCCGTTTGAAGTCCACAATAATGCTTTCTTATGAACAAATATGTGGTACAAATGCTTGAAGCTGATTGGATATATTAGGTGGATAACAATTCATGCTATATCATTTCTCTGTAATGCAGAAATTGAGGTGTTATTAAACTGAATATAAATCTAGTTACATAAAACATACTAATTGATACAATTATTGTACTAAAATATTGTTGAATGAAACGGAGAATGAGAAAAGTTGACGAACCTATTCAACCTTCCTCAAACATAAGAAGGTTCCTTCGTTGCCGTGTGCTTTAAGGTATCGGCTCAAGATACCTCTCACTTCGAATCCTGATCGTTTGAAAAACTTTAAGTCAAAAGTTTGTCAGTTACTTGTGGAAGAACGGCTGCTCGTATAACCTGAAATGTGTTGAAAATGACGCCCATTTCCATTAAAATCATGTACTACTATGGTATTACTTAAGACAAACACTCATTGGAAATAGAAGGTATAATACTGTTAAATAATTTAATATTGTGAAAAAGCTACTTTGTTAATTGTCCTTCAAGTCTTACAATTATTGAGCAATATATTGGATAAAAATCTCTCAATTCGCTTTTATGAAATTTTGATTTGTAGCCGATTTTATTTTCGAAAAAAATCGAGAGAGAAAATAGCTTCCGTTTTTCGCTAGAATTTTGAGAATTTTCAGAATTTGGCGTTCTTCAAAAGTTTAGCATTTGTATATCCATATATCCTTCAAATGTGTACGTGGTGATATATGTTTCGATTCTTTATAAATTAAAACCCAACTGACGTCGACAAATACACGATTTTGCTGCTAACAATTGGGACGCCAAACAGGTCTTATATGGCCATGTTTACGACATCACTGATAAACATACGTATGTCATATTTACCACAAAAAGTAGATATTCACATTGTCAGTTACTTCTAGTTTCATTATATATGCAATACACTACCGATTTCGAAAATATTTTAAAGGGTATATACCTTCTTAAATCAGTAACACATTAAAATATTCCATTTTCATTACAGAAAATGACGTCTTCAAGATATTTTGCACTGGCTTTAACATTTACACTGATGCTTACTTACGTTGTGTCAGCAGAAGCTACCGATCTTATTCCTAATTCTTTAGAAAATGATGGAAAGGTGAATCATCAGACGAAACTTCGCAAAGACATCAACGTTATTAGAGTTAAGAGATCTGAGTAAGTTAACATCATACATGCATTATTTTAAATTAAACAAGTTCGTTTTATAATGCAGTTACATATACTAGAAGATTGTGTCCGAAAATGTTAGATCAGTTTGTGTTGTTCTTCCTTATTACAATTGTCTCTGTTCCAATTTCAAAGCAGAAACACTGAACATGCATTATGAATAATTGAAAACGATATGCTATGAAAGATAGACAGTGGTATTATTTTCTTGTCAATTTCGACTCAAACCAGGAGGGAAATATATGGTTGTGGTGACATAGGTATTGTGGAATTAAAGAGCATTAAAACGAAAAACTGCATTAAACTATTGTAAAGGAATCTTTGACAATGGCTTTATATTGCTTGCATGGCAAACTAAATGCAAACAATGAGACTGAATGAAGTATCTCGAATGATAAATATCGCAAATAAATCTTATATATAAATGCAGAATAATATATATCATTTTGTATCTGTATATATTATGTAATATATCATTTAAAATGTATATCGGTACTATGCCTCTGTTTATTATCACTTAATCTTAAGTTATATTATGGTATTATATTTACAAGTGCTATAAGATTGATACCATTATTATAACTTATATGTATAATTATGCTTTAAATGTGTTTTTGTTTTTAATTCATTTCAGAAGAGGACCGAATTATAAAAAGCCGTCTGCCATGCAGTATATCATGCAGACTGCCAAGCAACCAAACAAATGATATCCTTTGCAAATATTGTTTGCATCTGAAATATAAATAAATATCTTCTGAACATTTAACGAGACTATATGTGCTTTCTTAAAACAGAAATCCAAATAAAGAACTACATGTAATAGTAATCAGGGATTACTACTATATGAACTTAAATGTAAAATACAGTTGCTAACTGTTGCACAACCTATCTTCTTTCCTCTCTTGAAGGTAACCTGGTACAGAGTACCATTCTATAAAAAAGAGGCAATGTTTCAAACATCATTAAACATGGTCGAGGTAAATAAAATGTGTTCGTTTCTCGTTTCTGTTTCAAAATAGAGGTACAACACAGTGAAAGTGTAACTGATACATAATACCATTGATACGTAACTGTTATTTCATCTACGTTTAATTGTATTTCTAGTTAACGATCGTTAAAAATATGAAAAAAAAACCGATAAGATACTACATCATAAAAAAGTAACACCCAATTTCCATATCTTTTAGTTTTCGTATAAGATTGTTGAAACTAAAATGAATTTCGTATAATTGTTTTTTACCACATGTGTTTGAAATCAGTGTTTAAATGCTTCGGGAATATACCGAACAAATTTTAAGCATGAATCCACATTAACGTGGTCAGTTCATAACCAAGACATAAATGCTCTTTATATAGCATGGGAGTAGTCATGAATCCTTAACTGGATCCTACTCATATAAAGCTATCAGTTCATGTATGTAAATTCGTCCACCCCGTCCAGATGTGTTGCATGTAATTCCATAATATATAAGTCATGGTCGACACCAAATTTATTGGTTTGGCAGAGGCCTTGATATTGTATCTATGGTTTGAATTGTAACTAGGTGCACTCGCCGTAGTCTGGTCTGTACATTTATGTCTTGGTTATTCACAAATAATTATCTCCATATATATATCATGCATTGTGAATGAGCATCTGAAAAGATCCCAAAAATCGTAAATTCCGTTGTTGTGAATTTCCCTTATATGTATATATATATATATATATACAGTAGAGAGAATTACTATTTACAGTGCCAAAACTCATAACGAGATATCTTTAGCTAGCTTTCGGCTTTACGCCTTCATCAGAGGACAAAAATAAAGAAAACAACAAAACATCAACACAAGAATATAACAAGATTTCTTGTGTTGTTGTTTTTCGCCCCATATATTTAGTACTTTGATTTTTAGTGGGGTTTAACGCCAGTTTCAACACATTTCAGGTTATATATGGCATATCCAGTTTTACTGGTTGAGGAAAACCACAGACTGAGTCAGACTGAGTAGAACCACCGTCCCTCCGCAAGTAACTGGCAAACTTTCTCACATATTTTTTTCAACATAAATTTAATACACAGTAATATATAACAACAGAATTGAGAAGAAAGCTATTTCTGTCTTGTACAAAATCTCTTTTCTGAATATCAAGCACTATACAATGTTATACACATACATAGCTATTCCAAAGCAATTCACATCGCTAAATGATGGTTTGGACAATAACAGTTACACAAAATTGGCCATTCTAATTTATTATTCAGCTTATGCAGATAGGTACGCCTATGTGTCCAACATTTGCAAATAATTCGGTATAATAATGATTGTATTTTATCGAGAATAGAAATATGTGTAAGTTAAATTTATAGCTTAATAATACATAATCAAAACGTTGTTATTTTCAATTAGGTGTTTTACGTAGTTATGAAGGTAGTGTGATTGCAATGTGTCGGTGTCATTATTGAAAACTGCGGCACATATACATCCACCTTGTACGTTGTTCAACAGATCACACCTATCTGCTAGTACATGCTTTGTTATGTTTGTGACGATTGCCTTATGTTGCAACCGATTATCAAAATTCATTATTCCTAATACAAATGTAAATGTCTGACAGTCAACATGTTATGTAATCAACTGCTTTGTGCAAATACAGTTAATCAACGTTGACCAAAAAAAGATGAATTTGATCAGATACGATATGTAAATTTGTTATATTCCAATAATATATGAACTTTCAAAGAATAAAACGCATCTGTTTAGATATATATATGTATGCTTGTATTATTCATACGTTCTGCATAGCATTTCTTTAAAATCACTCGAATTTCTGATTTATATTTCTAACAATGATAATGTTTAAATGCATACAAATAAGAGTTACGCACGTTGGGGAGTTGTTTATTTTTTGCGCGGACAATAAATTTGATAAATTCTTCTGTTTTACTGTGTTTGTATTGATATTTGTACGGATATTTTACTGGTATCTGCTGATGGAACCGGTCCGGTCGGCCCCAGTAGCCGACACATCCACGTTTTTATCGGTTTCTAAATGGTTAATCTGTACATTAATGCACTTTACAACGGCTTTGTATATACACCAAGTGCGTTAATGCCTCAGAGTGGGCCTTGCACTTTATCAGGAAGAAGAGGAAGGGGGATAGTGAGGAGAATTTCGCCTCAAAAAACACTTTTCGCAATAATATTCCTAGGTAGAAGTAAAAGTCACCTTATACAGGGTCCAAATATATCCCAGCCCCTTGATTTGCAGAGTCTCCAATCCCTTGCTGAAGCTAGGATGATTGTTATCATATATGAACAAGTTTGACAGAAAGGTTAGGTTATTGAGAGGAAGAGAGTAAAATTGTCACGACTAGATGATGCTTAAAACTCAAACTGATAAAAAAATCATAAATAGATGAATAAAATATAGAATTTTCCCTTTTCCCATAGTATTCCTATGTAAAACTGAAAGTCCCCTTGGAGGACCTCTATACATGCAAACCCCTTGATTCGTACAAACTTTAAACCCCTTCTCATAGGGACAACTATATCAAATATGAACAAATTTGACTGACCTGTTGTTAAGAAGAAAACTTTTAAAATTTTCTATTTTAATTCTTTTTGTACAAACATGAAACCCCAACTTATGGAAATATAGGCAAACGCAGTTCCGTTAAAAAAGCATTAATGTTTATAACTATATAACTATAGTTGAGTATCATTACTACATAATATATACTTTCAAAAGCTGTTCATCCGAAGAATTTTTATGTTTTTGAAATTTTTTAGCAATGGGGACCATCTTGAGTTTTAGATTGTGATATAAAAATTTCCTATGCAATAGAAACATCCATGTGAAGTTTCAATTTTATTAAGCCTAGTGGTTCTAGAGGATGTGCTGCTAAAGGACTACAGACTAGGAACAACACACCATCACGTAAGCCCTTTGGTCAGTAGCGCTTAAAATAGTACATTCAAATGTTATGAAAACAGTATTTTATTTAAAAATACACCTACACATAAATACAAATATAAACAAACATTTATATTATCATAAATGGGTGCTTGTCACATAATGTTTTCAGGACCTTCTGACATATTTTTTTCTCCGGTTATTAATTTGTTTTTGCGTAAATTAAATGTCCCAGTGTGTACCTAACCTGTTAGGAGACACATATTATATGTCAGCGGTCTGGTTATCTGAGTCAGTAGAGTATTTGCTTTGTAAGCAAAACGTTCCGAGTTGAGTCAAAGACTGGCTGCATATTTTTCTTGTCCTGTAACATAAACAAAGTGTATACTATACTTTACACTGTGTCGACAGCCAGTATGTATTTTAATAAGGTTTAACGCCAATTACAAAACGAACCTAGAATACCGTTACATTACCTAGCAATGAATCTCAGTAGAGCAAAAATATTTGGTCCACCGGAACGGGCATTTTACCAACAACTTAAGTGGTGAAAAGTTAATGGTCAGTTGACATCACCACCTTGGACAACTCTGCCACCGCAAGAAACACCAGCCATTCATGCTGTAGTCAAGAATTAGTATTTGTGGTTTAAATGTTAAACAATGACTTATTACATGTATTTCTCTGCACAGGATCAATCAAATGTTGGAAACTTCAAGGTCACTTGACTAGAAAAACAATTTGAGAGCAGTCTTTGGACACGCCAGTAATTTGGACCTCCATCTCCCATGTACCAAGGATTTAGGAATACTATATTTACATTGTCACCATAAAAGCATGACTGTACTCATATACTTTAATTCCTAAGAAGCAGCTGAAGTATTCAAAAACAGCAAAACGTGTGTAGGCGACCAACTTTATTAAGCAGCCACCTATCATAAAGCAATCATATTTTCTATTTCCCATTTCTATGTTTTAGAGTAAATTAACATGAATTAAGCAACAACCTCACATAGTCACTTTTGCTTATTGCCTTGACTGGCTGCTTAACACAGGTTTGAATGAATGAAATATACAATCTGGACATAAGTTCCCTTCAGTTCTTGTCCAGACTCTCGTACAATGTAGTTGTATTACTAAACAGGAACGAACAGAATAGACAAAAATATAGCCTCAGCTAAAAACTAATTTTTTTCTATGTTAATCACTCTACCTTTGTAACACTATTTTTTTAAAGAGAACATTGTAAACTGCAGCCCACGGAAATTTTATATAAAATATATGCCTCATAAAACATAAAATATTAAAAGTAATATTAAAAAAGTGTGCCGCTCAACAAAAAAAATCCCTAATTCTGTATCCAATAAAATATATGTTGTCCATGCAGCAACAAACATCATTAAAAAACACATTACATATATATGTATTAATCATAGATATTTAATAGAGAATGATTTCATCAAAAACCAGCTTTTTCACTATATTGAAGCCATCTCCTTTCCATGTTGTTTGGAAATGCTGGGATTTGAACCCAGAATTACTACAAAAGTGTAGATGTGTTTGCCAGTTTAACACCACAAAAGCATATCATTTTGTACTAAGAAAATGGACTTCAATATTTACCAAATCAAGTTATGTAATTAAAAGTTAAAAGTATAAAGACTAGTCCCATTTTCTATTTATAAAATACACTCTTGTAACACACACTCACAGCAGTACATGTTTTCTTATAATATATAGTATAATATCAAACCAGGTTGATTTTTGTATGGTGGAAAGAAAGCCTTATTAAACTGGGAGCAAGTCTTTAATCAAAATATACCAATTGGTTTCAAATCTGGTTTAATTAAATATTTAAAGCATCACCTGTGTGTATTATTGCATTTTCCAGATACTTTAGTATACATGCACTTGATATCAAGGCGCCAATTGTTTATTTTTTTTGATATTGAGAGTCATCACTGTGCCATCTATGGCTAAAAGACGATCAGTTAGCCCAACTTCTTTTTCCTGGGATCTTGGAAGGTTAACCAGAACTGGAGTACACCAATCTCAGCAAGTAACGGACAACGTTTCCACTTTAATCAGTGGTGAGAAACGTGACAATGAGACAATATCATATATCAATCATCTTGAAGACTGTGGTTGGATGAGGATTCAAACTTATGAACCAATGATTGATAGTAATACGCTCGCCACAAGGGACATACTGGTATTGATGCAAACTGCAAGTTGTATGTAATTTTAGATGTTAAAACATGTTTTGATTACGCAAAATGCTCTTAATTAAATCAAAGGTATCGAGGATTCAAAGAAAATTTATTGTGATTTATTTTAATTTGTCGGGAATGGTATTGTTCTGATGACAATTTCATTCTGCAGTGTTAGAATTATGATTTATGTTCCTGAGATAAACGGAATTGAAGATAAATAAAAAACGAGATATCGCCTTTCCTTCTCTATACAATTATATGACAGTGGGCATGTCTGAAATAGTAACAGCAGCTTCTTAATTAACCATTAACCATTGTTATGCAAGGAAACTGAATAAGGACAGACTCAAAATTTTTTGTATGTACGTAAAGAAAAGGACAATAGCTCTAAAACACTTGTATTTTATCAACAAAATTGGTGGACATAAATTTAATAAAAAAAATTCATGGAAATACTGGCCACAACCATCCTCAGTCATAAAGCAAAGCAATATCACAAGAATAAAAATGTCTATGTAGACCAACAGCTTTGGAATATGTTTATTGTTTTATAATTTATATCAACATAATAAAAGTTCGTACATGTATATATTCCTTCATCACCGTCAGGGAACTCAGTCACAACGTAGAGATTCGCGCCCACAGTTTGTCAAAGATTCATGTCAATAGTATTACTTTTTTGTAAATTTTGTTACAATTACTAGGTGATAGCGGGGACATCACCAAGGATGTTTTCAATATGTTAAATATATCCAATCATATGAAGTATTTTTTGCATTCGGTGGATTGTTCTGTATTATTAGTAAAATTTAGCGATCAAATTTGATTGTAACTACTTCTTCAAGTTTAAATGTAATTTAATTGTATTTTTATGTCATTGGAGCTTTTTAATATTTGATAATAACTGACACAACTACCACATCAAATCACAACCAGCACGGTTTGATGATGCCAAAACACGCATTGATCATTTTATATACAATTCCAATTTCTAAACTGTCACAGCTTTGTGACGACAGGGTAACAGAGGCGCGTTGATCCTTATTTCAATGTCACAGATTCATTGTAGAGAGTTTTAACATTGTAGAATAGTGCATTTTTAACCCTAAGAAAAAATACTGCCATTTACACTTCCGGTCTTGCACAGAGGCTGCCAGCATATAGTACTAGTTCATCAAAAAGGAAAACTGTCGTTACGTTACAGACAAAAAGTCGGTGAAAGGTAAAACCCACACGGAAGCAATACAATACCACGATACTTTCATGAACTTGAAGCCCAAGAGAGCCTGAGGATGCTCTACTGACTCATAGTGGTCATACATGTAGCACTTTTTGAAATTCTCCTGTGCAGTAGAAACATCGAGGCGGGGACATTTTTAACCCTAGGGACACCATTTGAACAAATCTAACAAAACTTTAGATGGTCATCATTATTACATAAACATTTTGAAAATCTGTTGGGCTGCTCATGAGAAGAAGATTTTTTAAGTTTTGGATTATTTCTAGTAACTACAGCCATCTTAAATTTCATATCGAAAAAAGATGTTCTGTATAGTCTCCTATGCAATAGAAACATCCATGTGAAGTTTCAGTTTAATTGGCATAGTGGTTCCAGAAAAGATAAAAAAAGAGAGAACTTTCTGTTTTCCCATAGTATCCTTATGTAAATTTCTAAGTCCCCTTACAGGGCCACTATAAATTTTAGCCCCTAATTTCTTATCTGCAATCAAACCCTTACACATAGGGATAACTTATGCCATATATGTAAAAATCTGACATATCGGTTCTTAAGAAAACGATTTTAGTAATTCCCAATTTGTACCCTTTTGGGGCTCCTTCTGATCCCTTAAGACAGTGGAACCCAGTCATTTTTACAAATCTGAATCTCCTTCACCTAACAATGCTTTTGTAAAGATATAGTCAAAATCGTTTCCTGTGATTCTGTGTTGTATCGACAATTGTGCGATAGTTCAGACGTTTAAATTATCCAAAGTCAAACACTTTGTAATTGCAGCAGATATTGTGTACGATATGCATCGTATAATGATATGAAAAATATTTGTTTTTTCCATTGCATTCGCACCCACATTCTTCATAGCTGATAAAATTTAATTTAATTATAATTTAAACAAACTGACCAATAGCAATTATCTTTTTGATCTTACCCAGTTCAATAATTGTGCTTAAACACCTCAGTGAAATTTGCTTCAAATGTGTTTACACGCGAAAAATAAACCTAAATAAAACTATCGTAAATACACGTGCTTAAACATTCATCATACATGTACCCAGTCTAGGTAACAGTTTCGCTAACGTCATAATCTCGCTATTCTATTTGCTTATTATACCGTATATGCATACTGTCGCTCTAGGTAAAGTGGTCTGTTTTCATTACAGAAGCAGAAGCGTTAATTGATCATACAATAGAATTGGAATAGCAGCCAGCCAAAAGGTGTGACCACTAAGTGACATCAAAAGGGTCAACCATTACAGCTGACCACTTAAACCTGGCTGCGCTGACCGCTAACGGGCATTGTTTGGGATAAAATAGACTGACTGCTGGCGCGTTAAAGAGGTGACCGTTTAATACATGTACTTTTTATAGGCAAAACACCGCTAAACACAGGTGACCGCTTATAAGAGGTGGCCGCAAGGACAAGTTAGACGGTATATATATACATTTCAAATGAACATCAAACACACAAATACAAGATTTGTGTCAAATGTTTGTGCTAAGGGTGGGTGTTGTCGGTCCAAAATACAATACTATGACCTGTGTATATTTTAAGTTTGCCATTTACGAATTAATTGTTTTTCCACATAAAATTATGTAGATGTTGTGAACGATCTTCTCCATTTAAACCAAACAGTCCGTTATACTTGGGGTCGCACGAGTGACCGGAATATGTTCTGCCATTGTGTGCACAGTTCACATGCCTACTACTGTTGTTGCTGTATAGTGTTTAGCGTCGCTTTTAACAATTTTTCAGTCATAAAGCGATGGTGTCTACTTGAGACAATATTCTGAGCGCTGTCACACTGGAGTATCATGCCGCAGACACATGGTAAGATACCCCACCCAGTCACATTATACTGACACTGGGCTGACCAGACCTAGAACTCTCCTCTAAATGCTGGGCGTTAAGCGAAGAAGCTTCTAGTACTTGTAGGTGAAGAGTGGTTCTGTATACTAGCTTTTACTTTAGTCTTGTTGTGACCGTTAGTTTTACACTTTTCTTCTCTGGCTTCTGAAAGCTACATAGTATATATATATATGCCGCATCACTTCTTTTGTACCTAAAATTACTTTCCATCAAAATTACATAACCGGTAACTCTATGAGGACGATAGTTAAACTGCTTTAAACTGGATTCTAACTTTCTGAGTGGACATATTAAAACTGTATCTTTGTATAAGATCATTATTAAGTGTCGCTTTTTTAGCCAGTATGCGATCCATAATGGCGGTTTTGTCACAGTGTCGACAATGTTTTGTGTTGCTTTTTATGGGCGACACAAGAACTGGTTGATTAATGTATGCCTGTGTATGTTAGTGCATCAAACAACATACAGTAATTGTGTTACAATTGTGCAAGTAGTGTCCAGTGCTTAATATAATATCACGTAAAAGAACCACAGACGCTATAAAATAGTCTTCTGCACTATACTCCAAAATGTTTAAATAACTAATACTCTTCTGGAGGCTTCGCACATATGGAAAACGAGTGGCGAAGATAAATGAAATTATCACAATCGAGAAGAGTCCGTTCACAAGGCTACAGTTAGCTTATTTGAAGATTTTATAATACTTTAATTTCTATTATATCATATAAACTATGAGCATGCAAAACGAAAAGGTGATCGTTGTAAACGAGACATAAATTATTATAATTTTCTTTCAAAACAAGGACATCTGGAAAAACAGTCTAAAACTCGTGTTTATTGTAAAAATGGGAATGGAACAAATTATAACAGTTATTGAGTTAGCTACAAGATGACATGATGACTTACTCAATATTATTTATTATGTTATCACTCATAAACACTCAGTATGTTGATCAAATATTTATTTTATTAGTTCGGACTGTTTAGTATTATATGATTTTTGGTTTTGCATAGTATTTATTTTTATATTTTAAACTCGGCATGTTTATGACGACGTTCTTTTTTAAAATAAACACAAATGTCAAGGTAATTTTTTAAACTGTTTATTATATCTGTTTTTCAAATCCAAACAATATTTGCAAAGTCAATTTGCACTCTACAGTCATAGGTTTGTCTCGTCTGGACCATACATTCTTTCACTGAAAATAACAAAAAATAACAATTAAACGCATATACATGTATATTATTGATAAAACTGTTTTATTGACTTTATAGCTCTCTCACTCTATCATTCTATCTCTCTCTCTCTCTCTCTCTCTCTCTCTCTCTCTCTCTGTGTCTCTAACACACACACACACACACACACACACACACACACACACACACACACACATGAAAATTACATTTGTGTTTACATATTTCATATATAATATATTATTTGATGATAAATAATCATTTTAAGTACATTTCAAGTAAAAAAAACCCAACAAATTTGGTTGTATTGCGTCTAATGAAAAGGAACAAATAAATATAAAACACCATCCACGCTCCCATATTCTAGGCTACTGTCTATTTCTGTACAACACATAATAAGCAACAGGTTTTCAAATGAAGTGAAAACAATAAGAACACTATGTCAAAGTACGTTTTGCATATACATTACATGGCATATACATATACAATAGTATGTTATTCCTATACGTCATAAATCAAGTTACACATTGACATGATGATTATAATACAATTCATCAAACTATATATTTCAATCAAATTTTGAGTAGAATTGAAAAGAAAAGAATACCTTCCCCTTTTGATCTCACCTTGCATTATTTTCAGTTATTTAATTATGTTCATTGACCGTAATGACATTTTTGTACACAAACCTCTAATTACTGTATATAAAGTTGTATCAGTATACCTTTAAAAGTATAAAGAAAGATGTTCACTTACATGGCTCTGTTAACTCTATCTGCTTTATAGTATTTATGAAGATTCACCGGTAGTTCCTTTATGTCATCATCTTTAACACGACCAAAGCCATGACTATCACCATGACCAGCAACAGGTTTTTGAGAAACAACGCAAGTAACCATCAGTGCAAATGTTAGTGCCAGAGCAAAATAACTTAAATACGCCATTTTCTATAATGAAAAGTGAATGGTTTAATATCACAGTTTTATTTGTGTTTGAAATAAGCCTCACATATAACTTTTTATTAATATATCATCTTCAGTGTATTTAATCACAAACGTGAGTATACTATTATCACATGATAACTGTTTAATCCATTGACGTTCGTCTTTAAAACTTTGTAAGTGAATATCATGAATGCATGTAACTAGGTCGACATTTTCTACTTCTCTTTTATTCATCCATGTTTTGGTATAGATATTACACTAAGTATGTTATTATGAATATGGTACGTGATGTATTATTTAGTCACCAAAGATCACGAATTCTGAAATACAGACCTTATATGCAATATCTCTAGCAATATTTTGATAAAAAATACCAAGTTTACATTTGTGTAAGATATCTGTTTAGTAGCTTATATCCAAATTAGATGTACCTGTCCAATAACAACATAAACGTTAATCCGGTTAGTCATTTATTAAAACATAAGTGTCTGTTTTTATCCCTCTCTTGCAATCCTTTTTATATAAAGTATCATAGATATACACGATTGCATAAAGATCGAGTATTCGCATTTTACTTGTAGTTTGTGATGAATATCACCACTCTATTGATGCATATCCTCAGGTACTAATACAGTTTTATAACAATGCACACGTTTTCATTATTCTTGATACATGGACACACTTGCAAAATAAGAAAATGCAACACAGGATTTAGAGGAGACATGCTTGGATATCGAAGAAGTTCCACCAATGCAGGAGGTACCACAATAGTCAGTAACATCTCAAGTAACCAACCAATTACATATGCATACAATAGTTACGGTACTATATGAATATATACACTCGTGCTAAAAACATGTTGCGTTTTTAAGTGTTTTGAGACAATATATTTTATAGCAATGCGTGAAAAAACAATACGCTAAATATATGTATGCATGAAAGAATGTATTAAAAATTTTATATGAATAAAAAAATTAACGAACGAGCAAACGAACGAAAAAATAACTAAATGAATAAATACATGTATTAATGAATGAATTAATTAATTAATGAACAAATTTATGAAATAATAAACAAATAAATGCTCTTCTCATATATTATCCGTAATCTCATATCGTTCTATTTATCATAACGTTTAAGAAACGACTAAACAACATTACAATTTAAACACAAATTATAACGTACCTGCCTGTAGTCGTTCATACTCCAGGTATGATCTGCTGCGATAAGTAGTGCGTTTATATATTATAGATAAAAAGGTTGTAATTTCAGCTCGACTAAACATATTATTACACACATTAATTATATATAATAATAAGCGAAATATCTCCACTACGGAGTATTACTAATGTGAAGTTATAGCCGCTGCACAAAAGCATAATACTTATTTTTTTATTATTTTGATAAATCAGGAATTTAGGGATTATTGAACTTCCTTCTTTTTTCAGCAACTTAAGACTTTTGTATGCACCCAATAAGAGGGACTTGTTGTCAACCAATAACTCGGGGTAGGTCATCATTGTGATTTGTGCTTTATTTATCATGCCATTTTTGTTATTTATTTGAATTGCGCCTTACACCAAAAAAACGTTGTATCATTAATGTATCGCCCATAAACTCTGTGTAAGACTCATCTGTCTGCCCTTGGTTGGTTATATCATTGTTATTTGTTTAAAATGTTCTTTACACCAAGAAACACTTAATTATGTTAAAGTTTGTGTTCTAATTATTAATGGAAAAGAAAAATATAATCAAAAGTGCAAAACGCTTCAGGTCAATACGTTTTATTTTACTTTTTTTCCAATATCCATTTGATCTCTTTTATATTTCACAATTTGTTAAAACTAGTATTTCGTTAAGTTGGTCGGAAAACAAGAGAACACAACAAAAGACTTATTGAAAGTATTTGACTTAATTTCTTCTTTTCAAGACACAATTCTGTATTACACGAACACAAGTTAATAAAACGTGGCTACTTAATCATATTTATCGTTGATAACATTTTATAATGATTCGGTACAAAACTAGGTAGGAAAGGATTTTCAGGCAATATAATATACGTGTCTTTGCTTATAAATAATGTGATTGGTGTATCCAACGACCCTGCATCATTGTAAGTAGTGAACAAAGAACAGTTCGTCTGTAGTGTTTTGTATATTTCATGGACGACAAAGATAAACCGTTATCAGTAATACCGCATGTGTATTAAGGAGGAGGAGGATTGGTTGGTGTTGGTAATGGACGACATAATACACAGATTGAGTAATATTTATTTGTAAATTGTAAGTGAATCAATATGTCATTTAGTGTTTTAAACAACAATTATCTCAATTTTAAGTTGTACAAGTAGTGTCCAGTGCTTAATACAAACAATAACAAGATGCCGCACAACTGAAATAACTTTGCGGTATTTTTGTTAGGTTTAGTTCTGAGCAAACGTCAACATGTGAACGCATTGTAGGAACATTTGAACAACATAATAGGTAAAGTGAGTTGAAACATTTATTTTTTTATAAAGTCTTTGAAAAGTGATTCTTTGCTTAAATCATATTAGAGCCTTAAGGTCAAGTTCAATAAACATTTGCTAAAGCACATTATTTGGTTAATATTCCTTTAAATTCTGAAAGCAGATGCTTTCAAATAAATGTTGCTAAATATTTAAGTATAGTTTGGTTAGGGTGGGATAGCTCAAAATGAATTAGAATGACCATAATGATTATAGTAGTTTAAACATATTTTATTGCTTTTTAACATAACTTGTTAAGTTAATTAATATCAAATCGTTTTGAGTCTTTGATAAATTGCTGCACAGATGTGAATATAAATGAGTTTTCATCGTCAGTATAAGTGTCTTTACCGAACAGTAAAGTATGATGACTGAGAGGATGAAATCGACGTGTGGCTCTAAAAAGTCGGATTCGTTCATTTGAGAATATAATACATTATAAAATAATGTTCGACGTCTTCTTTTTTCGTTACCACAACCCGGGCATCTATAATCTGTTGTTAGTCGATTTGTAAATTTATCAAAACCTAAATTTCTACACCCAATTCTAATGCGTGCGTGTATTAAAGATAACTTTCTATTTCCAGTAAGATAATACTGAGGCACTGGTTGTACGTTAAAGAAATTGGTGACTAAAATCCGTTTGAAGGACATTAATGATTCTGAGCAACGTAAGTGTAGAGGAAGGGTGTTCCAATAAGAAATACACGAGGGAATAAATGAATTTGCATAAAATTGTGTTCTCATATTTGGAACTATGTAATCGGATAGATTTGTAAGGTTGTATGGTATATTAACACCTATTGTTTCAGGAAATAGATTATTAAGATAGTTCGGTAATCATCCAGTTTTAATTTTATATGCCGTAATTAATTTTTGATATTTTCTTCTCTCTGACAAAAACAGCCATCCGATTTCGGTATACAATTTTTGAATAGACACAGAACGAGTTAATCCTGTTACAATACGGGCTGCTTCATTTTTTGTACTTTTTCCAATTTGTCCTTTTCGTAATGAGTGCAACCATCCCAAACAACTAGAGTGGGTCTGAGAAATGAAATGTATATTTGGTTGAGTGATTTTCTATTTAACAGGAATTCAATTTTACGCATCATTCCCAAAATCTTACAAGCCGAATTTACAATGTTATCTATATGATGGTGCCACTTTGCATTAAGTATTTGTAAGTGATTTTCAATGTTCAGCATTTGCAGCAAGAATTATATCAAATATGGCTTCAACTTTTAAACCACAATGCTTGTATGGTACATTTTGAGCTTCGGATTACCCTTTTGATTGTGCAACGTGTGGAGAACTGGTGACACAATTGAAGTCAAGTAAGTCCTTACGAAAAAAAAATGTGACGGGTAACTTTTACGTTTATCGTTTTGTGACCTTTACCTGTACTCTTCACTGCTCTGACTTCTGCAAACTCGTCCAGTACATCTACGTACAACATCATTATTTTTATATTTATGTTCGTGGTGACTGTCGCATTTATAAAAAAATAGTCCTGCTGGGCTATGTTTGCTTTGCCCCCTCTCACTTTATAGTATGATGACAAGGAAATTTGAATCTCCAGTAAACCAGTTTTGAGTACCAAACTTGACCACACTGTTGTAACCACTTCTATTTTGTTAGTATTGTACCTTTTGTTATTAGTTTATATATTGTTTATTTTCGTAGTATTGACTGTGAACCCTGCCTGGTAACTTTCTTGAAAACATCAAAATACATTTCAAGTAAATAAAGAAATACATATACGTAAATTGCTACCTGTGCGTGTAGAATAAATATTATACATAATAATACATTCTGACTGAATTTGTAACCAACTGCGTTAAATTGAATTAAATTTCATGGAAAACGAAACAAATTGTGCAGAATACAGTTTGACAATGTTGCGTCATTGCCAATCTCAAAATCAACACTCAGTACTGGATCTACCCAGGATCGTGGAGCAAGTGATTTACGATAGTTTTTTAGTTCAACTACATTCAATTAGTAAAACTGATAAGGTTTATAATTACGTTTCCACCACAATTACCCCCTGACACACCACGAGGACAACCATTTTACGGTTTTGATTACATTTGAATGTCATTATTAAGAGTTACTTTCTTACTAATAGCGAATATATGAGTCACAGTGACGGTTTGGTAACTGCATGTTTGTTACAAGATAATCTTCTTGTTTCCGTTATCATCTATGTTTATTTACATTAATAATTTGTGCTGAATTATATTTGTAAAACTATGACAAATATTTCTTGGTTAAGCGATTAGAGAACCATAAACTAAGTGATTAAAAAGCATCTGCTATTAATACAATTATAGTATACATGTATTGACCAAATGTACAACAACCAGCATGCAAACAGCTATTGTTGATTTAATAATACTAGTCTATTTTTAATCAGATAAAACAATAAAAAGTGCTTTAAGCTTCAAAGATCAAACACTGTGCACAAGTAAATGTTTATCAAAATTAAAACCGGACAACCTCAGCATGTATAAGTTACCTACGGACACAAAAACTTTCCGCTAAGCTACAGCCATTGAGAATGATTTGGTGCAACTCTTTGCAATATGCAATAGCTCATCGTTATTGTCAATATATCTTTGTTTGGCTCGTAAGTGATGGGGACATCTGAGCTTACTTTATGAGCTTTTAATTATTGTAATTGCCATTTGATGCAAAAATGGTCTACAAGATGTGTTAGTCGCTGAATGTTATGATTACATTGTTTAGATGCTTTTAATATTTACATGTTAATATAACGAATGGTTTGTTTCCCATAATTATATTAAACAGTCATTATTTAAGACCTCCAAGAATCAACCCTATATTTACTTTCACAAAGTGGAACAAAGAAGAAGTAAAATGATACTGCAATTTGTACCTATGTTTAGCATAAATAATCGCCATTGTTCTTGTTAAGAAATTGATTTGATTGATTAGAGTTTAGATCATACCATCCTGCTGAGGTTGTTCAGTGTTTAATATTGATTTTCTTGCGTCTGGCACAATATATGACAGATTTTTATTGTTTTATAAGGTTTTTAAAGAGTTAAGTAGTAATAAATGAACATGCTGCTTGCATAGTATGCTAACTGATGTATATTTGTTCATTACATATATACTTAATTTCTTTTAGCGCTGTCTCACATTTTAATCAATTCGTTTATGGTTCTTCAACCAAGATGTACTTATCATATTTTACTTGTTTAATATAGCACTAATAAAAATGAACGCTGATAAAAACGCGGTAGCATACATGAGGAGACTGCCTCGTAACACACAGTCAGCGACAATACTAAGAGTGAATGGAGGTAATTTTGATGTAAAACTTTACAGCTTTACTAATCGAAGTATGCTCAGAACTTTTGTGAACTGCTCATTCCGCAATCCTGGCTAGATCTAGTATTGAGTGTTGATGTTGAGATGGCAATCGGTCGAGCCGGGCATCAAACCTCGGCATAAACGACATTACACGTCATGTTCAAACTGTATTTTTGTTACTTCACAGTTTCTTCTTTCTTTCTTATTTGCATGAAATAACAATCATTTAAAGGTAATTAGTTATGAGTTCAGAAAATGTCAATTTAGCTCACAGCAGCGAGAGCACATACAGCAATATATGACGCCCCAGAGAACACATAATGTTACATGCATTGTCAGGGTAACGATGATTGCCTTGAAGTGCTACTGATTATTAATACAGGAAATGACATACATATATTTAGCTAATTCAAAGCAAATCACATCGTTCAGTGGTGGTTTGGACAATAACAGTAACAAAATGGTGACTACTATAATTTGTTATTCTACTTATGCAGCTGAGCACGTCTATGTGTCCAACATTTACAAATTATTTTGGTTTTACCGTTAGTATTTTGGTATAGTATTGGTTGTATTTTATGGAGAAATGAAATAGTTTATATTTTATTAACATATATAGCTTGATAATACATAATGAAAACGTTGTTATTATCATTAGGTGTTTTACGTAAATATGAAGGTAGTGTGATTGCTATGTGTCGGTGTCATTATTGAAAACTGCGGTACATATACATCCACTATGTACGTTGTTCAACAGATCACACCTATCTGCTAGTGCATGCTTTGTCATGTTTGTGACGATTGCCTTAAGCTGCAACCGATTATCAAAATACATTATTCCTAATACAATTGTAACTGTCTAACAGTCAACATGTTATGCCCGAAGAGCTGGCAATCAACTGCTTTGTGTAAATACAGTTAATTAATGTCATGCAAAACAAGTTGAATTTGATCAGATACGATGTATAAAGTGAATATACGTTTAAACAAGCGTTCAAAGAATAAAACGAATCGTTTTAGACATGTACATGTATGCTTGTATTATTCTTACAATCGGCATAGCATTTTTTTTAAAATCACTCGAATTTCATATTTATATTTATAACAATGATATTGTTTAAAGTCATACAAATAGTTGGTCAAATTAGACACTTTTATCATCGTGTGCAGTCATATTGGGTACTGTTAATATGTATACAAACAATCTGTGTTGGTATCACCTTTGTAAACAAAAGTAACTGTTATACTGACACTTTTATAATTATTTTTAGTATGTACATTTTACTTGACATGTTTGAATTATCCACACACGTTTTACTTTAATTAATACAAACAACTAATACTTCCATGATTGTATCGGATTAATATAGAAATTTGCTGTTTGATCTGTCGTTTTGAATATCAAATGTGTTCTATGTGGTAGCAGTCATCGTCAGAAACCAGTCCCGCAGGTGTACTCTTATTATAAATTATATCGGCTTTTGGCTCCAGTTTCAACAAACATGTACGTCGCAGGTCGTCAGTTTTGCTGAAAGGAAACCTGTCCTCATACATTCAACAACCACACTAGAGATCCCAGCAGCTCACGCAACATCGTCTGTGTTACTCATAACAATTACTCGTTCGTTCCCTTTTGGAATTTTCGATATTGCAAATATTGAGAAGTTCAATAACATGTTTATAATTACAAATTATGACACGGAATTCTAAAGATGATAAATGATACATATATTGCACTGACCACGATGATATGGATTCATGCTTCACAGATTGTTCAACATATTCCGGAAGGCTTAAATCACTGATCTCGGACACCTGGTGCAAAGATCATTATAATAATTATGACATTCGTTCTAAATTTATAGGAAAATAAAACAATATGGATGTTACCTTATGATCAGTTTATTTTATATTCATGTTGATAAAACATTGGTGTTGATTTTTTACCGTTTTTTATTTTCAACGATCGTTTAGAAAACATACAACAACCCGTCGATGAGATACTAGTAGATGTACCAATGGTATTATTTGTAAGTTATAATTTCTCTATGTTGTACATGTAACTCTATTCTAAAACTAAAACGAGAAACGAACATATTTTATTATACACCGACCAAGATAAATAACGTTTAACACGTTGCCTCTGTTTTATAGAATGATATACTGTACCGGGATACCTTGAAGAGGGAAAAGAAAGAGGTTTTGTGCAACAGTAAGCAACTAAACTTCATGTTAACGTAATGTAGTAGTAAACCCTTATTACTATTAGTTCCCAATTTGGCGTTCTGTTTCAAGAAAGCACACATATTCTAGTTAAATATTCAGAAAATATTTATTAATATTTTAGATGCAAACAATATTTTCAAAGGGAATCACGTGTTTGGTTGCATGCCAATCTGCGGTAATCTTCTGAAATGAAAACAAAAATACAATTAAAGCAACTGCATATAAATAATAATAGTGGTACTAATCTTATATTCATTGTAAAGTTAATACAACACCAATACTTCGAATTAAATGATAATTAACTGAGACATAGTATCGATAGACATTTCATATACTATATTGCAGGTTATATACAGATACAAAATGTTTCCTATACGTTAATTTAGTTTACTTCATATCAAAATCATGGTTAGCATATAGTATATGTTTAGTTTATTCATATTTTATTGCATAATATTATGTTTATAACATATACATATAGCCACTCATATAATTACAAACATAACATAAGCAAATGTGTTGGGCTACAATAATTTAATTGTATGTTCAGTGTTTCTGTTTTGAAAATCAGAAGGATTAGTTACATTTGAGTTATAAAATGGAACAGATATGTAAGTAACACGGACTGAACGACGCAAACGAATCTGACATTTTCGGACACAAACGAATGCATGTATAATTTAACTTACTCAGCTCTCTTAACTCTATTAGCGTGGATGTCTTCACGAAGTTTCGTCGAATGTTCCATTATTCATCATTAATCGTTAAGGATTAGGAGCAGGACCGCGAGCATATTGTGACAAAACGTAAGTATGCATAAATGTAAATGTTAAAGCCAGTGCAAAATATATTGAAGGCGTTATTTTCTGTGATGAAAAATAATGTTTTAAATGTTTATTTATCATTATTGTATATGCGTTTGAAGATATAACTTTATGTCACAAAATAGATAACATTATCTAGATAAAGCTGTATTGTCTGAAAATTATTGCAATGTATTACAATGAAAATTATGATATTTAACAGTTTTGCTTATTCTACTGTAATTTAATTATTCAATTCTGTAAAATCTATTGTAATTCTACAACTATTATATTCTGTTTTGCAATATTTTGCTGGCTTTAGTCATGTTGTATGTTGTTTTTAAATGCTTAATGGATATCCGTCGGTCCGTCCGTCTGTCTGTCTAATAATAAAATTCAGCATACGATTGAACATGATGGCTGGTAACGCCAATTAAGCTCTTCTGATGTATATTTTTCATGGAGTTTAGCGCAATTTTTTTTACACATTTCAGAGTATATGTGGCATATCCAGATGTTTTGATAAAGGAAGGCCTCAGAATAAATCTGAGTGGAACCACCGTTCTTCCGCAAATAACTGGTAAACTTTCTTACTTAGAGATTTTGAGCGAGCGGTACTCGAATCTATGACCTTAGCGGTGAGAGATAAATAATTTTGAGACGGCGCATTAAACTACTCGGCTACAAAGGAACCTTCGTATGTATGACAAAGCCTTGAATATGTACGTCAACATTTTCGATTCTCCGTTTCATTCAACATTATTCTAGTACAATATTTTTTTTCGATTTATATTCGGTTTAAAAACATTTCATGTTCTCAATTACAGAGACATGTTATACCATAGATTTTTATCCAACTTAGATATATATTACAATCAGTTTCGAGCATTTGTACCACGTATTTGTTCACAAAAAAACATTATTGTAGGCTCCAAACGGGAAACGTATTGGACGTTTCAACGTCCCGAAGATAAATAATCGTTTCGTTAACTCCTACAGAAATCCCTGCAATTTCTTGGATATGATTTAAATGCAAAGTAGTATTACTCTACTACCGTCTGCTACTATACAACATATAACTCTATTTTAACAGATTGTATACCTTTGATATCTTTGTCTCCATAAGGACCATCATGATATCATGTTGTGAACAGACATACGTGAGTGATGGCATAACAACACGATGGTACGATGATTGTGACACGACAATGTAATAACACGCTGGCGATGACACGATGGTGGTGGAGCTACGATACAATGTTGATGAAGCGAAGGCACTACGACAAAGACACGATGGTACAATGTCACGATAGTAGTGATCTAGTGATGGCTACAATCGTTCAGTTGAAGCACCATGTGGTCCTCTTCGCTTCATCACCATCATGCCATCGCCCCATCAACATAATGTTATCGCTGTCGTAGCATCGCCATACTGCCTGACAAGAACCTACAACGACAACGTGCTAAGACTTCTCAAACGTCATTACACACGTTATGACTGTATACGCTTGTCAGACAGGGAGGCGATGACACGATAGTGATGTAGTGATGGCACGATTGTGATAGAGCGATGGCACGATGGTGATAGAGCGCAAACACGATGACGATGACGCGATGCTACAACACGATGGTGGTGGTACGATAGCACGATGATGATGAAGCGATGGCACGATGACGAAAACACGAAGTAATCTCCATGCATCACTAATAGCTTGTACCAAATAGCACTTGCTATATTGAAACATCTCCCCATGTATAAATACCGTGATTATATTACATAACGTATTTTTTTCTATTCCTGATACATTTATACCTTAAGTAATAATAAGCGAAAATAATAAAATGAAAAATTAAATAAAATAATAAATAAATAAGTAAGTACATGAATAGATACATACATAAATAATTTTACATACATACTTATTTGCGTTACGATACCTAGTTGTATTATAATATTTATTATAAAACATACATATCATAATATTAGCACAAGTATACAATATATCTTATAACTTACATACATGTAATCATTATACTCCACGTATAAATGATATTTAAAGCTAAATTATGGGTTTATATAATTTTTAGATATATTCTTAACGATGTTGTTATTTCAGCTCGACTGAAAATATCCTTGTAAACATTAACACAGATAGTAAGATGAGAAGTATTATTAATGTTGATTATAAAGGGATACACACTACGTAAGTTTGGTCCAATAACGCTATATGATAAAGGTTATAAAGGGATATACACTACGTAAGTTTGGTCCAATAACGCTATATGATAAAGGTTACTAAAGGATATACACTACATAAGTTTGGTCCAATAACGCTTTATGATAAAGGTTATAAAGGGATATACACTACGTAAGTTTGGTCCAATAACGCTATATGATAATGGTTATAAAGGGGTACACACTACGTAAGTTTGGTCCAATAACGCCATATGATAAAGGTTATAAAGGGGTAAACACTACGTAAGTTTGGTCCAATAACGCCGTATGATAAAGGTTATTAAGGGATATACACTACATAAGTTTGGTACAAGAAAGCTATATTATAAAGGTTATAAAGGGATACACACTACGTAAGTTTGGTCCAATAACGCTATATGATAAAGATTATAAAGGGATACACGCTACGTAAGATTGGTCCAATAACTCTATATGATAAAGGTTATAAAGGGATATACACTACGTAAGTATGGTCCAATAACGCTATATGGTAAAGGTTATTAAGGGATACACACTACGTAAGTTTGGTCCAATAAAGCTATATTATAAAGGTTATAAAGGGGTAGACACTACGAAAGTTTGGTCCAATAACGTCATATGATAAAGGTTATTAAGGGATACACACTACGTAAGTTTGGTCCAATAACGCCATATGATAAAGGTTATAAATGGGTAGACACTACCTTAGTTTGGTCAAATAACGCCATATGATAAAGATAATAAAGGGATACACACTACGTAAGATTGGTCCAATAACGCTATATGGTAAAGGTTATTAAGGGATACACACTACGTAAGTTTGGTCCAATAACGCTATATGACAAAGGTTATTAAGGGATACACACTACATAAGATTGGTCCAATAAAGCTATACTATAAAGGTTATAAAGGGGTAGACACTACGTAAGTATGGTCCAATAACGCTATATGACAAAGGTTATTAAGGGATACACACTACATAAGATTGGTCCAATAAAGCTATACTATAAAGGTTATTAAGGGATACACACTACGTAAGTTTGGTCCAATAACGCTATATGACAAAGGTTATTAAGGGATACACACTACATAAGATTGGTCCAATAACGCTATATGATAAAGGTTATAAAGGGGTAAAAACTACGTAAATTTGGTCCAATAACGCTATATGATAAAGGTTATAAAGGGATACACACTACGTAAGTTTGGTCCAATAACGCCATTTGATAAAGGTTATTAAGGGATACACACTATGTAAGTTTGGTCCAATAACGCTATATGATAAAGGTTATAAAGGGATACACACTACGTAAGATTGGTCCAATAACGCCATATGATTAAGGTTATAAAGGGATACACACTACGTAAGTTTGGTCCAATAACGCTATATGATTAAGGTTATTAAGGGATACACACTACGTAAGTTTGGTCCAATAAAGCTTTATTATAAAGATTATAAAGGGGAAGACACTACGTAAGTTTGGTACAATAACGCTATATGATAAAGGTTATAAAGGGACACACACTACGTAAGATTGGTCCAATAACGCTATATGATAAAGGTTATAAAGGTATATACACTATATAAGTTTGGTCCAATAACGCTATATGATAAAGGTTATAAAGGGGATACACACTACGTAAGTTTAGTCCAATAACGCCATATGATAAAGGTTTTAAAGGGGTAAACACTACGTAAGTTTGGTTCAATAACGCTATATGATAAAGGTTATAAAGTTATATACACTACATAAGTTTGGTCCAATAACGCCATATGATAAAGGTTATAAAGGGATACACACTACGTAAGTTTGGTCCAATAACGCCATATGATAAAGGTTTTAAAGGGGTAAACACTACGTAAGTTTGGTTCAATAACGCTATATGATAAAGGTTATTAAGGGATATACACTAGGTTATAAAGTTATATACACTACGTAAGTTTGGTCCAATAACGCTATATGATAAAGGTTATAAAGGGATATACACTACGTAAGTTTGGTCCAATAACGCTATATGATAAAGGTTATAAAGGAATACACACTACGTAAGTTTGGTCCAATAACGCTATATGATAACGGTTATAAAGGGATACACACTACGTAAATTTGGTCCAATAACGATATATGATAAAGGTTATAAAGGGATACAGACTACGTAAGTTTAGTCCAATAACGCTATATGATAAAGGGGTAGACACTACATACAGAAATAACAATACTGAATTATGATTTTTCTAAATAAAGTTTAAAGATGAGTAAACATTCCTTTTTTTCTAGCTACTAAGGATTACTGTTTTCTCCCTATAAGGGGATGGCTCCTCAGACTGTCTGTGCTTTGATTATACACAAAATAATGATATTGCTATTGTTATTTATTTTCATTGTAAAAAAACCGATACATTATATTTGTATTGTTTTGTTTTATCAATAAACTGAGAAGAAAATAAAACAAAAAGGAGAACGTGTCTCATTTAATAAGTATTTTATCCCATTATTTTTTTTAAGATCACCTAGATCTTTTTTTTATATTACGTTAATTGCCCATAGGATAAAGCATGGCAAGGAACAACGGAACACAAGTGTCCGACTTGTTATTCTTTGTGTGATATGATACACTATAATTAATAAGGGCCATGTAAATTGAATACAACGAATAACTGAAGTATATCAAAGACACAAAAACATCATCATCATTGATTTCTATCGTACACCTGCTATAATACTTGGTAGAGAATATAGCATTCGGGCAATACTAATTGCATTTCCAAGCTATAAGAAGTTTGCTTTATTTAAACTATCACTAATGTTGATATATACTCGGTGTGTTATATCTACTGATCATGTATTATTGAAAGAAATGAATGCAAAATAGATGGTTTGTGGGGTTTTGTTTACATCTTGGACGTTTATTCTAAAAGATAAAACGTTAATCACGAATGCAGGACTGGATGTGTTTCTTTCTTAAGTTGGAGGAGATGTGATAATGTTGTCGTCAACGCTTTTGTTGGTGTAAGATCAAAACATGCATGTTTTTTTAAATTGAAATAATTCCAATATAAACATATATATTGAAATCTGCTGTTTACAAACATACTTTTAACATATGGCATGTTAAGTTCCATATAAACAATGTTTAAAAACATAAACATGTGAACGCAAGCTAGTGGTTTAGGAAAATCTGTAGAACATTTTTGCTATAGCCTGTGTTACGTTATTCAATACTTAAAACATTTCCGATACATCTACATTACTTTAACAAACGTTTTTTAAAGCAAATTGTTTGATTATTTTTGCTTTAGTTAAATCAACAAAAAAACAACAACAAAAAAGCGTGTTTTTTTATTTGAATGCAGGTGATCACAAATAAATGTTTTGAACAATATTTTTATATTTTGGGTAAGTTGGGAGATACTGATTACACAATCTGTCACAAAGTGTTTATGGAACATAATACCATTACGGGTAATATCAAAACTCATTCTGTTGGAGCCCTGGGTAGAGTAGAACTTTTGTTTTCTCATTAAGCTTTTATTAATAATTAACAAAGCGCCATCTATTTAAACACAGCAAAACAATGTTGAGATATATCATCCACCCACGGCAATGCTTTGATTAAATGAATAATTTGGTTTATGTATTTCAATGTTTGGCAATTTCAGCAAAAGTTTTATCAAATATTACTACACGCTTTATGCTTTTGAAGCATATTACGTAAATGGTACCTGATTTCCTCTTTAATCGTACAGTGACAGGAGTAACGTGGGATTCAATTAGAGCAAGTTGTATTAGCTAATGAATTTTTTTTTTAGCAAGGTATGCACTTAGCAAGATAAAATGTTATGTCTACTGGAATGGAACAAACCATTCAAAATTATTTTACAAGTAAAATGAGTGAATTATACATAGTAAGTAAAAAATCCAAATTTTTTTTTACATCGATTCAAAGGTTTTACAGCATATATCCAAACACACGTCTATTATCATAGTAAGAACGAAGATGTGCACATGTGCAGTTTGCTACATGCTCCCCGGGCATAACATGTTGGCAGTTGGACATTTACATTTAATTTGTAATAATACTAATACGTCTTGATGATCAGTTGCAACTAGAGGCACAAATACGCGTACAGCGTATGTAACATTTGTTATCTGTTGAACGACGTATATTGCTCGATGTACACTCGCTGCTGTCATCAACAATGACTTATCCACATTACAGTCATACTACATGTAACTTCAACACTAAGGTAAAAACTCCATGTTATGTATTAAGAGGTCATGCCATCCATTGATCATCGCAGTATATACTTAGTAGAAAAACATAATCAGTATTTCGATCTTGACCCAAATTGCCAATTACAACCATACATATATATTCTTCATATACAACATGTAACTAACCTACACTGCACAATTCACGCCATGTCGGTCATGTAAACTGATTTTATCGCCTTTTCGAAATGCACGCATTGCACGTGCTCAGGTATATTGATATGGTCAGTCTTGCAAAACAATGTGGCAAATATATAGTGATATGTTCACATTGAAAAAGTCTGGACATAGAATCGCAAAAGGTAAAGATGGAACGTCAGCCAAGAGGATTATTAGAGGGTGGTCGGTCATACGAGATATGGAGCTTAGTAGGAACTTTGATTTTGGCAGTTAGAGATAATTGAGAATTCGATTGCTGTTATGATCCTAATGTATCAATCCAAATGGACCCATATCATTTCAAGCAGTTATTTCAGTTTTATTCTGTCCAAATGATTTTCGTATAAAACTATTTGTACACCTCATACTTAGTGATCTCGCAATGTATAAAATAAACTGTAAGAAACAAAATATGACTCATTGTTGCAAACGCTAATCTATTAATTTACCGTATCCAAATAGCCAAATAAAGCGATTGGCGCATTTTCAAACAGAACAATATTGCAAGCGATGACTAATACGTTGATTATTGTAAATAAAAGCTCAGTAAGATAGAAGCGTTCTACAGTGCCACGGATCAAACAATAATTTAATAATAGCACACGAAAGACAAACTGGTCTATGAACAATGTTAATTGTAACGTTGTAACGACGCCCAGCTGAAAACACTTTTCATTGGGAACTGAAACATAATAGGTATATATAGTTCATTTAGAACAACTGAAATATATATATATATATATATATAAATGTTATAATATGAAAATCAGAATAAAACTTACTTACAATCATTGATATATTTATTATTTATCTATATAGATTTCGTACACAATATAACATATTAAAAAGTTTAGACCTTGACACATTATCAAAAATTTTCTTACATATAGATTAAACAAAAAACTATCTGCCAATCAATGTTTTAATTACTTGCTTGACCATTTATAAATAAAGAATTCGTTGTATGAAATGTACCCAGAATAACGAGACTGTTTCACTTTTAAACCCCGTATTGGGGCAATATATTGATTATATTACATGTACACATGATATACTAGTATGCAAATATACATATTTTCAAACTCGGCCAATTATGCGGTCCTCTTCATACGTGTATATCAAGATTTTGTTATATGGTTCAAAACTGTTTCATTGAGTTCGAACCAACGTTTGGTCTTGAGTAGGATATGTTCATTTACATATATTTATTATGTAACTGCCCTGCACAACTATAAAATGTTATCAATGTGATTACGTATCTTGGAAATACTATTCGTGTGATACAGTTCACCTTGCTCTTTTCCTATTCATACGAAGAAAAGACATCAAATCTTTCATGTATTTCATTGTTTCCCTATCAACTTAACTAAACATAGAATTTCAAGTTTATTGTGCGGCTTTTATCATGTGTGAACTTAAGGCAATATAAAAAATATCAAATATATATTTCATTTAATAAATAATTTGATAAAGCGCTAAATAAAATAAAACATATTGCCAATTTTATCATTTCATGTCCGTTTGTTATTAAGAACAAAACATACCAATATAATGTATTGTTTCTTGGTGTGAAGAAAAAATTAATTAAAAACAAATAATAACAATGTTGCGGTTGGCATGTGCATTATAAAAGCACAGACTGACAAGTATGAGCCCGAGTTTAGGAATAACGAAGAGTTACTCGTATTTGGAGTAACCGAAATTCTAAGTTGCTGGAAAATATGAACATGTGGCCATCGATTTACTTTAATAAAATAATAATTTGGAATATTATACTATCACGTATTGACTTGTGCTTTAAATCATTGATAATGCTTCGTAACCATCTTATATATGTAGTATTATCTATAAATAATATGTGTTATGATATCTGCAATCGAGCTAGAATTATAACATGTTTATAAATATTTCGTCAATATCATATAAACACATTGCTTAGCTCTGTATAGCATACGTGGAACATAAACGACTACAAGCAGGTAAGTTATAATATTTTGTTTGTATTGTAGTTATATGTCGTTGTTTTCTTCCCTTCTTATGATTAATAAAACGATATGTGATGACGAATAGCAAACGAGTACATTTATTTATATTTATATATTCATATTTTTATTTAAGAAATAATACAGTAGTCATATTTGTTCGTTGATTTATTCATAAATTTATTTATTTATTAATTATTTTTGTTATTTTTACTTACAACTACGGAAGGTATATATGTATCAGGAATAATTCAAACATGTGCACTGTAATATAAATATACATGTATTAATACATGGGGAGATGCATGCATATTGTAATGGCAATGGAATGCCAGTAATGTATTTTTATTCGAGATAATGCACTCATATTCAACTACATGTATAAGATTTAAAAAATATAGTGAATTTGTTTCAGTAGATGTGGTACACGACAGTGATATTAGATACATATTTGAAATGGTTGGACTACTAAAGTGGATTGTTCCATATGTTTAGGTGTACATATGCAATGTTTCTTTGTATCAAAAGTATTTTTAGAGATTCTGTACAATATCTCATGCCATATAATATATCTGTAATGCAAACAAAAACAAATCGCGCACATAATAAATTTCAAGAGATATGAAAATGCAACACATGTATAGGTATGAAAACGCAACACTGGGTTTAGAGGTGACTTACTTTGAAATGAAAGAAGTGACATTAATGCAAGGGACACCAATTGTATTAATTACCATCTTCAGTAAACAGCCACAATATCAACAGACACTATTTTTTGTAGGACATGTATATATACCCTCGTGCCTTATAGGTTGCGTATTCGTATCTCTTTTTGTGTTGCGTTTTCACATTTTATAAGTGGATAAGATGGCTATACTAAATCATCGATGCATAAAACGGAGTAAATGGACTAACCCACTGATATAAAAAAACTTAAATGACGTGACAAGTCATCTGTTTCAACATCACACACAACCAACACAGAAAGCAAGACTTTCTATATACATTTATTTCTTACATTGTAACAACTGTCACAGTAAACTTTAATAAATTATATTAACACATATGCACGCTTCAAAAATATAGTTCAAACATGTTTCCCATTTTAGCATTACAGTTCCTATTTAAAACCCAACTGCATTTTAACCCGCATTTCTACAACAAACAAACCATACTAAAACTGTCTTTCCCTCCAAACTTTCCAAAGTATTATATCTAAACTAAAACCCGACTTTCCCTGTCGCATCCCGAAGTGAAACTCTCTAATCCGACTTTCCCTGTTGCATCCCAAAGTAAAACTGATCTTATTACCCTGCTACTTGATGACTAAAACCAAAATATTGTCATAAAAGTCACCCTTAATTCATATACCAGTCATTATTTATGAGACTTTTCCTGCATAGATGTCCACTCTACGTCCGCTAAAATGCCCATAAAACATGTAAACTGTCTTTATTTTTAGCCCTGCTGTGCGCCAACCTTTGACAGTATAATTTATTAAAAGTTCAAACTTATTAGGACCTCCCAGCGTAATTACTAAATGCATGTGCTTATAGAATGTCTCACACCAGTATTGTATTGGGTTTAATTTTTACATTATCAAAATAATAAAATACAATAATCAATAAGTGAAGTGACTGACAATAATACACATCATTTTCTAATTGTATCTCATTTTCATATTTCATTTAGTGAAACAAGTTAATGGTAGACCACATTAAAGGAAAACACAAAATTTCAATATACCATTCTTATATATACTCACTGATCACGTCTTGTCAAAAAAATATTTATATTTAAACATTCCAAAATTATATAATTAAAAGGACTTTCCTAACTTGGGTTACGCGCCTAGATTAAACTAAAATAGTTTTTTACCGCTTAAAATGGCAACATATTTTGTGAATGAGTTTTATTGAATGAGTCACGTGTTTTCAGTTTGATTTCAATTTGATTCGTTATACAGGTTTACACCTAGTAAAATTGTTTTATCTTAAATAGAGTCCGTATGATGATGCAAATGTCGTCAAACTGTATTTAGTGCTGTCTATTTTTTGGATGATGATTTCGTTTAAAGTTTATCACTCTAACTTAAATATCAATTTTGTTACGTTTTTGGTGGATTTGACATACTAATCTATTCGGATTATATATATTAATGTTAAAGAAATGTTTTTATCCATTATGATAATTAGTTTTTAAGACATTTATATCATTTTATCCCGATACACTCCCTTTAAACACATATAAGTTAATAATATAAAACCATTCAAAACATTCACTTTTCGTTACAGAAAATGACGCCTTTAAGACAGTTTTCTCTCGCACTAACATTTACACTGATGGTTACTTACGTTATGTCCTGTTTGAGGTCGTTTCAATGATGATAGATTGATGGAACAACCGGTGAAACCTCGTAAAGACGTCAACGCAAAAGTAGTTAAGAGAGCTGTGTAAGTGAAAACCATACAATCATTCTTTTTAATCCAAACATCATATTTTACTGACGCAATTACATAAATTTATGTTTGTATCCGAAAATATAAGACCAGTTAGATTCAAAATTCGTCTATTTTACTTATTTGTCATTTCAATATATAGCCCTAAAATGACTTCATATTTTTTTAAAACAGTCACTTAACATGCAAATGAAATTAAAAACAGAACAAATAAAGTCGACGCTAGTGATTCTTTTATTGTCAATTCCGACTGAAAGGGAAATAAATGGTTGATATATCATGGCAAGTGTTGTTGAATGTAAGATCACTAAATCGAATATCTGCATAAAAGGGTCCTCTGTTGTCGAGTGTTTTAAGGCGCCGTCTCAAGATCACTTACATTTTACCGTTAATGGGATACCGATTTGATACCTTAGAACAATCCCTGGCCAGCCTTAAAACATCAAACATCAAACTTGAAGAAAAACATGATCATATGCAACGATGTTTAGACGAAGCGTCAAATTCGGTCAAGAGCAGTTGAAATTAAGCGAAAATAAATGTGAAGAACTTGAAGCACAAGCCAGACGAGAAAATCTTTTTTTTTTGGCTTAAAGCAAGATGTGCAAGACTTGCGAAAAATCGGAGACCAAAGTTAGAAATTTTATTAAACACGATTTAGAATTAGATGAAAGTGAAATTAAAATAGAACGCACCCATCGTAAATACAGTAAGGAATCACCAAAACCCATCATTGTCAAGTTTTCTTCCTTTAAAGACAAAGACAAAGTACTACAACAATACAGAGCAAAGCGGAAATGCTTCAACGAACATATACGAAAACAAACCAATGCAGACAATACATAACCATTAACAGATGATGATCACCCAAAAGAGTGTACTCTACGACCTGGCATTTACGTTGCAGAAGACTTCCCCGGTCGTGTTGGGAAAGCTAGATATGACCTCAAACCATTTCTCCATCAAGCAATAAAAGACAAGAAACGTGCCTACCTTAAGTATGATCAACTGATTATAGAGAACGAAACTTATGTATATGACACTGGTTTAAATGTTATTGTCAAAGTTAATAAATAGGTCGTAGGCCTATGTCTATATACACAATGTGCAGGTTCTTGGAAAGACTTATCTAATATCCAAATTATATCTTGGAATATACAAGGTCTGTTAAAATATAAATGTAATGCTGACTTTTTGTTTTGTTTAAAGCAATATGATATATGTACACTTATAACCACTTTAAAAAAAGAGCTTTAATGGGATACTGTAAAACGGGACGAATTTGTTAACAGGCTACGTTCTTTTTTGTTGAATTAAAATATACAATTTTAGAAACCATACCTCATCACGTAGAAAAAACTGTCCATCACATTGTTACACTCAATCATAAAGCTGCTGATTCAATGAAAATCAAATAAAATAGTTGCTTAACAAATAAAAGATTAATCCAGCCATGTTGGTGGGACAATGAATGCGAACAGTTAAAATTGAATAAAAACAGAACTTTAAGAAATTTTAGGCTAAATGGTGATACTCCAAATTTAGAAATATACAAAGCCATTAGAAACAAATTCAAACAAACTTGCAGACGGAAACAACTTGAGATGCAGAACAAAAATAAACAAGAACTTATAAACTCAAGAAAAAACAAATCTTTATTTTGGAAAATAATCAGATTCAAACAGACACACTACGATAGTAACATTTCATCATCAGCGTGGTGTAACCACTTTAAACAATTGTTATCTGCGAATCACACCATAACTATTGACATGGAACAAAATCTATTACCTGACCATGATACAATAGATGATATATTTAACAATCCCTTTTTCTGCTGATGAACTTAAGAAAAGTGTAAGCAGCTTGAAATTAGAAAAAAATACAGGTCCTAGTGGCTTATTATTGATGGTGATAAGATATACATTCATAGATTATATAATACAATTTTGGAAACTAATGGTTTTCCCTCTGTCTGGGGGGTAAAGCATCTTATGTCCTTTTCATCAATCAAAACGAGCCGAACAATCGCCGTGGAATTTCACTTATTCAATAGGCTTACATACTGGGCTGACATGCATAACAGAATAGATGAAGCGTAGTCAGGATTCAAGAAAGACTACTCAACTATAGACAATTTATTTACACAACATGCAATTATGATATATGATATAAATTTGCTCTTCTGTAAATAGATGATTTGGCCAACTGTGCTGACACAGTAAGACAACAGCAAATGCAAATTAATGTATGAATATTCTAAAGCTATAGAAAATGTTCATATTCAATTTTGTAATATATATCTTAAACTTTATAAAATACGTTTCATGCTTTTTCTTTAGCTGAATGCGGAAGATATCCGTTATATGTTAATTATTATTGTAAATGTATAAAATATTGGTTAAGGCTTACCCATATGCTCATATAAACCCTAAACAATTTTATATTATGTTAAGAAAACTTGATAATGATGGTAGAATGACTTGGACTATACATGTTTAATCCTTACTTTTTAGATATGGTTTTGGTTTCGCCTGAATTTCAGATTATGCTGAAAATCAAAATTTGTTTTTTTTTTGCATTATTCAAACAACGTGTTATTGACTGTGCTGTACAAGATTGGCGGTCGGATATTTCTCAGTCACACAAAGCTGTCCATTATGAAAACTTTAAATCTCTTTCAAATGTTGAAACATATCTTACTTTATCAATACCTCTAAAGTTTAAAATTGCTTTTGCAAAATTTAGATGATCAGCTCACAAATTATATGTAAAAACTGGAAGACATAATAATGTTGCCTACGAAGATAGAAATTGTATACTTTGTGCAGCTGGAACGGTTGAAAATGAATACCATGTATGCATGGAATGTTCCTATTATGAAGATTTACGCAGTGAATACCTTTCCAATATTTTGAATGTTTCTAACATAAATCTAAATTCATTTTACAGATTAATGAGTAAAATAAATGAACAAAAATTAAAAACACTATCTAAATTTATTTTTGATGTATCTAATAAAAGAAATTAAATTTTACAATCACTTAACATGTAAACAAATGCAAATCAATTGTTATCTATATATTGATATACGTTTTATATTTGTAATACTGTTGTCACGTTTCACTATATATGATATAAATGTAATTATGTATTATGGACCGGAGGCCTAGATTGCTTAATAAAACATTTGTCATTGTTAAGATCGTAGGTTAGAGTCCCGCTTGCTTAAAAAAAATCTTTATCTGAGACAATTAGCCAGTTACTTGCTGAAGAACGGTGATTCCACTTGTTTTTTATCCGACTAATAAAACTAAAATATATTGAAATGGCGTTTAAACCCCATAAAACAAAGAGAAGGAATTTTGGGCAATGGTTCTATTATTATTACACTGCAATGAGATTGCAAACAATTACACTGAATGAAGTAGCTAGAATAATAACTGTTTATATAATAAGAACATGGTATTATGTTACAACCATTGTATCATAACGCCCGAATCACAATTATGTTGATAAACTCCAAAGACCAGATCAACTAATATATACCAATATAGTGTATTTAATATAAATGTATATATAAGCTATAGCATTCTAACCAGCATTTCAATATGAATTCAACTTGATTTACTGTATGTGGATATGTTATATGATATATGTGTACAACGTATGTCCGTACATTAACTCAGTGTTGTTATTGCTTCCGATTTCCATGAACTCTTGTACTTATTATGTGCTGTTAAAAAGAGAATGTTGCTTATAAGTTAAGGGGGCGTGGATGGTGTTGCTTATTTCATTATTCCACTTGATCAGACAATTATACTGAATATGTCATTTTTATTTCTTGGTTGTTTTCTGTGATTTAACGATTCCTTTTAATCAGATTTTATATCACACATTGAATATACAAACCATCTGTTTTGTTGTGACAGTGATAAAAAAAATAAGAGAGAGAGAGAGAGAGAGAGAGAGAGAGAGAGAGAGAGAGAGAGGTGTGTGTGTGTGCGTGTGTGTGCTTTTTTATACATCATTTATATATTGATATTATTATTTAAGTATATAGCTTAATTGTTATTTTTATTTATTTAATTTCTTTTCAGTGAGAGAAAGGAGATCGATAACATGTGTTGTGGCACTCAAACAACCATATGAATATAAAGTGTACATTGATTATTTGTAATACAAATAAATACCTGAATATTTAACGAGACAATGTGTGTTGATTTGAATAATGCCGAATTAGTACATTGTAAACAATATAAAAGTTATGCGAAACTGTAAAAAATAATTAGACACTGAATATCAGGACTTAATATAATACTTATATTAAAAAATGAAGATATGTTGGTAGTAGTAATGAAATAAATATAATAAAAATAGTAAGGCTATGAAGTAATTCATTAAAATTTTATAGTTATCACGGAATTCTTTTTTCTGTAATCATAATACGTCGGGAATATACGTGAGTTGTCTGATCGGATTACTGCTCTCTGACTTATGTTCTTTGATTTGCTGTTTTTTAATTGAATATTTACACTTTCTGATGTTTTAAACTTCATTTAATAATACGAAATCTTTTTTTATTTTTTTTTTGTTTTCCAATTATATATATATATATTTAGTCATTCAAATAGTATACAGAACACAATACACAAAACAACACACAACACCTACAAAATACATTGTACATTTTTTCTGTCTCCAAAAGTTCTTCTAAGAAAAAAAGGAAAACACATCATTTCATGCGTTGTGTTAATAAATCGATATCAATATCAAAGTTTATACATGTAGTATTTAAAGATGTTGGCTCGGAATTTTCAAATTTCCAGTTTTAATTAAAGTTCTATTTTCACTCTTCCGCCACTTCAGGATATCCAGATTAAAACATTTTTCAGAAAAGATTTCATTTTCAAATGCTTATCATCATGATCGATGTATAATGGTATGTGTTTGCTTCTGTTTCCTCTACCAAAACAACATAGTGATAGCATAACTTCTACAAACTCATTGCTATTTCAACTATAACCTCGTCGACGTATTCATAAAAAAAACTTTTCGTTTTGTTTTGCGTATAGAGATGGTGAAGGTAGAATGAATACCCTAGTTGTCGGAAATTAGAGATTAACGTCTCCGAGCATATATCGAATAATATGTGCAGCATGAGTCATCATTAACATATGTATACACGGGTCGGATCAATCTATATACTTTCCCTCCCATATTGATATTCCATCTTTAGGTTTTGGCATAAAATTTCAAACTTTATTTAAATTTCCTAATATTTACAATACCGAGATTTCCTAAATTATTTAAGGGGATGTGTAAGGCATAGTAAACACCTACATATATACGTCTCAATTGGAACGCAGTAGCATGGTATTGTAGTTGAGTGTCCGCCTCGCATGCGGAAGGTCGTGGGTTTGATTTCCGAGTCATACCAAAGACTTGGTGCTCAGCATTTAGTGTATAGTTCTAGGTCTTGTTGGCCACTGTCAGTATATTGGACTTGATAGAGTATCATGGCATGTGCGCGACATGATATTCCAATGTGGCAGCGCTCAGAATACTCTCAAGTAGACACCGTTGCGATATGATAAAAAAAGGCGACGCTAAACACCATACAACAACCGCAACAACTCAGTTAGAAACGAAGGCCGATATATAATCAGAATACAACTTTTTGTTGAACACAAACATTTGTTCCTGAAGGCGACTTCTACCACAGAGTAGACATCTGGTATATATAACAACCGACCACGATACAAATAAGGGACGGTTTTGTTTGTTTGCATGTTACTAATTGAAGGTGTTCCTTGTTCAAGTGGTCTTAAGTGCCGTCTCAAGATAGAGCACTGACTTCTCATCGCTAAGGTCGTATTCGAGTCCCTATCACTCCAAAAACTTTAAGTTCCCTCATCAATACTTTATATGCTATATTAAATCGGAAAGGTCTTGAACATGGCGTTAAACCCCATTAAAAACTTTATGAAGAAATACAGACCTATGCAATACTTATGCCGAGCGAAATGTACATATTATGACTATACAATAATTACTACAGTACATTAACAAGGAATCTATATAGCAATTACTTTTTATTATCAACAGGTGATAGCAACACAGCCATGTGTATATATAGGGAACTATAAATTAAGTACTAGTAATTGCACACGATGACAAAGTGTATACTTTGACCATCCATTTGAATAACTCATAAGTAAATATCATACACTTTTTACAGATAAATGACGAGTGATTTTTCAAAAACAAATGCAATAGTATGCGCATTGTTTGAATAATACCTTGTACCATACAGATCATTAGTGCTAATAAGAAAGCTGTAATAGGGGATATTAATTAAAGTATTACGTGTATGAATATAAAATAATCAGTTTGACAGTTATTTTCTATTATAAAAATATGATTCCAACACTATTTTCTATAGCCTAAATGTTTTGTCTTATTTGAATGCCAATTTCAAGGAAATTGATTTGTTTAAAAAATAAATATGATGCCAGGTACATAAAATGTCAGGATGCGGATTAACTGTTCCCTTCAGTATATTACAACGAATGAAATGACTGAACACGTTGACAACACTTTTGTACGGTGTCCCGTTAGGGCCATCGTGCTATCGCTTTGTCAACAAGCACACGCGATGCCACGATAGCACGATGACACGATGGTGATGACGCGATGACACGATGACACGATGGTGATGGTACGATGACACGATGGTGATGACACGATAGCACGATGACGATGACGCGATGACACGATGACACGATGGTGATGGAGCGATGCTACGATGACACGATGACGATGACGCGATATTACATCGCGTCATCGTCATCGTGCCATCGTGCCATCACCATCGTGTCATCGTGTCATCGCGTCATCGTCATCGTGCTATCGTGTCATCACCATCGTGTCATCGTACCATCACCATCGTGCTATCGTACTATCGTGCCATCACCATCGTGTCATCGTGCTATCGTAGCATCGCCTTCCTGTATTTAAGTGGGATTCTTATAATAGTATCGGAAGGTATAGTTATGTGTTTATATTTAAGTATGTACATGTTAGTCATTCAACTCGTTTTGTGTTTATGTGTTTAAATATGCATATTACTGCAACTTTGTACTTTGATGAGAAACTGTGTGTAGTCTTATTCTCCTCCTCCTCCTTTTACTTCTTATTCTACTTCTTCTTCTTCTATAACTAGAAATGGAAAATCAAGAGGAACGCTTACTCGTGTACTTTATTTTAACACGACAATGAATATATAATAAAATAATTAATGTATTTAAATGAAATCCAAAGTTTTAGTCTAGTTGTCTAGACGGTATTAGGTTCGGCATGATACTCATGTGTGCCAGCCCTGAACAGTTGTTGAAAACGACAATAAACACCCAACAATACAATACAATGTACATTCAGTCATATGTCACTTGAACAATGAACTTGTTCACTTTTCTCTTACCGTTTGATTGTTGAGTTGAGTGTTTAGCGTAATTGTTATGCTATCGAGAGCTAGCAGACGATCAGAGTGTCGTGGGTTTGATCCCCCGCCACGGTTATGTGTGAGACGGACACTTTATTCGTATATGCTTAGTACTGTTACTACCCAAGAATACACCGAACGTGATTTATAATAATAACTTGTGTCACATCAATGTGAAATAAATACATTTAAAGTAAGTGTTAATAGACAATCAGTTAAACTCATTTGTGCAACTAACTGATATCTTTCCAGTTTTACATGGTACAGGAAATAATTAATTGGGACAACTTGTCTTTTGATGGGACGAGTTGTCTTTAAATAGAGGACAAGTTGTCTCGAAACTTGGGACGAGTTGTCTCAAAATGTGGGACGAGTTGTCTTTGGGGCGACTTATCCATAACACTTTTGAAACAGTGGTTAGAGACGAATGACAATGAGACTGACATTTTTTTATTAGTCATCACGGAGAATGTGTTGTAGGTTACTGGCGGGTATTCAAACTCATGACCCCTGGATTGACAGTTAGACACGTAACCAACTGATTGAACAGGGTCCGTCTTTACCATGTATGGCCAATCCACTTTGAACAGTGCTCACTAATTCCTAATTGGGTGTTTAACTACCAAAAATATTTTTTTACTCGACACTCGACTTTCTTGCTCAATATTCAGTTTTCTTACTATACACTCGTCTTTCTCACTCGACACTGAACTTTTTCACTCGACACTTGACATTCTTACTCGACATTAAACTTTCTTTCTCGACACTCGACATTCTTACTCGACACTCGACTTTCTTACTCGACATTCAACTTTCTTTTAAGACACTCAAAACTCTACCAAAGGTGACATATCGCCCAGCCATAGTCTCTGTGATGATTGACTGATATACGGCATTGCGCCTTATTGTCATTTGTGTTACATCGCTGATTGAACTGAAAAAGTCATCAGTTACTTGCAGAGATAGGCGTGCTCGAGTACTGGTTTGCCTCATAGGATCCCAGGAAAAAGTGTTTAGGTAAACCGGTCGCCTGAAGGAACGAACAAACGAACGAACGAACGGACGGATGGATGGACGGACGATGGAACTAACTAACGAATGAACACATAAACACATAAACACATAAACAAACAAAAACAGACAGACAGACAGACAGACAGACAGACAGACAGACAGGCAGGCAGGCAGGCAGGCAGGCAGGCAGGCAGACGGACAGACCACTACGCATCGGTATTATACACCAACTATTTTATCATTTAAGATTTTGTCTGTTGTTTACCAGATCGACATCAACTTTTTTGTGAATCTGTCGAAAGGACTATAATCATAATATGTACCTTCTCAATAATTTACCATTCACGTAATAACATAATAACTCACATTTAGCGATTATAATATAAAAAGAAAACATATGACTGTGTATCTTATATGAATTTCCCTTTTCAGCAGCATTTGTGTCTCAGGGTTATGTATAACCTGACACAAAATAACCCCGAATATTTGAATGCATAATGTGTTCCATTATTATTATTTTTCGCATGTCTTACAGGAAGGCGATGCTACGATAGCACGATGACACGATGGTGATGACACGGCAGTACGATAGCACGATGGTGATGGTACGATGACACGATGGTGATGGCACGATGGCACGATGACGATGACGCGATGACACGATGACACGATGGTGATGGTACGATGACACGATGGTGATGACACGATGGCACGATGACGATGACGCGATATCATCGTGTCATCGTAGCATCGCTCCATCACCATCGTGTCATCGTATCATCGCGTCATCGTCATCGTGCTATCGTGTCATCACCATCGTGTCATCGTACTATCACCATCGTGTTATCGTACTATCGTGTCATCACCATCGTGTCATCGTGCTATCGTGGCATCGCGCATGCTTGTTGACAAAGCGATAGCACGATGGCCCTAACGGAACACCGTACTTTTGTGCATTGACCAACCGTTTGCAAAACTTTAAACAGTATCAAAATATCATATCATTGTTGAAATATGTACACGGTTTTCATTAAAAAAAATGTTTTGATGCTATGCACGTTATATGGATATTACGAACATACAAATATGACAAAAGGATTTGTTTCACTCTATGAAACGATTTAAAATATCGACACTACAGATATAACAACTTTAAACATTTCAAAATCAGCTTTTTGGGAAGTATTACCTAACTGTACTCAGACATAACTTGTTGACAATAAGACATTACAACTGTATGATTAATAAATCCAGATCTGCAGTTGCAACTTAAGCCATATACAAATACGCTGACAGTGTATGTGACAGATGTGGCCTGCAGAACGGCGTATATTGTTGGATGTACACACGATGTTGTCATCAACACTGTTACGTAAAAAGTAATTCACAATAACACAACTTTAATTTATTGTTAAACTCCAAATACATGCAACTTTGTTTCAAATGATAGCCAAGCAGTCTTGCTTCCTGAAGAATGAAATCTTCAATACACTGAATTTGCTCTGATATAGCTCTGATATATACATGTAACCAGAATATATATAGGGCATTCTCTGAATATAATACCTTAATTTCCACCTGATTTACATTTTAAAAGCGGTTGAATATCGCTTGTGCGACAAAACATTGACGAGAAAAACAAACGCCTCATTCTTACTCATTGTACAATAATTTGTTCACCGTGATTCAAAATTAGAAAAGAACAATTCCATTCGCAGATTTAATCATTTATCAGAATTGATGGTTCATTAGACAGAATTTCATGGTCGCATTATGCTTCAAATCCTAAATTTCAATAGACTATTAAGAGCAATTTTACTGACACAATCAGTAGTGCGTGTGGCCACCTCTACAGACAACCACAGCTGCAAGACGTCACCCCATGGAACTGCACTATTAACGTAGCAGATACCGTGGGATTCAGGTCCGCTCCTGGTGGAGCGCTGCTGTCAGTTCCTGGACGTTGGCAGACTGCGGTTGACGTTGACGTAGCAACCGTCCAAGGTAATCCCAGGCGTGTTCAATCGGATTGCAGTCAGGTGAACACACCGGCTAGTCAATGTTGCGGGTTTGGGTTACACATGCAACGTGAGGTGGCGCGTTATTATGCTAGAGGACCAGACTTTGACGTTGGCGGAACATAGGAACAGCCACATGACATAAGATCTGATTGATGTAACGCCTGGCTGTGAGATTACCTTGGCACATGACGAGTTTTAACTTCGCTTTGCTCAAACGGAAATAAATCATTTATTTTATTTTCAAAGCAAACTCGAGGAATTAAAGAGAACAAGCAATGTTATAAGAATTGTCACTTGCATCGGCGTTATAACATATTTTACAGTAACAGTGCACTAAGCGATCTGCCAAATATCCTGTCATAATAAGAGGCTCTGCAACAGCTGATACCATGGATGTTTTATTTTCATGAATCACCCTTGGCTATATGTCAATATACAAACTCAAATAGATTACAAACTTATTAAAAATGTCCAAAATCTGGAAGAAAGATTATACCATCTTTGAAATATAATTACTTCATAAGCACAATATCGACCTCATTTAACTGTATATACAGTTTTAAATACCACATCAACTCTATGTTTTCTTTTTTGTACTTTACTTTGACATCTTATGGGTGGAGATTGGGGTGGGGTGATCTTATAAACATATCAATGTAACTATTAGGCAAATGCAATGACCTCGAATGGAGAGGGCCTACACATGTATCACTTATATATTGACTGTATCGCAAGAGTTGGCTCGTTCTCTTAACCCTTGCCTGAACATTAAACGAATATGTATTTACTTTAAACCCATACTAAATACATTTATTTTCTAATTCGCTTTGCTCAAACGAAAATAAATCATTGATTTTCTTTTCAAGGCAAACTCAAGAAATTAAAGAGAACAAGCCTTGGTAAAGGAATTGTCACTTGCATTGCCGTTATAACATCGAACAAAATCAAAGAACGGGCAACTAATGTCAATCTACTACCGATATTTAAATTCACTATCTAAACTATTCATTAATTGAATTCAAATAAGATAAAACATTTAGGCAACGTTAAGTTAAAGTCCGATCCAAGCAAATTAATAATAAAATGTTCACAATATCAAAACGGTATATATCCCCAACAATCATGCAACATTTTGCGCATAGTGCAACATAGTCCGTACCAAGCGGATTTGGATTCTAGTCTTGTTTAAATGATTATTATTCGTCAATTTCTAGCGTAGATGACTTATACGTAACGCTTTCTGAACTCTTTATAAGGACAAACAATCGACTTGATAGTTTTCATATTATTCAGACTGAAATTAGTGATATTATCTCCTCACTAAATACAAATAAAGCCAGTGGTCCAGACCATATAAGTCATAAAATGACAAAGGGATGTGTAGATTTTATCAAAAAACTGTTAGCTATTATTTTTAACCGTTCTATCCCAGAAAGTATTTCCCAAACTCTTGGTAGATAGCTTAAGTTACTCCATTCTTCAAAAAGGGAGATAAAACATTAACTTCTTATTGTAGACCCGTTTCACTTCTAGGCTGTTGTGGAACAATTATTGAAATATTAGTTTTTAAAAATTAGTTTAACTTTTTCTTGATAAATCAACTATTGTATAAATATCAGTCTGGTGTTTTACCTGCCCTCAGAACAACTTATCGATTACTCGACATATATCATCATATCTGGCAAACGCTGGATAATAATCAGTTTTCATGTATAGTATTTTTTTGATATCTCCAGCGCGTTTGACAGAGTATTGCATAAGGGACTGCTTTTCAAACTACGTGAAATCAGAATTAATGGAAAGTTATTAATTTGGGTATAAAATTATTTATCAAACAGTCAACAAAAAAAGTTGCCATTCACTCGGCACTATCTGATCTTAAACCAGTCACAGCATGGGTTCCACAAGGCTCAGCCATTGAACCCCTTTTATTCCTCATGTACGTCAAAGATATTTCAAATTCACTTCTTAGTCTTACAAGAGTATATGCTGATGATAGTTCTTTATTTTATTCAGCTGCAACTATTCAAGACATTGAAGGCATAATTAATAACAATTTGATAACGATAAAAGAATATTCAAAACAATGGTCTGTTCCCCTGAACAAAGCAACATTTGTACAAACGTAATGCATAAATTATCATAGGCTGAAAAAGACGCATGTAAACTAAGCATTTTTATTTTATACAAAAAATCGACATGCACAATGAATGCTTCCGCGAATCAAGCCTGCAGTTCGTTTGAATATTGTCTCTTTTTCTCGATATTTCCAATTTCTGAATCATATGAGAGAGGGAGAGAGAGAGAGAGAGAGAGAGAGACAGATACAGTATAGCTGAGCTTAATAAGAAGATTTTATGATAGATATGAAGAAATGTAGATTGTGAATGAGAAAATTACCAAATTTAAAATAAATAGTAACGATATACAGTAATTACAGTTTTATACAGTAATTTGTTATACAGCTAGCACGTTTATAGTAGGATATATTTATGAAATATCATTTTCAGACAAATAGCATATACGAACACCACAGAGAGAGAAATAGGTCTATGTGATTTTCTCCTACATTGTAAATATATTAAAAAAACAATACTCTGCCGAGAACACGTGTCTGCAACCTAATCTAAGAGATATACCACGATTTGCTATGCATGTAGCGTTCATTGAAAGACGTGACAATTGTATTGGTAAATATCTTGTCCCTTTTCTGCTTTGGTAGAAGTTTTTCAAGTTTTATATAAGTATAGTTATATCTGTCGGCGACTAAATATATCTTTTAGACCATAATTGATTCAAATGGTACTAACTAAGATTAAAATCTCTTTAAGGAAGCACATATGTTTCCATCTCCTATTGGGCAAACATAGATGGTATGACAAAGACGGTAAACGTATATCCAGTATTTGATCATTGATTTATGTTTTACCTAGTAAGAAAAAGCTCATATGCCGAATGTTCATAGACGGTCTTGTTGTTGATGAGGTAATAACATATTTAATAATTGTACTGCAGTTCGTATTTTTATTTCTGATATTGCATAAACATATATTTACTATAGATACTCGGATGTTTCGTCAAATTCCATCCATAAGCAGCAAACAGAAATCATACTTCAATACGAACATTGATTACTTTGCTTAGTTGAGATACGCAGTTATGAACACGTTTAGTTATATTTACACTCTATATTTTTATTAAGACAATTTATATTTAAACTTAATAGCTTTACAGATCATAGTTTTAGTTAAGCTTTGGTATTGATACTATTTTCAAACAACGTAATAATGCACTCAAAACCGTAGAATTAAAAAAAGTTCCAAAGGTACCAAAGGTTTCTCAGAACAAAAGTATATTTTGACTACTTACACTTTACCCTGACCTCTCTTTCCTGAATACGTAATTATTCAAACTATGATAACCACCAAAAAAAGCATCAATGTTTAGTCGACAACTGTGGTTTAACTTCCAAATAAACTATACTCAAGTTTTTAGTATATGAGTTAAACAAGCAATGTCAAATGTTGCATTTGCAATCGGGACAATGTTCGTCCATTACCCTGAACACATTTTGAACATAGACAGAAACGACCGTGCGTTTTTTTCGCTAGCAAAAACAACTTTTTAGTATTTCCTGCTATATTTGTCGAACACTATCTGACACCCGTGATTAATGACACACGTCAGTATATGTTGTAATAAAATTTTGAAAATAACTGTAAAACGAAAATTTATGAAATTCAACTTACCTAAAAACAACAACAAAACTACCCAGTAATGATCACTAGTTTTTACAAACGGTGATATATTCTATGGTGCCTGTACACCTATAAAAAATAATAAAAGTGTATTTCTTGACAGAGTATCAACTGGTATTTCTTGAATAAATACAAATAAAACGACGTGTCAATACACTAGCAATAAATGTAACAGATGTGATCTCTTTGAGGTCTTCATTAACAATTATGTTAAGTGGTAAAAAGCAATCTAAATGGTTATGTTGCAAAAATTCGACCATTAAAGGTTGCTGTTTTGGAACGACCTTAACTCGAACCTACGAAAATTAGCGGCGAGAGGTAATTGATCATGAGACGGCGCCTTAGACCACTAGGCCACAGGTGACCCCTATTTACATTTCGAAACTAAGTTACGTCCAATGGAACTATTGTAATCAAATGAAAGATACAGGTATTTACATAAACATAGTTTAATATATATAGTTTCATAGTTGAAATATATATATAAAAAAGTTTCTTTTTCATTATTTAAATTAAATAAATTAATGATCAATAATTGTGCTCGAATTAAATATGTTTATATTCAATAGTAATGAGTGTGTTCATAACGGGAAATCCTATTTTAAAAGCAGTATTTTTTCATTTTCTTTCAAAAAAAATAATATTTTATTCTTAATTTTAACGAATTTGGACAAATACATATCTTACTTTGTCTCTTTATGAACATTTTAACTTGCTATCCTCATAAAATTATAAAATACGACAAATATGTACTGGTTTTTAATGATTGCACTGGCGACTATATATTTATTGTGTATACCATTCGTTTATACATGTATTTTGTTTGGAATTAATATCAACGATTGTCAGATCATTGAGTTCGAGTGCTATACAAACTATCAATCTGTTTTTTATTTGGTAAAATGTCCTTCCAAACAAGAACTATTCTCAAGCTGTTACCTCATAAAGTTTCTTCTTTTGTCATTTTTGTAGATCTTACAGATCGTCCTCATTTCAATAATTTGCAAATATTCTAATCAATGAGACGAAGCCTTAGTTTATACTAATTTATTTCAGCTCGATTGCGTTGAAAGCTCAGAGCTTATATCAACCGCCCTCGAGTCCGTTTCCTGGGTAGAACCAGTACTGAGTGTTGTTTTATGAGAGGCATCGGGTCGACCGGGGGATCGAACCCGTAACCTCTGGCGTGAGCGGCCAACACTCTATCCATTAGACTACCGCCCCGCTTAAAACGAAGCCTTGCTTATGATGCTTACATGAACAGCTGAATGTAGGGATGGATAATTGAAATAAAAAGATTATTGCATTAATTTACAACTAATTTGTTTCCCGGTTAGGCTTCTATGGGGAAGTTTTCTATAAGACCTCGAGTATAAACATAAATCGCAAGAGAACTTATGTCAGCACAAGATATTTCTGCTCCCTTATTTCCCATTAACTACTCGCGAATCTCTTGTAACGAAACAAAGGTTGTTTTTTTTTCTTTTTTTATACGGCAGTGTTACATGTACTTCATATATTGAACTTTGGTTTCTCTCCAGATTTCTTATCTGGACATCAACTGAAATGCTACTCTAGCCAGTGAATGCAAATTATTCTTCAGTGGTGTCCATCATTTTCCATAGTTTAAACATATGAGATCAAAATCAATGAATAGACACATTCCCTTTTAAAGGTACCATTGAGTTTCTTATAGGATTATTTAGTCGTTTAGCTTATAAAATATAGTATATGATAATGAATCATACAAATTGTCATCAATACTTACGCCCACATATCTAATGATATTAAGCTAATTATATTTTTTTGCATTGGTTGTGAAAGAATTTCTTCATAACAATTTTTACAAATCACACTTAAATAGTTGATCCTCTCCATAATTGTCTTAAATCAACCAAAGTCTAGATTATGTCGATAAAGTAAAAAGGTTCCCTGGATTATATAAGTACGAAACATTTGCGGATAAAGTGCTTTGCTTCTGGATACAATGTACGGTTGTGGAATATGTGTCCGGGGTTCAAATACTAGATCACGCGCTCAAAATAGTTTAACAAATTGACCTACTCGTAGCTTTAGAATGTGTAAAGACATATTAAACGAACGTTTTTTTTTATAATAAACAAACATGTAATATTTTGACTCAGATGTATTAACCATAAACCAGTTATTATATTAAGTTCAATTCAAAGTCATTTAACGATACCATAATATTTAGTGCATCAGGTGCAATTCCGTGTTGTTCATTTATTTATTGATTTTATACGTACGATTTAATGATTTATATTATAGAAAATAATTCTTAAGATGTCTGTCTGATAAATATCCATATGATTATAACAATTAATGATAATGATACGTGTGTGATATGGCAATAACCACAGTCAATCTGGATCAGTGTATAGGAAATATTTTGTTTTGTTTTGTATATGGTTGACTATTTTTAAGAGTATCATTTTAAATAAACCCTTTCAAGTTGTGTAAAATCTAAATACGAAAGCAATTAATAATCTATTCTCCCTAATACTTCCTATGTTCTATATGCAATTAAAGCATATTTTGTTTATTTCCCGGATATTCCTAACTTTAAGTCTTAAACTGATGACCTGCTTTGTCAATTGTACGTTAAAAAACAATATTTAAATAAAAAAAGTTTATGTTCTGATATCCTAAATACATAATAATAAAACAAATTACATTTTTTTTCAATTCTTTAACAAGAAAGGAAATTTACATTTTTTTCATAAATTTAGTTTCGTTTTTGCAGCTTTAAAAAATAAACAACTTTCAAAAACTTATTTATTTATTGAGTTTAGTCACTAACCGTTCGTTTTCAAGAATCCAAATTTAGCTGTGTGACCTTTTGCTACCCAAATTTGTTAACTTTGCCCCTTTCATCTGTATTTTTCTTCTTGTATAAAGAGGTTTCTTTCATATGTTTAGAGATATATTTACATAAACAATGTAACTATATATTTGATAGAGATTTTGTACAGTAAGTGTTATATATAAATACTGTTTTTGATATAAATATACGGTTACATTACTTTGTAAATTTATTTCTAACATATTGAAGAGGCATCTTCAATAGCTTATCATCAGTTTAACATACCTGTCCAATAATAACGTAAACGTTAATCTAGTTTGACTTTTATGTTCAATAATAACTAAAACACGAAATATTGTATATCTCTCCAATACTTTTTATATATCATAGATAGAATTCCTGCATTAATTTGTATAAAGAGGTAATACACTTGTATCAGAACGATTTGTTATATCTTCCTATGTACTAATACATTTTATATTATATTTGAATTATTCCTTATACATTTGTACATTTCGTATCAATAAATGAAAAGAAAGAGATATAAATAAAGATTAATAATAAAAAAATAAATGAATACAACAATGGATTACCGAACGAACGAACGCACACGCGCGGACGCACCAACGAACGAATAAATAGATAAAAATAAATGAAAAAACCCAAAAAAACTGATGAATCACTTTATGGATGAATACTGTACTTATTAATGTATATAGTTTTATTTATCATAACAGAAGAAATCAGAACAATACATTACAATATGAACACAAGTATAACACAATATTAAAACTTACCGGCTTGTTGTCGTTAATGTTCCACGTATGATATACAGGATAATTGGTGAGTTTATATACTATTTCAGATATATTTATGAAAATGTTATAATATCAACTCGACTGAAATTATCATTGCGTATAGTAATAACTGATAGTATCATGGGACGCAGCTCAGATACGAAGTATAAATACTTTTGATTATAACTGATACAAACATAAAAGCATACACTTTCATTGAAATAAAAGTTCTTTCCTTTGGCAGTAATTTAAGATTTGGATATTCTTCAAATAACAGACAGGTTACCACATCTTAACGCGGGGGCAACCGTATCCACATTCCTGATGTTTATATACATACTTGGGACAATATTATTGTTATTTATGTTAAATATTGTTTTCTAATAATAAAGGCAAATAATAAAACAAAATAAAACTAAGAACTTCTTTCACTTTAATAAGCCTTTTATCATATAAATTATTCCAATATCTATTTGATATATTTTGTATTACCTTAATTGCACACATGGTCAAAAGTAGTACAGTTTACTGGTGTCCTTAATTTGGTTAAGTTGATTAGAAACAATTAATTGTAAATTATTAATGACATACTGATTATGTTTTTTATTATTTGGGAAAGGTTGGTAATTTTGTCGATAATCTTTTTGTTGTTGCCCTTAATCGACGAAAAATGACTGATTGATTAACATGCATGCTTGTGTATTTTACAGTATTAAACAACAAACAACTGTCTGTCTTATTGTACCATTTTAAAAATCCATTGTCCACATATTTGCCAGTTCTTGATGAATTGCATAACTATCAAATGTTTTTAAATTCAAATTCCATTATAAACAAAAGTGGATATCTGCTGTTTGCAAACATCAATTAATGTTCAGATATAAGCAAGCAATGTTAATCAATGTTACCATGTGAACGTAGGCTAGTGGTTTAGAAACATGTAAACACCACCGGTAAAATCAACAGAACAGTGTTTCACAAAAGGCTGTGTTATTTATTCAGTGCTTCAAAATACTTCCAAGACTTAAATTTATACTTCAGCAAACATTTGATAAAGCTCGTTGATTAATAAACATTCCTTTTGTTAAATCAGCAACAAAAATGTTCTTCCCTGAACATTGGTGACAGCAAATAAATATTTTTGTTATATATTGGAAAGGATTTTGTTACAGACTGTATCGCTCAATGTTTATGAACAAGAATGCCACTATGACTAATACCAATAACCATTCTGTTGGAATCCTGGTTGAGTAGAACATAAGCTATCTTATTGAGCTTTTATTTGTAATTAACGTACCGTCATCAACTATGTAAAATGAGGCAAAATTGATGTATCATCACTTCCCTGCGGCAATGCATTAATTAAGTCAACTTTCTAGTTATTGGTTGTTCATGTTCATAATTTGCAGCAATAATTATATCACGTATTGCTCCGATTGTTATTATTTTGAAGCATTTTGAACGTTAAACTGTTACCTTCAAAGTTTCGGAATACCCATTTGGGTGTGCAGCGTTCGGAATAATTCACTTGTAGTAAAGGGCATCCGCTGTATTCCAGCTATTACATGTGATATTTTCTATACTCTGTCATTTCTGCTCTGACTTCTGGAAAGTCATCCAGGCCCGAAGTTGTAAAACGGTTTTCATTCTCAACATAAATTTGTATATCAGCTCATTTTTCAAAATCACAAATTCTACGCAAACACGTGACATTACCTCTAATTGAAAGTGTTAATGTTGAGTATATTCATGTTATAATAAAGTGATAACGTTTTACGTAATATTGAAGTTTGTGTGACTATAGTGAGGTCATGTTATTGTTGATGTCTGCAGTGAGTGTTAATCCATATATACGTCGTTCGACAGATCACACCTGTACATGCACTGTGAGGGTAATTGCCTCATGTTGCTACCTGATTGTTATTATCAAGAAGTATTATTTATAGTACATTTGTAATGTTTAATTGTCAACATGATACGCCTGGGAAGATGGTAATCAACAGAGCAGTGTAAATGCAGTTAATGGGAGCGGTAGTGAAGGGGATATAGTGTTGACCGCTGACGCCAGGGTAACGGGTTCGATCCGCAGGTCGAGCAGATGCCTCTCAAATAACCAATATTATTAATGATTCTACTCGAGAGCGGTAGAAATATTTACAATTAATTTACTTTGCGTTCATTAGACCTTTACGTGAATATGCAAACATAGTCTGTGCTAACTGTACCAAGCAGGAAGAATTAAAATCCAAAACGAGACTGCTCTTATTGATACAGGAACAACTAGTATCAACTGAAAGTTATATAACGAAACAGGTCAGGAATCAGTTTCGAGCCGACGTAAGTCTCATAGATTAATCATGTTTCATAAAATGAAAAATGATTTCGTCCCTCATTCACTAGCTTCCCTAATACAAACTCAGTGGGAAAGTCATCAAGGAACACTTCAATAAAATGCAATATCCAGACAACGATACCCAGACAATTGATTGTCAATCCCAGCATTACGTTTTACCATCAACCATTCGTCGATGAAATTCATTCCAAATATTTTTCGAAGCGAAATATCACTGAATGTTTTTAAAGAATAAACATGAATTTCTACTTATTTAAGCACAAGAAGTGTACTAAGCTCACTTAAAATAACTGCAATTATGTAGTAAGGTATTTCTCAACGAGTGATTCATTATGATATTACAGGAATATTGCAAAATGAAACAATGGGAAAGACATTAACCAAGACAAAGGTTATGCTTATTGATAAACAACACTTGCATTGCTAATTATATTTAGCTCTTAGATAACAATGGATGATGATATAACGCAAAATGTTCAACACAAAATCGGTTATTTATTGCACCAAGTTTTATTGCTGTAGGTAGGCAGTCTAGATGTATGTACAATATTGTGTGTAGAAACAACGTCCTTTTCGAACTAACTGACTAATATATTTACATGGAGTGTATAAATTCGCATATCTAAATTAAATGATCACACTTCTATCTGAACAATTACTAAACTTCCATCTCTTTAAATAGACACATTTCTTAAAAAAAATCTTGAGAAATTCCTCAAAGAATTATTGGAATAAATAGGAAGTGGAATTTATTGATTTTTTTTGCGACGAAATTTATACAAATTTCACTGATCTTATGCCGATCTTGTGGCAGTTTCTTTAAATTTCTTTATATTGTTTTTCATTTAAGACTTTCGCTTTGTATGTTTTTTTTGTCGCTTTTTATTAGAGGCTAATGTGCTCTTCTGGTAGGAAAACTATTGTTTTATAGAAGTATATACTTAATTAAACCGAAACAAATGTATACATTGATCACTTTAGATATTATCTGTTCTATTAAAACGAACATTAATCATAAATTGAGTGAAACGGTTTGTATTTCCATATTATTAACAAAACAGACACTAGCGCGAGGGTTTAGAAAACTTACAGGTTTGTCAACAAAGGTGTAGCAATAGCCGTTCATAACGTTCATCAACATAAAATGAATGATACAACACCTATTTAACATATGCATAGGTTGATAATTTTGTAACAGGACATGGTGATGTAAATTGATTGCATTACTGATATAAGTATGTGAAATTAAGTTTAATTGATGAATATTTATAAGATATGAACGTTCTTACATAGATTGCGTAAACCTCAAATTTTACAACGTCACATGTACTTCATATCTCATGAATATTCAACAACACATTTATTCCATAATAAAACACAAATAAATGTACAGATACATATATATCAACGAGAAAATAGTGATGGTTTACAGGTAACAATGTTTGATTCGCATCTAACCAGGGAAATGCAATGAATCAAATGTTTATTTGGCAAGGAACAAAAAAAACCCCAAAAAACAACAAAAAACAGTTGCCGAATTAACAATAACTAATTTAAAAAATGAGTTTGTTTATCATTACTACTTCTAATTTTTTATTATATTATCACTCACACGCATTTCTTCATTATATGTCTATCATAATTATTTTATCCGAGCTATTCAATATTAAGTTATTTGACGAATGTACACTATCAAATAATATTTTTTCTTATCGTTTACAATTTTGACATGTTTGTGTCTAACCTTTTTAAATGAAGACACCTAGTTTCGTTAATTTTTCAGATATTTAGTAACATTTCAAATGCATTTGCAAAGTCAATTTTCACTATTCAGTCATATGCTTGATACTTTGCCAGAAACATCCATTATCTCACTGAAAAAAAAAGAGAATTAAGAATAAACATATATTATATTGATTTAAATGTAATATTGCATTTACATATCTCTGTGTCTTTATATCTATGTCCTGTCTTTCAGTATCACTGTATCTTTCTCCCACCCCTCTCTCTCTCTCTCTCTCTCTCTCTTTCTCTCTCTCTCTCTCTCTCTCTCTCTCTTGTATATTTCACATAAGATATATATTATAACATCGTATAAAAAGGGTCAGTGTAAAAATATAAATAACTAAGAAAAAACACCCTTAGCAGATTCGGTTTCATCATGTTTGATCAAGTGGAAAAGGTTTATACTCTATCATCCACAAACCCATAATTTCTGCTTAAAAGATAGATCTTTGAACTGCACAGGTTAAACACCAGCATTCAAAGGCAACAATAACAACACGGAGTCAAAGTTCGGGCAGATTTTATATATGATATATAGTATATAACAATACACTAACGATCCCATACGTCAATGAATAAAATTGGCTTCATATCAAAATGAAGGTTATAATAGAATGAAGGGACGTTGTATGTATTTATAAAACATAAAAAAGTATATATTTTGGACATAAAACTTGGAGAGTGAATAAATAAAGTTATTATTCCGGTGTCATGTAACATCGGCATTGTATCCTTGAAAAAAATATAGTTTTCAAAGATTCAGTATTTAATATTCTTTCTTTCGTCACATGCTTTGCAATTCATTTATTCAGAATAGAATTATTGCCAAAACTTCTTACTCTTAATATTAAAGAGCAACACTTTTGTTTATATACATTACACAACAAATACCAAACATGACAACCATATATTTTCTCCGAGCTTTGAGTTTGTATTGAAAAGAAACCGATACCATCCACAGTGACTATGGATTTTGCATGTTAAGTGGCTGTCATGGAGACACTTTGACCATATTCGCTGAAACAGAGAATTTAATTATAAATACATATTTAACACTGATCTTACATTTTGTCCCATTCTTGTAGTTACTGTATATGTAGTTGAAACTGTAAGAAATATAGTGTTATTGGTAATAAGAATAATATTCACATACTCATTTCTTAGCTTTATTTGTGTTGATGTCTGGACGAATTTCAACCCGGTGTTCCATTATGCCATCATCTTTGAAACGACCATCACCACCGCCGTCAACACCACCAAAACCACCACCACCACCGCCATCAACACCGTATCCAGGTTTTTTGGATATAACGTAAGTAACCATCAGTGTTAATGTTAGTGCTAGTACAAAATATCTTAGAGACGTCATTTCCTGCGATGAAACATGAAGGTTTTAAATGGTTTTATATCATTTTTGTATATGAGTTTAAAGACAAATTACACTTAAATGTGTCCAGTGAAGACTTTCCCTATATGTTATCCACATAAAAACTTATTGAATGCCTTAATTAACCTGAAAGTTGATAAAATAATGAACTGACAATAATGTATAGCTGGACTTGAAATAAATCTGAAATATCTTTAATCTTACTTCGTATTTCCAAAAATACCCATTCAAATAAAACATATGCACAGACAATTAAACACAAGTTTCACAATGGACTAAAGTTATTTGGCATGGGCTTTGCACGAACATCAGACACAATGTCAATACTTAAATAGAATAAAAAATAACGTATTTTTGACAAAGTTGTATTCCATGCGTTTTTCTTACATCGAAATGTAACACACAATTGAAAACATTATACCATTTATGTTAGTGATCTAATTGTGTTGACAGTGTTTCCTGGATGCCTTGGGTGCCTTAGCTTAATAAAGTGCTTATATACTAAGAATAAAGTTATTTTAAGATATTTACACACTGCCTTTTTTGATTGGTTTCATCAGTAATAAAGTATGTACTAATACACAAAATCTGACACAGTCAAAGGCAATTACTTCAACATAGACAAGGTAAACAAAACAAATGATGTAGTTTCTGAAACTGACACATAATAATAATAAAACGGCAATATAGATACGTAGTTTTAATACACAAATTATTAACGACACCATATTGAGAGTTAAGTGCTTTTGTATTCTCTTTGCGGAGGCCTCAAATAAACTTTGTACCACTTAATGACATTAAGTGTATTCAATTACGAGCATACAATTAGAATATGATGGCTGGTTACGGCATTAAAGTTCTTATTATGTATGGAGAAATATTCATGAGTAAACTGATTAATATGTTCCTTTTTTGTCTGTTTTATTCGACGATTTTTAAAAAAGTAGCCATTACAGAGAATAATAGAGACATACTATATCATAGCATATTGTACATAGTCTCTATAAAAAACTGTTTTTATACAAATATACAACTGCATACAGTCAATATATATCTAAACATATCTAAGATGACTTTTTAGTATTCCAATTATAATTATATTTGTTTGTATCGTGTTTAGCATCTCTTTCAACAATTATCAGCTTTATCGTGACTATGGCTACTTGAGACAGTATTCTTAACGCTGCCACGCTAGAGTACCATGCCGCAAACACATGGTATAAGAGCCCATTCAATCGTATATACTGACACCGGGCCGGACAGACCTAGAACTATCCTCTTAATGCTGAGCCTCAAGCGATAAAGCTTATAGTACTATTAATTATAAATAACACATGCATTAACATAGTATCACATTTATGTTAAACATTTACTGAATAATAAATATCTGCATTTTATCTCTTTCTTAATATATATATAAAGAGCCAGAACCCGTGTATAACAATAACTAGTAGCTAACGATAGAATAAACGACAATTAAATATTACAATATAAATATAAATATTACAAAATATATTGTAACTTACCTGCTTGTAATTGTTTATGCTCCACGTATGATCTGCAGAGGTAGTAAGTGAGTTTATATAATATATTAGCTATATCTTAAAAAATGAAGTCATTTCAGCTCGACTGAAAATATCGGCGGCTGTAATAATTGGGGGACTTAATCACTGTAAGTTCTTCCGACAACCTTTAAGCGAATGTTACTAAAACGTAGACATTTGAATTGATCTTTAATTTGAAAGTAACATTTCAAAACATCAATTAAAACAAAACAATTGACTTGACCTTTAATTTGAAAGTAACTTTTCAACGCAAATAATTGATTTGACCTCTAATTTGAAAGTGTTGATGCTGATATCATGTAGAGAGTTACAGGTATTTACATTTATTTTGTTGGAATAAACACACTGGTTTTTGTGCATGAACTCTTGTGAGTATGGAATAAATTAATAACACCGAACCAAGTTTATTATGCTTGCATCGTCAATCTTTGTTAGCTTATCTCAAATTTTCGCTCGACGCCATATTCTTCTCAAGAACCAACCAGCCATATGTGTTCATATTTTGTATATAGTATCCTTATGAGCAGGGTATAAAGTTGTTTAAAACAAGGTGGCTAGGGTTCAATGTGACCTGTTAGGGACACCTTTGACATATGCATACTATTTGAAACAGGATTATATTTTCATCTGTCGTCTGTTTTAGGTATTATTTCAATCATTGTTTATTACTATAATCTATAATTAGCCTTATCCAGCCAAACGTTGGTGCGGACTCATTAGCATAGGTTTTGACCCAATTATGGGACAAATATAACACAGTCTTGATATACATTATGAATAAATACTCATAATTGATCGAGTTTGAATATATGTATATTTACATACTGGTATATCATTTGTACATTTATTATATTTAATATATTGCTCACCTTACTGAGTCTAAAAGTGAAACAATTGTCGTTATTTTGGGTACATTTCATACAACAAATTCTTTACTTTAAAATGGTCAAGCAAGTATTCAAAGCATTGACTGACACATAGTTTTTGTTTTGTCTATATGCAAGAAATAATATTTGATAATGTCTCAAGTTCTACATTTTTTCAAAAGTTTGATATCGTGAACGAAATCCATATACATAGATATATCAATGATTGTATAATAAGTTTAATTTAAATATGTCAATTATAGTCTACATGTCTATTGTAGTTATTCTCAATGAACGATAAAGATCAACTACATTTAAAAACCATTTGCAGCTGAGGGGAGCTTAAAAGGACAACGCCACTTTGTCATGAGTTTCACGTGACTTTTACGGTAAGTTGACACGTGCAATCATTCAGTGTGTTGTCAAAGTTGCTGTAAGAAAATATAATGTAAATATATGTATTAAAAACCCAATGTTTAGTTATCATCAGGTAATGAAAATCAAAGTATCGTTTAAGTTTGCCGAGGAACCTTTCAAAATGCCAATTAAAAAAATAATAACGGGTCAAATGCCGTATATTTTGGACATCTGTAAACGTTATATATATGTTACCTGTTTTTCAATGTATATATTTATATTGTTCATAAACAAGTTTGTCTTTCTTATGCAAATTATTAAATTATCGTTTGATCAGTATTATTGTAGAACGCTTCTATCTAACTGAGCTTTTGTTTTCAATCAACAACATATCCATCATCGCTAACAATAATGTTGTTAACCTTAGGCCTTATTTGGATTTTTTTATATCAATTGCTTAGCGTTTGAAACAATGGATCATGTTATGTTGTTTACATTTTATTTTATACATTGCGAAATCGTCAAATATGAGTGTGCACAAATAGTTGTATATGCAAATCATTTGGATAGAATAAAACTGAAACTACTGCTTGAAATGATATAAATCCATTTTGATTAATACATTAAGATCAGAACATCAACCGAATTAAGCCAACTGATTCTGGAATACCACTGACTATAAAAAATTCCTGCTTAAGTCAATATCTCGTATGACCAACCTAATCCTCTTTGATGACGTTCCATCTATGTCAAAATTATTTCAATGGTCCATGTCACTATATAAGTGCATCATTATTTTGAAAGATATACCTGAAAATGTGCAATACATACATTTAGAAAAGGCGATTAAATCAGCTTACGTGAATTGACCCTTGAAGACCAGTTATATGTTTTTTACGAAGATAATATAATTATGTAAGGATAACATTTGGATCGAAAATGCTGACTAAATTGTTTCTTCTGAATATGTACTGCAATGGTTAATGGATGGCATGAGTACTAAAAACATAAAATGGAGTTTTTATCTTAGTGTTGAAGCTACATGTTGTATAACTGATGTTGTTGAGTCATTGCTGATGGCTGCACCGAGTGTACATCCAATAGTATACGTTGTTCAACAGACCACATATGTTACACGCACTGTCAGCGTATCTATGCCTTAAGTTACAACTGATCATCAAGACGTATTAGTATTAATACAATTGTAATTGTAATGTCAAATTGTAAACTTGTTATGCCCGAGGAGCATGTTACAAACTGCACGAATCTGTACATAGAATGAAACGTATCCTTTTGGGCATACAAATTCGTATTACTCATACAACGTACATGTTATTAAAGTAGTCGTTTCAAAACGCTCGCCTTTTCTATATAATAAAGCTGTTGTGTTGATTACCTGCAAATTACCCCTGTTATTATTATTTGAAAGTCGTAATATTCACATTTCAATCGACATAAGTATTACTCATTCTTGTATTACTTACAATGATAATATAATAATATGCAAACAGCAAATTTATTATAATAATAAAAATGTTTGTACTTAGAACTGTCTTCTGCGGTCGTTTGACAGTTTTCACAAGTCATCGATTTTTGCAGAAAATTTGTCCTCAAATATACAATAGCAATGTAGCTTTTAATTCCCAACCCAATCCAGGGAAGTTAGAATCAACGCCCGGCAAAAGTCTCCTTGATAATTGATAAACGGCGTTACGTCTCATTGTCATTTATATATTACCACTGATACAGTGGAAAGTTATCAGTTACTTGCAGAGGTGGGTGAATACGAGTACTTGCTAATCTATCAGGATGCCAGGAAAGAGTTTACAAGTTTTCAAATCTAAAGAAAATGTTGAACAGATAATTGTAATGTTTTGGTCAAAATTAAATAAGTAATCCATTATAACGTCTCATCACAAGAAATAGTTCCCTTGCCTTTATTAAAGGTTGCTATGTTGTCATGTGGTTCATACCCACCCCAGATATGGCCTGAAACTAATCAGGATTGGCGTTCATTTGGTTAATATTAAACCAGTCTATTAGAATATTACTTAGATTCTAGAATAGCTTTTAAATGGAAGATCTTTGATATGAATATGATAACGTATTGTCATCTGCCTAGCAGTAAAGATTTGTTAAAATGTGGAGAATATAAGTTATCACTAATAATTAAAAGATGTGTTAAAATGAGTGGACCTAGGATGGACCCCTGAGGAACCTCCTTGATAGAATAGTTTCTAGCCATGTGCTGTGGTTGTTAAATTTTAATTAGTTGTTGCCAATTTTTGAAATAATTATTTACAAGTTTACATGCATTATCATACATCTAATATTCACTCATTTTGAGAAGAATAAGGCAATGTGGCAGACACTCAAAGGCATTAGGCAAGTTTATAAGGATAGCTGCCACATGATTTACCCTGTCGAGAGAAAGTTTCTAGTACTCGAACAATTACAAAATTGTTATCTGATATGTATATTTTGATTGAAATGCAGCTTAGTAGTTATTGACAAAGTTGGAAGGAAACAATGGGTTTGGGAAATATTTAGAATCTACGGTATTATCAGTAGAACCATTTTTATATAGACTGTGTAGTCATAAACATTTCCGAGACCTGAAGTTCAATTTTAACAAACGCTTGCTTACGTTTTTTTCTGACATTCAATATGAGTCTAGCAGCTTTCATCTGTATTCCATACACATTATATACTTCGGAATTAAGGTATTGTACAAATTCTTACAGCAACTGCTACACATGGAAATACATTGATCAAAGAGGTAATTTAATCAAAGCATTGCCGTAGGTTGGTGCTACATATTGCAACATGTGCACTGCACAGTAGTTGTTGACGCCATGTTAATTGTAAATAAGAGATCAGTAAGACGCCGATGTTCTACTTTGTAATCTAACCCTACACAAATATACACAGACAGTTCAAAACATTTATTTGGAATAGTTAGCGTTCCGAAAAAAAAACCCGTTATCAAGCGTTTGTTGAAATTGAACTTCAGGTTTCGGAAATGTTTATGACAACACAGTCTATATAAAAATGGTTGAGTCTAAATATTAACTAAACCCTTTGCATCCTTCCATATGTTTATATCTATAAACACTTTTTGCTTAGAATTAATCTGAATAGTACTTAAATTTATGTTTGTAAAAAAATTATGTTAATTATTTTCAAACTGAAAGACACATGGGAGTTAATGTGCTCTATTAAGAAGCACTCAATCTGGATAATAAAATAACTGTTTGTTTGTTTAATATACTAACATGCACAATTATGTCACTTAATATATCACCAACAAATCCATTATCGACAAAGTTATCCTCCGACATAAAAATATAAATACATCACGTACGGCATGATTGACTAACGTTTGTCTTTTAAAGGACAGTGAGGCAACCCTTAGTGTAACAAAAACCCTAGTGTAACAATTGTTACACTAAGGGTTGATACCCAAGTTTATGTAGTTGTTATTTGATGAAGAAACCTTATTCCAACAATAAGTATATTTTTGTTACACTAAGGTTTGACGAACATGAATTAGATAGTCATCATTAATACTTTGTTTACAACAGACCTAACGTTTACATACCTGTTGGCCCTTATACTTATTGAATGTTAATTTGATTAAACTATCGAGCCAACACAAAAATACGTGCACACTATCTAAGCATCTAATTATACAGTACAATTCCTTGTTTTATCGGAGATATAACATATCATTTTCTGTCTCTGATTTCAGAAAGTCCTACCTAGAATTTGGGGAAAATACAGTCCAAAGTGTTACAAATTCCCTTTTTACAATTTAGTAATATCTCATAATTCTGAACAGCTATATTAAGTTTCATCAAAATTGCATTAAAATAAGGCGGTAACGGTGATTTTCCACTTTAAGTAACGATGACATTGACCTTCACCTGAAAATCTCGAAACGCAAACGCATCCGAAGTATCTCTGTTCTGAACATCTGTGTAACTTGCATCGGATGGAAAATAATGCCGGTAAGCGTCTATTTTCAGTAACAGTGACATTGACCTTAAAATCGTGATGTACAGAAGAATTTTGTATTGTTATGCATTGCTGTAATATCCCTTATCCCTATATAATACTTCATGAACAATACTTTACTGCTTCGCTACGTCCAATTGCAACATATGTGATTAACGCGCGCAATGATATCTTCAGTCGAGCTTAAACATTTGTATAAGTCTATCTACATTATCATATATACCCACTAATTAGCACTGCAGACCATACGTGAAACATTGACGGCAACAAGAAGGTATGTTTGAATTTGTAATGTTTGTGTTTGTGTTCTTTTAATATTCTGTAAATATTATGTTTGCATAATCATATTGTGTTGTCGTTTACTTCTATCGTCATGCTAAATATAACGATTCGAGATAACTGACAGCTAATAAATACATAGCACACAGTGAGATGTAATATAGCTATACTAACACACGGGGAAATATATTGTAGCTGTACTAGCACACGGGGAGATGTTATATAGCTATACCAAAACACGGGAAGATGAAGTATAGCTGTACTAACACAAGCAGAGATGTATCAATGTTGAAGTAATATCCAGTACAATCTACCAGTGATCAACAGATACTGGCTAGTATTATATGTTAGAGCACGCATATTATCTATGATATATAACAATTCTACCGCTTTTAAAAACTATCCAATGGCTAGGCGTTATAATGGTGGGGGCAATAAGAGTGAATGAGTGTGTACTTTTGGATTTGTACGAAATAGGCTTGATGTAATATTTCAGTAAAAGGACATAATAAATGTAGGAACGATAAAAACAAGCGCGGACCGGATGCTTCATATATTGCTGGTTGTAATACGGCTGTTTGGATTACTTTCCTTTTGCGAGTTTCACCTTACAAAAATTCTGAGGTTGTATGTTGAATGTATAACTTAAAATAAATGAATATGTTTGATTTGGTAAACTGTATATTAAAGTATTTATATTGAATAATAAATAAGTGTAATATTTGATACGATAGAACGCTATAAATGTATTCAAATAATTCAAACATGTGCAATGTTATATAAATGTGTTAATGCATGGGGAGATGTATCAATATTGTAGTGGTATCTAGTACAAACTACTGGTGATGATCAAGTACTGGCTCTTATTGCATGATAATGCGTTTATATTCATCTATGTTATTCAAACATTGTGCAACAGAGATGGATGCACAGTAGATATTTGTGTGTTCATGAATAGGATATACTAGATAAATATTTGTTTTATGATAAGACAGGTATGTTCAACTAATAAACAAGTTATTTATACTCAAGAAATATGCTCATCATTTTTCTTTGGAAAAAAGGTGCTGTCATACGGTTGTAATTTGTATCAATTGAAGGATACGAGTATCTACATGAAGTAGATATAAGATAACATGTCCATTGTGATTTATTTACATGAATACATAAAATAGACAAGTTTAAATTATACAAATTATTTTTTAATAATTGGGCTCGAACACATTTTTAATTTTCTTTTGAAAACAAATATTTTCAACGATTTCGGACAAAATGAATATCTTACATTGCCTTTCTATGGATAGCCTTATAAAATCATAAAACGCGACGAACATTGAATGGTTCTTACTGATTGCTCGGACGCCAACATATTGTTTGTGTATACCATTCGTTGGTACTTGTATTTCTGGAAACTAGAATAACACCTAGGAATATCAATGAATTTCTTGTCTTTTTGTTTTAATGTGTTGTTTAGTAAGTGTCAATCTGCTAACATTCGAAACAATTAAACGAATCCTTACATATGATGCTTACACGGATATCTGAAAGTAGTAAATCCTCCATAATGGATAAATGAAATATGTTTGGTAGGAATATAATTTAGTCTTTTAATTATTATCATTTTAAGTAAATAAATTCTAGTTGGTTTTAAATCTAAATAATGAAGCAATTTAAACATGTGTTATGTTGTTTTTCGAATATGTCGTTCTTTATATTGGATTATTCTCGTCAATTGATTCATCGCTAAAATGCAAAACATGTTAAATTGAAATGTTTTCTTTTGCAATGTATATGTTCCCCTCAAATATTTTTGTCGGAGGTATTTTTGGTCATACTTTTTATTTTGATTGTCATAAGGATGGGTATCAGAAAGTATTTTGCAAGATTTCAAACACAAATAAATCCATACACTGTATCAAAATTAAAAATAATCGTTATATTTCTATTGCAATAATAAGAAATAAATTTTCACTCGGCGAAATTATTTTGTTTTAAAAAATATTTAACAGTTGAATTCAAGCTTATATAATTACATTTTCCATGACAACTATTATTATCTACGCATTAGTTTTAAGTAAGTATTAGAATACTAGATGTAAACAATTTAACATTTTTTTCGCATCAAACTTACATCTCTTTCGTCAAATTTCAAGGACGGGTATGTTGTTGAGGAGATAATAAAAAAAAATATGAAAGATGACATGTATTTTCTTTATGATATATTTTTCACGAATTTGTAGGTCACCTACTTATTGCGGCTGATTAAAAAACTAATTTTATACAGTCGCTAACCTCTCGATTGATACCAAATTTATATGGTACCATGAATTTGTTTATTAAGACCTGTTTCATCGGTATTTTTCATCCAGCATGTTGACGCCTCTTTCATATGTTTAGAGATACATTTATATTTACACATCATATTTACACAGAAAATATACATGCTATTAGAGATTTTGTACAATAACTAATATTATATAATATCTCTTCATATAAAACCATTTAAAACATGCACTTTTCATTACAGAAAATGGCGTCTTTAAGATATTTTACTCTGGCATTAACATTTGCACTCATGGTTACTTACGTTGTGTCCATACAACTTGTCGATGATAATTTCTGCGACGATGAAATGGAAGACCCGACCTTATATTATAAAGACGACATAACATACTTAACGCCTTTAAGACGCAAGAACGGGTATTGTATCAAATCTATATATGACATGAATGTTAACCGCAGGTATGGGTATTGTATCACATGTATATATAACATGAATGATAAACGCAAGTACGGATATTGTATCAAATCTATATTTGACATTTTGACATGAATGACAAACGCAAGTTTGGGTATTGTATCACATTTATATATGACATGAATAATAAACGCAAGTACGGGTATTGTATCAAATCTATATTTGACATGAATGATAAACGCAAGTACGGGTATTGTATCACATACATATATATATATATATATAACATGAATGACACACCAAGACAAAACTTTCCTAACTTGTTTTCCAATGTTATTCCAACCAGTTCATCATTAAAACAAAATAATTGCAGTCGAAATATATGAACCGATATCAACGATATCAGATTTGGAATAAAGCTGTGTTCATTATAAAAAAATATTCGTTTTTAAGGCTTTGGGTATAACATTTTTATGTCAGAATAGTTACGATTAGCTAGTGTAAAATTCGTCTGTGTTACTTAAGTATTTGTACTTTATAGTCTTAAAGTGCCTTCAGGTTTTTAAAACAGTTGCTGAACATGCAAACGTAATTGATTAACTGAAAACTATAAATCTTGAAATACAACAATATATAATATGCAAACGAAATTGATTAACTGAAAACTATAAATCTTGAAATATAACAATATATAACATGCAAACGAAATTGATTAACTGAAAACTATAAATCTTTAAATATAACAATATATAACATGCAAACGAAATTGATTAACTGAAAACTATAAATCTTGAAATATAACAATATATAACATGCAAACGAGATTGATTAACTGAAAACTATAAATCTTGAAATATAACAATATATAAACCTACTGATGCAGCTACATATACTTAAAGTTTCGTCCGAAATTGTAAGATCAATTAGTGTTAAACTCGACTCTGTTCCAATTCCGAGCTGTAAACGTCTCACTACACAGTTGCACCTTTTTTTGGTCAAGGTAGCAAGGTTATTGCGCTTAAAAAAAAACGAATATGTAATGTTCTTTGAAATATTTTCAAAATTGTTCACATGGGCTGGGAGTTCTTGCTGCATATCTGTAGAGCTATAGCTTGCATAGCATATACTGCAATATGGCATTACTGGTGTTAAAAATGTGACTTTAATATAATTTTAACAGATGCATTAATTTATGAGCATTTGAGGACTTATGTCTGATGAAAAGATTAGAATGACACTGCACTGTATTACAAAAAAAAACAACAAAACAAGCTCGTCAAACTATCTGGTATTTTGTATTTTTATGTTGGGATATATTCCTGCAATGAAAAACAATACTTTTGAAAATTTTGTAAATATTGAACAAAGATCAAAAATCAACTGTGTAGTGAGACCTGCAATGACTTCAGATGTTTCTTAACAATCTAAAAGCATGCATATGAAACTAAATTTTTTGTAAATGATATCAATGTAAATGTTATGTAATGTAAATACTGGAACTTTTTATTGGTCAATTCATACCTGATACTCAAGAGAAAAATGGTGATGACATCATGGTTTTTGTTGTAGAATGTATAAAACAACGAAATGTTACCATGGTTTAAGATTATGTTATAATTAAGAAAACAGACTGAATAAAATACAATGAAAGTAGGTTTATATACACTCAAGGTATTGTACTCAGTCAGTGTGACATACTGCCGGAATCACAATTCTGTTAATTTTCTCTCCAAAGAAATGCTATATAATATATACCATTGTCTGTAAAATAAATACATATACACCGCCCATGTATACTATATATAAACACATGTATGTACTCCAGAATGTCCACTAATACACACTATTGTATGTAGTATAAATGCATGTAGGTCCCTCCACCTATATTGTGTACTAACCATCATTTTAATATAAAGTCATATTCATTGACATATAGACAATTGTAAACACATTGTATGTGTATATGTTATATAATATATATGTAGAACGTCTGTCTGGGCTTTGACTCAATGTTTTTATAGTTTGCAATTTTTTAGACTCCTTGTGTCTACGTCTTTTTTAAAATATAAACTTGCACTTAAGCTAAATATATATGGGTGTGTGGATGATGTTGTATAGTTTATAATCTAACATAACTGAAATCATATATGGGTGTGTGGACGGTGTTGTAAAGTTTATAATCCAACGTAACTAAAATGATATATGGATGTGTGGACGGTGTTGTAAAGTTTATAATCCAACGTAACTAGAATCATATATGGGTGTGTGGACGATGTTGTAAAGTTTTTAATCCAACGTAACTAGAATCTTATATGGGTGTGTGGACGGTGTTGTAAAGTTTATAATCCAACGTAACTAGAATCATATATGGGAGTGTGGACGGTGTTGTAAAGTTTATAATCCAACGTATCTAGAATCATATATGGGTATGTGGACGGTGTTGTCAAGTTTATAATTCAACGTAGCTAGAATCATATATGGGTGTGTGGACAGTGTTGTAAAGTTTATAATCCAACGTAACTAAAATCATATTTGTTTGTGTGGATGGTGTTGTATAGTTTATAATCCAACATGACCAGACTCATATATGGGTGTGGGGATGGTGTTGTTTATTTTATAATGCAACATGACCAGACCTATATAAGGGTGAGTGGATGGTGTTGCATATTTTATAATGTAACATGACCAGACTCATATATAGGTGTGTAGATGGTGTTGAATATTTTATAATGTAACATGACTAGACTCATATATGGGTGTGTTGATGGTGTTGAATATTTTATAATGTAACATGACTAGACTCATATATGAGTGTGTTGATGGTGTTGAATATTTTATAATGCAACATGACCAGACTCATATATGGGTGTGTTGATGGTGTTGAATATTTTATAATGTAACATGACTAAACTCATATATGGGTGTGTGGATGGTGTTGTATATTTTATAATGCAACATGACCAGACTCATATATGGGTGTGTTGATGGTGTTGAATATTTTATAATGCAAAATGACCAGACTAATATAAGGGTGTGTGGATGGTGTTGTATATTTTATAATGCAACATGACCAGACTCATATATGGGTGTGTTGATGGTGTTTTATATTTTATAATGCAACATGACTAGACTCATATATGGGTGTGTTGATGGTGTTGATTATTTCATATTCCAACATGACTAGACTCATATAGTGGTGTGTTGATGGTGTTGTATATTTTATATTCCAACATGACTAGACTCATATATGGGTGTGTTGATGGTGTTGTATATTTTATAATGTAACATGACTAGACTCATATATGGGTGTGTTGATGGTGTTGTATATTTTATAATGCAACATGACTAGACTCATATATGGGTATGTTGATGGTGTTGATTATTTTATATTCCAACATGACTGGACTCATATAAGGGTATGTTGATTGTGTTGATTATTTTATATTCCAACATGACTAGACTCATATATGGGTGTGTTGATGGTGTTGAATATTTTATAATGCAACATGACTAGACCCATATATGGGTGTGTGGATGGTGTTGTATATTTTATAATGCAACATGACCAGACTCATATATGGGTGTGTTGATGGTGTTGAATATTTTATATTCCAACATGACTAGTCTCATATATGGGTGTGTGGATGGTGTGTATAACTTATAATCCAACACGACTAGTCTCATATAAGGGTGTGTGGATGGTGTTGTATATTTTTTATTCCACCATGACCAAACTCATAAATGGGTGTGTGATTGGTGTTATATTTTTCATAATCCAACATGACCAGACTCATATATGGCAGTGTGGATGGTGTTGTATATTTTATAATCCAACCTGACCAGACTCCTATATTGGTGTGTGGACGGTGTTGTTTATTTTATACTCCAACATGACACGACTCATATATGGGTGTGTGATTGATGTTGTATATTTCATAATCAAACATAACCAGACTCATATATGGGTGTGTGATTGATGTTGTATATTTCATAATCCAACATGACTAGACTCATATATGGGTTTGGGTTGGTGTTTTGTAGTTTTTAATCCAACATTACTAGACGCATATATGGGTGTGTGATGAATGTTGTTTATTTTATAATCCATCATGACCAGACACATATATGGTTGTGTGACTGATGTTGTATATTTTATGATCCAACGTGTGCAGACTCCTATATGGGTGTGTGGATGGTGTTGTTTATTTTAAACACCAACACGACACAACTCATATATGGGTTTGTGATTGATGTAAGAGTGAATAGTTTTCTGTAGATTAAAAGGTTCTCTTTCATAATCAGGGACTAACCCATCTTAAACACATGACAACAAACAATCTGATAAACACGTTTAGTAATTGATAGCCAGTTTCAATTCAGATTCATTATGAGGTCTTCCTTCGCCAATACTCTCTGATTTTGAATTGATTTGTGTACTTCCGACAATTGGCGGAGAATTATCGGACAACGATCCGAGTTATTTTCGAATACATAATGAAAACTATTTAAAAATATGTTCTTAATATTTATTTTTTTAAAATAAGCAGTCAATAATGGGTTTATAGGTCACTCGAAGTCACTAACGACAATTTTCTAACAAATTGGCGGCCATTTTGAAAACCATTCTGATATTACTCATTTTCAGACATTAAGCTGTGCCCAAAAATTTTTATGTTGTAGAGATATATATCTTTCAAAAATCATAGGGGAATTTGCCAGAAAAATGGTACCAATTTTTTATTTAGCTCATGGCCTATTTCTCATATATATTTATTTAATATTTAAAATATACTGGTCCAAACTAAATTTAAAACTTAGTGAACTCTTAACTATTAAACATGCCTAAATAATATATTCGAAGAGAATTTCCAACTTGGCCTTGCTTCAACGTATTATGTGACGTATTAGATAAGTCACGTAATTTCATTTTGAATTCCATTTGATCCGTCGTATTGGTTAACATGCTGTAGAATTTGTTTCATCTTAGCAAAAGTCTTAACGACGATGTGAACGTTGGAGAGGACTTGTCACAAGTTGAAGTGTAAATATATCGAGTTCATTTGTTAGACTTATTAATTCTTCGTCAAGAAAAAGAAATAAAAAACACAAAAGCCTTATAGGTTAATTCTTAATTAAATATTTAGAAATCTGTATCATATTTGGCCGCACTCATATTTTCTCTATTAAAGATAGCTCATGAAAGAATATTGGTAAAACTACATTAAAGGGTCTTCGCTGCAATCCAGCTATTACATGTGACCTTTACTAGCATATGTCTTTTCTGCTCTGACTTCTGCAAAGTCATCCAGGCCCGAAGTTGTAAAACTGTTTTCATGCTCGACTCAAATTTATACTTCAGCCCACTCTTCAATAGCACAAATTCAAACGCAAACACGTGACCTTACCTCTAATTGAAAGTGTTATTGCTGAGTATTTACATGTTATAATGAAGTGATAACGTTTTACGTAGTATTGAAGTTTGTGTGACTATAGTGAAGTCATGTTATTGTTGATGTCTGCAGTGAGTGTGAATTCATATATACATTGTTTGACAAATCACACCTGTTACATGTACTGTCAGGGTATTTGTGGTTGCCTTAAGTTGCATATGATTATGATATTAATCTATTATTTATTATGTAAGTGTAATGTTTAATTGTTAACATGATATGCCCGGGAAGCTGGTAATCAACAGTGCAGTGTAAATGCAATAATGGGAGCGGTAGTGAAGTGGATATAGTGTACATGTATACCGCTGACACCAGGGTTACGAATTCATTCTGCAGGTCGAGCAGATGCCTCTCAAATAACCACTCTTAGATATGGTTCTATTCGAAAACGTAGAAAATATTTACAATCAATTTACTTTGCGTTCATTAGACCTATACGTGAATATGCAAACATAGTCTGGGATAACTGTACCAAGCATGAAGAATTTAATCCGAGACGAGACTACTCGTATTGATACAGGAACCACTAAACTAGTATCAACTGAAAAGTTATATAACGAAACAGGTAGAATGGGAATCACTAACGAGCCGACGTAAGTCTCATAAAGTAATCATGTTTCATAAAACGAAAAATGATCTTGTCCCTGAATCACTAGCTTCCCTAAAACAAACTCAGTGGGAAAGTCATGAAGGTACATTTTAATAAAATGCAATATCCAGACAACGATATCCAGACAATTGACTGTCACTCCCAGCTATACGTTTTACCATCAACCATTCGTCGATGATATTCCTTCCAAATCTTGTTTGTAACAAAATATCACTCGACGTTTTTAAACCAAAAAAAAAAAAGAATTTCTACCTATTTTAAAGCAAGAATTGTACTAAGCTCACGTAAAATGGCTGCAATTATGTAGTAAGGTATGCAAACATGTACAAGTTTGTACTAAGTTCACTTATAATGGCTGCAATTATGTAGTAAGGTATATCAACAGGTACAGGTTTGTCAACAAAAGGTGCAGCAATTACTGAACATAAACTGAATGATGCAACACCTGTTTAACATATGTGTCGGTTGATAATTGTGATTAATCGATTGCATTACTGATATAAGTATGTGAAATTAAATTGAGTTGTTGAATATTTATGAGATATTCTTACAAAGATTACGTAAACCCCTAACTTTGCACATGTCAATTGTACTTCATATCTCATGATTATTCAACAAATATATAATATCACCGAAAAAATAGTGATGGTTTACAGTTAACAATGTTTGACTCGCATCTAAATATGAAAATGCATTAAATTAATTGTTTAACTACGGGCAAGGAAAAAAAAAAACAACAACAAAAAAAAACAAAAAACAAAAAAAAACAACAAAAACCAATTGCCGAATTGACAATTACTAATTTAAAAGATGAATTTGTTTATCAATACGATTTCTATTTTTCATTTTATCACTTACAAGTAACATTTTTTTATTATGTCTATCGATTTTTTTATTCGAGCTATTCAATATTAAATAATTTGACGAATGTACAGTTTCGAATAATATTTAATTTGATTGTTTGCTTATTCGGCATGTTTGTGTCCTACCTTTTCAATGGAGACGCATAGTTTCGTTAATTTTTCAGATATTTGATATCATTTGAAATGCAAACAATATTTGTAATATCAATGTACACTTTTCAATCATATGTTTGATACTTTGCCAGAAACATCCATTCTCTCACTGAAAAATAAGAAGAATTAAAGAATAAACATGAATAATATTGATTTAAAGATAATATTGCATTTATATATCTCTCTGTGTCTTTAAAGCTTTGTCCTGTATCTCTGTATCAATGTATCTCTTCCCCATCTCTCTTTTGTAAATTCCATATATAATATATACTATAACATCTTATAAAAAGGGTCATTGTTAAAATATAAAACAACTAAGAAAAAACAGTGGCCGTGTATTCTTAAGAAAAATATAGTTTTCAAAGTTTCAGCATATAATATTCTTTCTTTCGTCCACTGCTTTGTAATTCATTTATATTGCCATCATAATAGAATTATTGCCCAAACTTCCTTTTCTTAATATTAAAGAGCAAAACTTTAGTGTATATAAATTACACAACAAATACCAAACATAGCAACCATACATTTTCTCCGAGCTTTGAGTTTGTATTGACAAGAAAGCAATACCGCCCACAGTGACTATGGACTTTTCATGTTCAGTGGCTGTCATGGAGTCACTTTAGCCTAATACGTTGAAATAAATTATAAATACATATTTGACACTGATCTTATATTTTGTCCCATTCTTGTAGTTACTGTATACGTGGTTGAAACTGTAAGAAATATATTATTATTGTTAATAAGAATAATGTTCACATACTCGGCTCTCTTAGCTTTATTTGTGTAGACGTCTTTACGAAGTTTAACCCGGTGTTCCATTATGCCACCATCTTTGAAACGACGACCACCACTGCCATCAACACCATAACCAGATTTTTTATATTAACCATCAGTGTAAGTGTTAGTTCAAGTGCAAAATGTCTTAAAGACGTCATTTCCTTTAATGACACATGCAGGTTTTAATTGGTTTTATAACATTATTGTATATGTGTTTAGACAAATTACACTATAAAGATTCCAGTGAAGATTTACCCTATATGTTATGCACATAAAGTTTTGTTTATTTACTTATTGAATGCCTTAATTAATGTAAAAGTTTATAAATTTATACTGACAATAATGTATAGCTGGACTTCAAAAAAATATTCTTAAACATCTTTAACCTAACTTCGTATTTCCAAAAATACCTATAAAATAAAACATGCACAGGCAATTAAACACAAGTTTCAAAATAGACTAAAGTTAATAGGCATGGGTTTCGCACAAAAATCGGACACAATGTCAATAATTAAATAGAATAAAAAATAACGTATATTTGACAAAGTTGTATTCATTGCATTTTTCTTGCATCGAAATGTAGTACACAATTGAACTCATTATACTCTTTATGTTAGTAATCTGATTGTGTTACCGGTTATTTGTTGATATTGTGTCCTGGATACCTTGGGTGCCTTAGCCTAATAAAGCACTTATATACTAGGAATCAAGTTATTTTAAGAAATTAACACATTGCCTTTGTGTAAGTGTTTTCATCAGTCATAAAGTATGTACTAATACACAAAATCTGACACAGTCAAAGGCAATTACTTCAACATAGACAAGGTAAACAAAACAAATGATAAAACAGCAATATGAATATGAAGTTTTAATACACAAATACTTAAGCTGTACGTATATTTTTGTACTTGTAATATTCATTAACGACACCAAATGGAGAGTTCAGTACCAATATATTCTCTTTGAAGAGGCCTCAAATAAACTTTGTGCCACTTAATGACATTAAGTGTATTCAATTACGAGCATACAATTAGAATACGGTGGCTGGTAACGGCATTAAAGTTCTTATTATATATGACAAATTCATGAATAACCCGATTATTATGTTCAATTTTCTTTGTTTTATTCAACAATACTTTAAGATAGCCATTACATAGAATGACATATTATATCATAGCGTATTGTATAGAATCTCTACAAAAACTGTTTTGATACAAAATATAAAATTATATACAGCTAATAAATATTTAAGCATATCGAAGAGGCGTGTTTATGAGTCCAATTATAAATATATTTGTCTGTATGATGTTTAGCGTCTCTTTCAACAATTGTTCAGCTATATCGCGACTGTGTGTACTTGAGTATTCTTAGTGCTGCCATACTTGAGTATCATGCCGCAAACGTATGGTAGGATATCCCATTAAGTCGCATTATACTGACAACGGGCCGACCAGACCTAGAACTATCCTCTAAATTCTGAGCCTCAAGCAATGAAGCTTATAGTACCATTCATTAGAAATAACACAAGTATGAACATAGTATCATATTTCTGTTAAAATATATTGAATTACAAATAATTACATTTAATCTCCCTCTTAAAATACATCTATAAAGAGCCAGAACCCGTGTATAACAATAACTAGTAGCGAACGATAGAAGAAAAGACAAATACATTTTACAATATAAATATTTAAATTAAAAAATATATTATCTTACCTGCTTGTAATTGCTTATATTCCACGTATGATTTGCAGAGCTATTACGGGAGTTTTTATAATATTTTAGCTTTATCTATAAAAAATGAAGTAATTTCAGCTCGACTGAAAATATCATTAAACACATTAATTTAATTACAGATATCAATATTATGAGACGTAGCTCAGCTACGAAGTATTATTTCTTTTCATTTTAAAAAAAACAAACTAATATGTCATAACATTTTCAAATTTATATTTCATCGAACCTAGTTTAGGGATATGAAATGTTCCTTACACAAGAAACACTTTATTAATATTGTTTTTTATTTATAAAAAGGTTAGAAAAAAAACATAATAAAAGTAAGAATATGTGTCACTATCATTACATTTAATGTATTTATTCTAATATGATATATTAGATATACATGTATTTTATATTGCCTTAATTGCACACATGGTGAAATAAACAGTAAATGAACTAGTTTTCTTTAAACATGTTAAAAAAAACATCAATAGTGCCATTCAAATAAAAAAGAGCATTAAAATAAAGAAAATATATTTTTTAAAAAAAAGAAACAAAGATTATTTACAACCGCCATTATGTGAAGCACGGAAACACTTGTTTCCAATGGGGATGCTATACCTATAAGGAAAGCTTAATTTTTGTTTTTATAATTACCTCTTTTTTAGTTAGTACTATGCATTTGCGGTAATACTGCCAGGTTTCAGGCATTTAATATTGAAACTTATGTCAGAAAACTACTTTCTACATTGACATTATATACAGGCGCGTAATTGGCAATTTGGGTTAAGATCGAAATACTGACTAATGTATTTCTTCTAAGTATAAACTGCGATGATCAATTGATGGTAAGACTTCTAAATACTTAACATGGAGTTTTTACCCAAATGTTGAAGCTACATGTAGTATTACTGTAATGTTGGTGAATCATTATTGACGACTGCTGCCAATGTTTATCCAGCAATATACGTGGTTGAACAGATCACATATGTTACTTGCACTGCCAGCGTATTCGTGCCTTAAGGTACAACTGATCATTTAGACGTATTATTATTAATACAATTGTAATGTCCAATTATCAACAATACCCGAGGAGGATATAACTAATGAGTGTGTATAATAAAACGTATCCATTGGGCACACACGATCGTATTTATCATACATCGTGCATGTTGAAAACGCTCGCCATTTGTATTTTTATTAATGGTTTACTGACTTATATGTTTAATACACATATGGATGATCAAGAAACACTGTTTCTTCATCGTGTGCAAGCATTGAATTTATGGTATTATTTTATACAAATGTCTCGTCTGTGTTGGTATCCTCTTTTTCTTTTAAAACAAAAATGTTATACTGATTACCTACAAACTGCCCCTGTGATAATTAAGTCATACTATGCACATTTCGCTCGGTATAATTATTACATATTCTTGTATTACTTACAATAATAATATACAAATAATAATATACGAGCTGCAAATTCTTTTAATTATACGGATTTTTCATTAGAATTCATACTAGGATGGTTGGTGTTTACTGTGATAGCATTAGAAATGCCAATACTTAAGCAATGTTTACATAAAAATCGTTTATAATATAAGACATCAGTTTGTTTAGAGGTCAGAGTTTAACCTTTCTTTAAATGATTTGTTCCATTTAAGCTTTTCTAATAAGTAGACATACCATACTATCTTGCTACGTGCATACCTTGCTTTAACCAACACACCCACTAGCAAATACAACTTATTCTTATTTAGTCCTTCGATCCCTGGTCTGTGCACGATCAAAGAGAACATTATAAAATGTGTAACAATATTCGATAAAATGCCAAACATGGAAATAAGTCATTTAATCAAAACATAGCCGTTGGTGGATGATATATCTCAATATTGTTTTGCTGTGTAAAAACAAATGACGCTTTGTTAATTATGAATAAAAGCTCAGTTAGAGAATATATGTTCTACTCTACCAGGGCTCCAACAGAATGAGTTTTATATTATCAGTAGTGGTCTTATGCTCAATAATCACTCTGTGACATATCTATAATCTGTACCCCACTCATCCCCCCACTTCCATCTTACCCAAAATATAAAAATATAGCTAAACAGATCTAAGGTAAAAGGCAGCTGAGGTTGAACAAAACTCAATTTATATTCCTCTTTAAAACATTAACACATTAAAACATTCCTTTTCATAACAGAAAATGACGTCTTCGCGATATTTTGCGCTGGCTTTAATATTTACACTTATGCTTACTTACGCTATGTCACAACCTAATCCTTTAAAATATAATGGAAAAGTGAAACTTCGTAAAGACATCAACGCTAATAGAATTTAGAGAGCTGAGTAAGTTTAATCCCAAAATGTAAGACCTGTTTGTGCCGTTTCGTTCGTATTACTAATTTGTCTGTTCTAATTTATAGCTCTAAAGTACATGTACAAAGCCCCGATCAGGTTCCAGCTGACCCGGTCAAATTCAGGCTAAAGGGAAAAGACAAATGTGATGTGTTTGATAGTAATTATGGTGTTTGAACGCACAAATCTGAATCATTATGCATTTCTATGTGCCAATTCAAAAAGAAAATATTTTGAAAATGTCTTGAAGCTTACGTTATAGATTTTGTACTGTATTGTTCTATAAAATTTACTGTTGTGACAATAAAGTTTCAATTAAACCATTCTGATTTTAAAGAAAATGTATATTCCTTGTATATGGCAAAATAAACAATTGCAGCTTATAGATTATGGTGTTATTTTCAATGTTTTGGGTTTAGCATATCATGATCATTGTAATAGTTGATTAAAAACATGGGTATTTGAAAATGATTTACATTAACTGTGCAGGAATTTGTCAAAATATCGTCCCAAAAGAAAAGTTTTAAGACCTAAATATATTTTATTCCATTTTTCTTATTTAATATACAAATGGCAATGCAAAATGGTTTTACATTAGTGCATTAAAACGCCCCAATTATAATAACACACAGCGCATTTGCATTTTAGGTGCAGCGAAAAAATGGCCAGTCACCCGGAACTTGCCCTGATTTTAGTACCACCCCAATCCCATAAGGTACACTATAAATAAGTGCATTAAAACGACACAATCATTATAAAACACACCGCATTTGCCTTTTAGTTGCAGCCAAAAAAATGGTCAGTCAGCCGGAACTTGCCCTGAGTTTAGTACCACCCAAATCCCATAAGGAACACTATATATAAGTGCATAAAAACGACACAATCATTATTACACAAACCGCATTTGCCTTTTAGTTGCACCCGAAAAGTGGTCAGTCAGCCGGAACTTGCCCTGATTTTAGCACCACCCCAATCCCATTAGGAACACTATAAATAAGTGCATTAAAACGACACAATCATTATTACACACACCGCATTTGCCTTTAAATTGCAGCCGAAAAATGGCCAGTCAGCCGGAACTTGTCCTGATTTTAGTTCCACCCCGATCCCATAAGGAACACTACAAATAAGTGCATTAAAACGACACAATCATTATTACACACACCGCATTTGCCTTTAAGTTGCACCCGAAAAATGGTCAGTCAACCGGAACTTGCTCTGATTTTAGTACCACCCCAATCCCATAAGGAACACTTTAAATAAGTGCATTAAAACGCCACAATATTATTACACACACCGCATTTGCCTTTAAATTGCAGCCAGAAACTGTCAGGTTGACCGGACCCTGCATGGTTTTAGTGCCACCCCATTCAAATAAGGCACTGTTTTGAAAAGCAATGGGACCTCCTTATGGTGAATGCAAAAATGTTTCTTTACGATCCACAGTCAATTTCAAAAGAGTCCCTTAAACAAAGTTCGTTCACTTATGCGACCTTACCAAAATTGTTGGTCAACAGTATATGGACCAACCTCTAAACTTGCAATAAAATATAATACTATATAAATACAAAGAAATTATGATTAATGAGTGTACGAAGCCTGACGATCGCCTCACCATAACATTCAAACCATGTAAAAGTGTGTTTAATCGTGATCTTTCGATAATGATTAAAATCAATAAGTTGCTTCTCACGGAAACACCTTCATCTGTTAACTTGATGATGTTTTTTTCTGTCGAGCTTATTTGCTTTTTTTTATACATTTGTGTATATATATAGAAAAGAAAACCAATAAATCAGATATTATATGTGATTCGAAACGAATACAAGTAGGTTCATTATAATACGCTGTAATATTTCTCTGTGCATTTTTATTTATGTCATAGGACACGTCAAAAAGCTAAAGTATTTATGTTTTAATTATATGGATTGTTGGCAAAAACGGATTTTTCATTATATAACAGAAATCAAATAGATATATTTTGTAAAATGCATGCTGGTTTTTTAATGGTTAACTATTACAAAACGTATACATGTTAAAAAAATAATTCATACATGTAAGTATTGATATTTTATTTTCAGACAAAACGTATCAATAACTATTTGTTTATTCTTTGCATATCATTACACACACACACACACACACACACACACACACACACACACACACACTCACACACACACACACACACACACACACACACACACACACACACACACACACACCCATATATATATATATGGTAGAGAAATACCAAAATGAAACAATACACGTTTCTTTCTTTAAATGTTGCTCATTTACAGGTTTACTGCAAAAATAACAAAGTTAACAATTTATAAATAAAATATATATTAAGGAAAGATAAATAGACGGCTCATCGCTGGGTATTTCAACAAACATGTACTTAAAGCATTTGTGCTGATAATAATTAGTTTAACTGATTCTGTTTGCGAGTATTTAAAGCAATTCGTAGTAAAATTCGAATAATGACATATTCGGTAGAAAACTGATTAACATTGTTGAGTTTAATAATAGTTTTGGAGAATCAATATCCCCCGGTATTTTGTTAAGACTTTCTAAAACAACATTGTGATTTTGATTTACGCCTGAACTACAATATATTGCTTCTATATTGATTTATTTTCTAGATATGTTTCTGTTAGATAAAACTTTTAAAATGTTAAGCCTATAAACAAGTCTAGTTTCACTTTTATCAAGATCTTAAAACGGTTATGCTCAAAACTATCAAGATGATTGCAGTGTTGCATTAAAAAGTCTCACTAAGTTCTAAGTTTTTTTGTCTTTAATTATGTAATCCATAATTAAATAAAAATAATAATCCACACTATACTAGACGGTGGGAATTCTAGAACACAGAGAAATCCCTACAATTAATGGAAAGGGAAGAACATATGCATGAGAAATGTCAAATCGATACATTTAAAAACACTCACACACAAATAATTTCGCAGTTAATCCCTTTTGAGACAGTTTTGAATCCTCAGTGTTTTGGTATCACTTCATAATTCGTAAATATTATTAAGGCATTAAATAAATATAGTTTTTCAAAATTGTACTGTGTTTCTGAGTTCATATAAGACACTTAGTTTTTCAGGACTTTGCTGATATCAACAAAAAGATCGTTTTTGTAGCGCCCTCGATTTCGCAAAGACGAAACCATTGTTTGCATAGGCCTGTTTTATGTCATCTCTCCAATATTGTTGAAATAAATGATAGTTTTGGAGAAGCAATATACTCGGTTGTTTCGTTAAGACTGTTTATACCTGAACTACATTATATTCCTTTTTCTTGATTTTCTTTTGTTCCAGATATGTTTCTTTTGAATAATACCTTCATATTGTTTAGTTTATAATTGATAATATTTTCTTTTAATTAGTGATACAAGCGTATGAAAAATAAAAATTTCGATAATATTATTTACATTTAAAATTAACATATTTCGATTTCCTTTAAGTTTTTTGAATATTCAATTGAGAAATACAAACACATGGAATATAAATACTCGACAACAGTCAAAAACAGATAAAGTTCAAATATGTAAAACATACTCATAAATATGCGAATAAAAATATGCGCTGAGACATGGTATTCAAAGGATAGTGTCGCCTAACAAGCATAAACATTAACATTACATAATAATAATGATAATTATGTTGCTAACGACAATAACAAAAATAATAATGATAATAACAATAATGATAATTTAAACATATATTTTTGAAAAACATATCAATTAGGTATAGCTCTGATTAATAAGGCACACATTATAATACACATTTGAAGGTAACGCAATCATTTTATAATAATGAAAGACAAAATTGAAATAAGACTATGTTCTGACATTTAAATGACATTAAAATGATAAAAAAAAATTTAAAGAAATTGTAACAATTAAATGAAAGATGGGTCTTCTAGGGAGCATTAAGTTTGTAATGAATTTTCAGTTATAAAACGCTGGACGTCAGTATTACGTGTTTGGGTTTAAGCGATTAATTGCCACTTTAAATACGGATAAAAATGACTGTCAATATAAAATAAAATGCATTATAATCAAATGTTAAGATTTGACACGTGCGACGGTTAAGCGTTACTGTCGGTTTCGGATATCATACGGATTTGTTTTGTTAAGCGTTAAACTTCCACTTCGTAATTTATATAAAGTGTTACATTGTTTTCTTTGACATTCTATAAATCTAATTTCAAATTTGATTCAGTGTTTTAAACTATGTTTGCACGAAGTTTATTGTGCTTATCATTTAAAGAACCGTCTCCTTATTTTCATTTGACGTTATATATATTTCAGTCAATTAAGTTTTATTTATATTTTGATTTTTATCAATATATGCATTATTTTACAATATATGAAATATATCTATATTTGAAATAAACGGTTTAAATCTACGTTCCTTTGAATACATACTAGACGACCAGTTAAACACTTTTCGTTTGTTTAACATATCTGTTTTCTGAAGTTGTTCAATTTTTAGAAATATTCTACATGTTTCAACCCTCTATTTAGATAAACATGAAGTCTAGCAAATGTCAACTTATAGTGCAATATTTGATGCAATCTTACCTAGACCAAAAAATATGTGCACGTTTAGTTTGCACATTGTCTTTGCTCACCAAGAACTCAAATACCCGCATCATTGAACAGCATGTGTTCAATTAAAGATTAACATGGTTAATAGAAAACGTATATCGAATAGGGAGATTTTCAATTTATATGTTCATGAAATCCAAGTCCTAAATATCCATAATTACTAGTAAATTGTAATTGGATTTCAACACATTGGAATTATAAATTTTTAAATAATTGTCCCAACTTCGCACACCAATATTCCAGCAAATTAAGTACCTGTAACAGAGCCGTTTACGGCAATTAGAGTGGCGTAGTCGGCGTTGAGAAGAGTGAACAGTTAGTGAACATAATAAAACGCGTTTGGTCGATCCTATATAAAGCAAAAGTGTTGGCAAAATACATCAGCTTTACTTCACTTGGCATCTAGAAACGAAGCCAACTAATTGTTTACCTTTACATCGCATTTGATAATTATTACGAAAAAAACTGTATAACAGTCAAGTTTCTCTGTTTTTTACGACTACCAAAAAATTATTTGTACAATATCGAACGTCTTTCTCGCGTCATCGGAACACTCATGGATGGATAATTGATTTAGCTTCATTCAGTATATCGCTGTGTATAGCCTGTACTTCTATCCTATGCAAGATTGAAATCCGTTTTGTTCTTCAGAAACTACGTATGTTGTTTTCTTCACAACATTTTTAAAGCCATACCTTTAGGATGTCTATAAATATTTACGATGCCATAGGGATTGATGTATTATTTGAATGTTGTAAAATGGTTGTACAAATTTAAAATCAGTGTTCATCATTTCTGTTTGGCATTCAAAATAAAATTTTAATAAGATATAATACGCATCCGTCTAAGAATTCAAGGCAAATGTCTAATATAAAACCATTATTTTGTTATGAACCTTTAAGGTTTTTGTTATATTTAAACATTTGAAGTAGAGAAAGCATGCAAATCAATATAAAGAAACTATTTAAAAAACAGAGATCCGTTTCACTAACTTTCGTTAGTCTTAAGATTTTCGTACAACAAATTGTGATACATAGAAACGCTTCATTTGCGTAGTATATATATCACAAATATTTGAAAGGAAACTATTAAAACTATTAATAAAGCTTACACATGTTCGCAAAATGATGTAATGAATTTCCCGACTTTTTTTCGTAAGAAGTTCGCAAACTTGCGAACGTCAATGAAATGTGCCCCCCAAAAACGAAGCAATCAAAAGCCGCTGCCATCAATGTAGCAAGAATACAATTGATATACGGAATAATTATAATAATACATATCTAGAGAAGATGTGACATCAAGGATTACCGACAAACTATACTAATGGGGAGGTTAGATATAGATATAACTTCACTCTTTCCCCATCGTCACATCATACTTTATCTTACATATATATATTTTCCGTTATATAAAATGAGAAACATGTAACGCCTGTCAATTAAAAGACATCATCACAAAAATAATCATTATGTATTTGATACTGCTATACTTTTTCTTATCAAAATTTAACATAAAATAATGTTTAAGAGTTTTAACGCATTTTCAATAGTAGCTTGTCGAAATGTGATATTCAAGCTGTTGATCCAAGATGGTCCAGTAATTGTGGATACACCTTATTCATCTTCTATTGAAACAGCAGATTGGATTTCAGTAAACAATCACACAACCCATGGAGATTTTGTAAGCAACTGTACGTGTATATAAAACGGAATTGTTGACAAACATTTCTCCATCGTATCATGCTGCTATATTTGTTTTACACTGAGTAATACTTTAGAAAATATAAACATTAATGTGAAATATTTGTAGATTTAGTTATTCTATTTTAAATTTGATACAGTTTCAGGATGAGAGCTTCTGCACTGTTCGTTCTCGGAGTTGTCATTATTGCTATGACAACACATATTCAAGATGTTCACGCTCAGTGGGGTAAAGCAAAGGATGTCGCAGTGAAGTTTATACTTAAAAGCAAATGGAGGAGGGATGCCCTTGAAGAAAACGTCAAGCATGCCAGACGACAACTGAAAAGAGAAATATATAAATAAATTATTCAGTGGTGTAATGTTTATTTGCATTTGACAACGTTAACAATGTCAAGTTGTTTGCATTTCTATTCGAATCAAAAACATGTACAAAAAAGAATATGCTATATGCTGGAGAATGGTATTATACTATAAAATGCCTTCTTTCTATTTAAAACGCAGTGAATAAAATGATACCCACTATATCCATTATATTCCAAATTAAATTTATTACAATATTTGTTCTGTTTTTGTCACGATATTTTACTTCCTATTTTACAACAGTTTGTTTTATCTAAAATAAGAAAATAATATAAATAGTATTTAGGTTCATCAATAAAATGCCATTAAAATCCTTATTTCCCTTGAATTTACAAGGCATAGTAAAGGTTGTTGAAAGTCGTAAATACAACAATACACTATCCCAAATAGTTAAATTATTTTTAAAAAACAACTATGAATTTAAAACAATCCATTAATAATACTACTTTATTTTTGTTTTTGCATCTTTATTGCAACGGTGTTTTGAATATTAAATATAAACACTCAAACATGCGCAAAACAGAAGAGTTATGGAATATTACAAAGTTATGTGTTTGAAAATCAAATTTAGGAAACGATACGTTCCAATTGTTCTTTCTTAAGTTTAAGTGATTTCCATTCTAAAACATTTACCACTTTACAACCACACTAAATACATTGAGCACAACCTATATTTTGGACATTTCCATATATACGATATCGTATGGTATTTACGTTTATCAATGCATTCTTCTTTCAATGAGATGCTGATCTGTTGTGGTAAACGCAATATCTTTCTTCGACAATAAAACACTACAGCTACCATTAATAACGCAACTTAATATAAATGTATTATCAATTCTTCTTCAGTAATTCTCTTCACGGTTGCAAATAAAACATCTGTTTAAAACAATATTCCGATGTTTCAAAGTGACATGCCTTTCTTGTCAAAGGGGCGCGAAGTACAGAAGAGCAGACATCCCTAATAAAATTCACGTAGCGCCCCTTGGACGAAAAAAAGGTATGTCACTTGGAAACGTTTGATATATACGTATTCATTACTAATAAATTATATGGTTTCACTTTAAAATTAACTGGGTGGAAATCCCCCCCCCCCTCAACAAAAAAAAAAAAACAAAAAAAAAACAAACAACAAAACTCAAAAAATATTTTAAAAATTGACATTTATATGTCTTCATATAAAAGCTCTATATACCACAGTGGTTATGTCAATATTGCGATTTATGTTTTCGACCGAGACGGTACTCACTCTCTGGTTTTCGACCAAGTTATACAGTATTCGACCGAGATGTACTGTCTTCGACAGACACATTTTATCAGGGGTGTCAAATGTTTTAATATACAAAAGTAATTTGTCATACCTTATTTTATAGTAAATATGCATATTTAATTCTAGAAACATGTTGTTAAAACTATACGAATGGTAATTGCATACAGATAGGTAAAATAACAATATTTCATTTACGGCTCAATGCTGGACTAATCAAACGACTATCAGACCACCCCGTCATTACCCAGTCCTGGTATTTCAATGGATTCATCTATGGAAAGACATCAAATGAAAGACGATACAGATTTGATCTATTCGACAAAGTGGAGGACATTATTGCAAAGTAAAACACAAAATGAACATAGTATGATTAATCAACATAATACTTTTGGGAATTTTTCATTATTTTGTGCTTTTTATGTTCCGGTATATTAACTGATTTTCCATGACATATATCAAACTGTGGATTTACTTGAAATTAGCTTAAAATAAAAAAACAAAAAAACTTTGCTATCTAGAATAGTGACCATTAAATCAATGGTATATAAATAATTGTGTGAAAGGTGTATTTTTTTGTGTATGTGTGTTTTAGAATAGAAAGGGTGATCTTACTTATAATTACACAAATATACAGCTTTTAAACTAAATAAGTGTGCTTCAAACAGTTAATTGTGGAGTAATTTAATAAATCACTCAACCTTGCTGATAATATCTGTGACTTACAGTAGTATGGATAAGAGACAATGCTACTTATTATGGTGACATGTTTTTGAAACATTGTTTGACAATATTGCTGGATACAATTATGGGATTATGAACTTTGGACTTTTATTTATTTATTCCTGGATATTCATAAGATTGGTGAGTGGGCAATTAACAGTAAACTTCATTAAATGTGCAATATGAAACATGGATAAGCCCATTTAAAAATATTGATTGCAGCATCTTTTTATTGTCTGTCTGTCTGTCTGTCTGTCTGTCTGTCTGTCTGTCTGTCTAGTTTAAGATGTCTGCTGTAAAGATGTGGATGATCTAAGCACTTAGAAGCTATGGTATACACAGATGACATCATGTAGGTGTTTGACTGTATGTCTAATATTTAGTACTTGATTGTGTACCAATTAATAGTTATAAGCTCAACACATAGAATATCATATATGTGTTATTATGTATTCTCAACATTAGATACAGTATATGAATAAAAGTAAACATTTATATCCATTTTTGCACATGTAAGCTATGATAAATAAATAATATGACAGCAAGTAATATTTTGCAATTAAATTCTAAGTTTTATACATTATTATTAATTATTCTTTACAATTAGCTTCTTTATTCAAATGACTAAATTGTAATTCTAAAATACTGAATATGAACAACAATGGCATTTATAATAATCCGAGTTTTGTGCATTTCACATTTACGATGAGAGTGCACGCTTCAAGTGAATATTATTTTCATATTTTTTTCATTATATTCTATTTTTTTAATGACTCCTCTGTGTGCAACGGTAATTTACGATTAATCTGTACTGAATATGGAACTGAAAATATTATCGGTTAACTGTCAGGGTCTTGGTTCTGTGGAAAAACGGAGAGATGTTTTCAATTACTTAAAGTCGAAAAACTGTGATATATATTGTCTTCAAGATGTTCATTCAACTTGTATATCTGAAAAGTTTATTGAATCACAGTGGGGAAGTAAATGCATTTTTTCTTCTTATTCTTCAAACTCAAGAGGAGTAGCAGTCCTATTTAATAAAAATGTTGATTTTAAAGTTCACAATCATATAAATGACCCCGGCGGTAATTATTTGATAATCGATTTAAATGTTGATAATAACAGATTTACACTTGTTTCAATATATGGCCCAAATAGTGATTGCCCTACCTTTTTTGAAAACCTCATTTCACAGGTTAATACCTTCAATAATACCTCAATTATTTTCTGTGGTGATTTTAATGTGGTACAAGATCCAAAACTAGATTGTTTTAATTATAGACATATTAACAATATTGCATCACATAATAAATTACTTGAAGTTAAAGATCAATACAATTTAGTTGACCCATTTAGAGAATTCAATCCGGATACAAGGCGATATACATGGAGAAGAAAAAACCCTTTAAAACAAGCTAGGCTGGATTTCTTCCTTGTAACAGAATCACTATTATCATCGGTTAGTAATTGCTCAGTTACATCAAGTTACAGATCAGATCATTCTATGATTACTTTGAATATCATGTTTACGCATTTTAAAAAAGGTAAGCCATTATGGAAACATAACAATAGCTTGTTGCAAGATATAAATTACTTAAATACTATAAATGAAAAGATAAATGACATAAAAACTCAGTATGCATTACCAATATATAATAAAGATAACATAAAAAATATACCAAATGATGAAATTCAATTTACTATAAATGACCAACTGTTTTTAGAGACTCTATTAATGGAAATTAAGGGGAAATCAATTTCGTATTCATGTTTTAAAAAGAAAGAAAATGAAAGAATTGAAAAGGAATTAATAGGTGAAATTGAAAAAATTGAACAAGATCTATCACATAATAATATTGAACGATTAGAAACATTAAAAGATTCCTTAAGAAATATAAGAAAGCTAAACATGCAAGGTATATTAATTAGAACACATGCTCAAATAATAGAAGATGATGAAAAACCATCCAAATATTTCTGCAACTTAGAGTCTCATAGTTATTCAAGTAAAATAATTCCAAAAATAGAAAAAGAAAATGGTACATTTATTACAAATCAAGATGAAATTTTAGACGAAGCAAAATCATTTTACCAAACATTGAACAAAAATAAAGACCCTGAACTTTTAGATACAAATTTAGAAATTGAACTGGAAAATTGCACAGTGCCCAAACTAAGCAACCAGGAATCCTCTGCCATTGAAGGGCTTCTAACATATGAACAGGCTACTATTTCGCTTAAATCTATGGCGAATAATCGCAGTCCCGGTACCGACGGATTTAGTGCAGACTTCTTTAAAGTTTTTTGGAGACAAATTGGTTACTTTGTCATAAGATAAATAAATTATGGTTTTAAAAATAAAGAATTATCAATTACTCAAAAACAGGGAATAATAACATGCATCCCAAAAGAAAACAAATCTAGATATCAAATGAAAAACTATAGACCAATTTCTTTACTAAATTCCATATATAAAATAGCATCAGGAGCAATAGCTAATAGAATAAAAACAACATTAAATAAATTAATTCATAAAGATCAAACAGGTTTCATGGCAGACAGATATGTAGGGGAAAATACAAGGATTTTATGTGATGTAATGCATTATGCAGAGGAAAACAATCTGCCAGGCTTACTTTTATTAATTGACTTTGAAAAAGCCTTTGACTCACTCTCTTGGAAATTTATAAACAAAGTTATGAAACTTTTCGGTTATGGTAATTCTATTATATCATGGGTTGAAGTCCTATATAAAAATGCTACGTTAGCAGTTACTCAGGGAGGCAATATTTCATCTTTTTTTAACATAGGAAGAGGTTGTCGTCAAGGCGACCCTTTATCTCCCTATATTTTTATTCTATGCTCTGAAATACTAGCTATTAAAATAAGAAAAAATAAAAACATTAAAGGAATTAAAATTAACAATACCAAATTTAAGATTTCTCAATATGCAGATGACACATCAACAATTCTTGATGGATCCGAATCATCTCTAAACGAAACACTGAATGAGCTCAAACATTTTGCAAATATCTCGGGGTTATGCGTTAATTTTGATAAAACACGGGTTGTATGGATTGGAGTTAAGAAATACAGTAGTCAGACAATCAAAACAAAATGGAAACTAAATTGGGGAAAAAACGAGTTTAAACTATTAGGAATAAATTTTCATGTTGATCTAGACAAAATGAGTAATATTAATTATAAAGAAAAAATAAATATTATAAAATCTAAAATTAAACAATGGTCAAGACGATATCTGACTCCATTAGGAAAAATCACTGTTATAAAAAGTTTGCTATTGCCTATTTTTAATCATATATTTGTAGCATTACCAAATCCTAATGAAAATGTAATCAAAGAAATAAATTCAATTTTTTACGATTTCATATGGGGTGGGACAGCCAAAATAAAACAAAAAGTTATCACCAAAAAATACATTGAAGGGGGATTAAAAATGATCAACATCGAAGCATTTATTTTAGATCTTAAGGCAACATGGATTAGGAGACTACTACGTATGGGGGGAACCTGGAGTGGAATAATACAACACGAAATTAGTTTATCAAATCTTAGCAATTTTGGAAATGCTTACACAGCAAAAAAGATAAATAAAATTAGCAATACATTCTGGCGAGATGTTCTTAAATCACACAATAGCATAATTCAATTAAAAAAAATGACAACCTTAGAACATCTACTTCAGACACCAATATTTCAAAATAATTATTTGCTAGTAGGTGGAAAACCCATAATAAATAAGCTATGGAATGAAAAGGGTATATATTTTATTAATGATATCGTGTCAGAAAAAGGGGAGCTTTTGACAGAAAATGAATTTAAAACAATATACAACATAAAAAACAACTATCTTCAGTTCCATGGAATAATACAAGCAATAAAAAAATTAGCAAAGAAATATGGCATAACCATCAACAATAAAAAGATGCCAAATCCACTTTTACCCACCAATATAAATGTATACTTTAAATCTATAAAAGGATGCCAACATTTTTACAATATTTTAAATAATAATGAAGAAGTACCCACTTCAAAATTTAAATGGGAGCAAATCTATAATATCTCTGAGGAAACGTGGAAAGACATATTCTTATCACCTTTCAAATATAAATATAGCTCAATTTTACAATGGTTTCAAGTCAGGATCAACCATAGAATTTTACCAACAAAGAAATATTTAAAAATAATTAAAGCTGTCCTAAGCTATCTATGTTCTTATTGTAATCAAGAGGAAAGCATTATTCATTTATTCTGGACATGTCCTTCAACAAGATCATTTCTTCAAAAAATACAAACATGGTTTATAAGGAACAGTATAACTTTACCATTTATAGAAGAATTATTTATATTTAATATAGGAGAACATTATATAATGGCTGATATGCAGATCATATTAGTGATTAAATACTATATATTCTCAGCCAAAATATTGACTTCTCCATTATCTATAACTGCACTTCACAACAGACTTAAACATTCCTTTAGGGCAAACAAATATATAGCAGTTAAAAATAATACCATAAAAACTTTTGAAAAAAAATGGAATAAATTCAAAACTTTACTTCAAGATTAATTTGATAAATACTGGTTTTAATTTCCTTCCATACAACTTGTGTTTTATCCAGGTTCTGTTAAAAAATGTTTAAAATGTTAATATAGACACAATTAATAAGTAAGAAATGTTTTATTAAAACAAATGAAACAAGTAAGTAGACCCTGAAAATAACACCAACCATAATGTAACATATTATTTTTATTAGTATTTCTGTATCGTAAGTAACCGTGCACACAGAGTTATTCTTTTTTATTCTCTATTGTGAGGTCCATTATTTAAACTAAATGCAAAAAACATAAGATTGACAGCTGAAAAATGAGTGAAAGAGTATGATCGAGAAAGTGTTTATGGAAATATGGAATACTTGTATTGATATTGCTCAGATTTGTTTATTCTCGCTCAAACATATAATTATCCATGTTGTTAATTGGAAAATAAATGGGTCACTACAGTGTAGAATGGCTGAAAAAAAAAAAAAAAAAAAAAAAAAAAAAAAAAAATTCATTTACATGTGGACTACAATGAAAATATTTCATATGATGTATACTTTGTATGAGCAGTGAAATATGTTTGATTCCTCTTTCACTATTACATATGATTGATTTTAAAAACGTTTGCGTTATACCCTAAAATAAATGGTTAATACTTAGTGATACGGTTTTCTTCGCATGTTTATATGGTTTTCGTTCTAATACATCTGTGCTTAATACGGTTTTCGGGGAAAATTATCAATCTAATTTTTGTTTTTAAATTGTATACAGTAATCATTTATCTTACCGATGGTTATTGTTTATACATGTTAAAATCATACATATTTATTGATTTCAGGATAAATTACCGATAAATTACAGGATAACTTGATAAAAGGAGACCAGGTGGACAGTAAACAATGCCGTTCGGTTATGTATGAGTGCATTGCACTTTGAAATTCAAAACACATAATGAAATATTAGAACATGCATGTCAACAACATTCAGAACATATCTTTCAATACATGAAGCTAATTTTGAGTGCTGAAATATACATGATATTTACTGAAAGTATGTATTATTCTCTATTTAAAACGCAAATAATCCAATGAAAGATTACCTTGCTGCAAATGACTATATAAATTTCATTTATGATCATCTGACATGATTTGAAATATGTAAAAGAAAAAAAAATAGAAAAAAAATAATAAAAAATAAATAAATTCTTTCCATGAGTTTTGGCTCATCATTGTATATATTGGTGGCTGATACTTAACTGTAACTCGCTTTACCATTTCGAGGTCAACTGCACGATATCATCATGTTTACGTTTTACATACGTTTACATATATATATAAATATATAAATCGATTTGGGCAAGAACATGAAATATTTTTACGTCAAGATGCAAATTATTTTTCATATAATATTTATGTCATTATAAATGCATTCTAAGATACATGCAAGAATATATAAATAGAATGAATAGGGTTTTACGGCGTACCAACACATTATAGGTTATTCGACGCCAACAGCAAGGAATATTTCAGGTTCACTCTACATGTACAAAAACAAAAAAATAACATACAGATTAAAAAAAAACACATCAACAAATAAATATGCAGAATGAACCTAGAACCTTGATACCTGCAGAACTGCAGAGTTTCATCAAATTCCATCGTATTGTTCAATTTGTCACTCCTTACGACATGCATAAGCCACAGTGATCCTATTCCTGCCCTCACTCATGGCTCCCTGGAACCACACAGGGGTTGATAATTTAACCACAATAGTGAACATGACAAAAAATGATAAAATGAACATGACACCCATTCGGAGACCCCTCTGCAGAGATCGACAGTGATTCTATTCATAGCCGGGACCACACGGGCTTGGAATATAAACGGTGACGAATATGTAAAACAAGGCCAGTAACAGATAATATATGATTGTACTTGAATACCATACTAGACTATTCACGTGTTTGCCACAAGTAACAATGCCATGTTTGAGATATATCTGTAAAACAAGTAGATATGACAGTTTAAATATAACAAATTGTACTTTATATGTGGATCTTCTTAATTCGATCATTTAAGATTCAAAACATTCCGCAAATACATTTTACTCATCAATAATGTTTAAATATTATTCCTGAATGTATCAAGCAATAATGAAAACCATTTCGTCCATTTTCCAATAACGTCGAGTACCGCTATGTTCGAATATATTGAAACAATTGCATTGTTATTCAAATGTTTTACGGGAAGTACAATACAATATATTGTTTTCAATATTTAGTTTCTAACTTTGTTACAATACATTACATTTTCTTGATGAAAACGAAGTTTTTACAATTACATTAGTGTTCGTTCTGAAATATATAATAACAACAAAAAGTAAAAACAGTATTTACATATTTCATATACATTCTATTTATGTATTTTAAATGTGTGTGACTTAGTGTATATTCATATTTATTTCAAGAAAAAATAGTATCTTCAAAGTCAACCCTGACTAACACTGATAAAGTGCCTCTTTCGAAGACAGCACCTCTCGGTCGAATACCGTATAAGTCAGTCGAAAACATAAGTCGCAATATTGATATATTCACTTTGGTTATTTTATTTCTTAGTTCAATTAAAAAAACAATAATACACCAAGTCTTATTATATAAATTATGTGAATTTTAGGTAGTTCGACATATTTTTGAATCATTTAAATAACGGAATGTAACAGATTAGGCCAAATAAATAGTTGGAATTTGCTTAAACTAAAAATGTACTTGCTGAATACCATATGTATATCAGGCTGAATTTACTTTGTCTAGTGTGGATCATTGTTCGAATGTTTACTATAAAATTATTTGATAATTCACATGTACATTAGCAGACAAAACAAAGCTGGGCTGATTTCTATACATACACATACTACTGATATAGGAGGTTCCATATTATCAAGATCACAAAGCAAGTTCAAAGGATGATAACGGTATTGATACAGAATCAGTCTAATATGTTAAGCTGCATATATGAATGAAGGCACCATGGCAAGTAAATAGTACCATGACATGTTCACACGTTATTTGGAGGGACACAACAACACAACAAAAGAAGGGTTTCAACATGACATATCTATACCCCAAATACAACAGGTCAACAAAAAAAAATAGTTTGGTGCACTCTGAGTGTCAAATTTTTGTATAAAATGTCTCGTGTTTTCACACCACCAACATGACATAACAGAAATCAACCATCATAATAAACAGCTAGTAAATTATGGTGGTTGATTTAAAATAATTCTGCCACAAATTGATAAAAAATATTTCAATGTGAGAGAGAAAGAGAGCGATAATATGCAGAATTATAGAAATGCACAGAGAGAGAATGCTATGCAACATGATATCATATGGTTGCTTTTTTTATATTCCAGGTTGCAGAGACTCAACCACTGAAAGACACTGTCATTCAAGAACTTAAAAAAGTTTTCACTACTGTGACTTTGAAATGCTATAAACATTATCTAGTAATAAAATATTTTAATTATACAGAATTATGATTGTTATTTTATTATTATGTATCATCAGTTTAAGTTGGAATAAACTTCAAAGTCCTGTGTATTGGATACTGCCTTCAAGCTGTTTTTCAAATTATGAAGGTCTTCTGTGGCCGAGTGGTCTGAGACGCCTTCTCAATCTCACTTACCTCTCACAGTTAAGGTTATCGGTTCGAGTCCCGTTTACTCCAAAACCTTTATATGAGAAAATTTGCCAATTACTTGCTTAACGACAGTGGTTCTACTCAGATTCATTCTGAAGTCTTCTTTTCACCAATACATTTGGATATTCATATATAACCTGAAATGTGTAAAAATGGCTTTAAACCCCATTCGATTTTTTAAAAAAAAATGACTGCAATGTGAATTATTTTAGTCAAGAATGGAACCTTTTTTATGCACTCTCTAACATGGATTTATTTCATTCAGCATCCTGGTTGTGGCTTTTTTTTTTAATTTTCTTGACACATTTTGGGAACCCATCCGTCTGCCCATGCGTCCCCAAATAAAAATATCTGGGGTTAATTATTAATAGTTTTAGCTCTGCCGGTCAAATAACACAAAGGGTTATATTTTCGTCTGTAAAATATTCATTATATATATAAAAAAACTGAAGGTAACATGGACATTCGATGGGAATACAATTGTAACTGTTTCTTGTTATAAATATATGGGTCTCATTATGGCACCAAAACAGATTTGGTCAAAAGCTTAAGAAACACTAGCAGTACAAAGTATAAAAGCTATTATTTCTATTTCTAAAATTTAACGAAATGTTGTAACTTTTGAAAACCAGGAGCTATTAAAACTTTTTGATACAATGGTCTTACCAATCTTTACGTATGGATCAGAAACTTGCAGGTATGAATATTCTAAAGATATAGCAAATATGCATATTCAATTTTGTAATAGATATCTTAAATTTTACAAATACGTATATCCATTGTATGTTAATTATTATTGTAAATGAATAAAATATTGGTTAAGGCTTACCAATATGTATCATAATAGAAACCCTAAACAATGTTATAATATGTAAAGAAAACTGATAATGTTGGTAGATTGACTTGGGCTGCACAAGTTAAATCCTTACATTTTAGATATGGTTTTGGTTTCGCCTTGATTTCAAATCATGCTAAAAATCAAAATTAGTTTTTTGCATTATTCAAACAACGTATTATTGACTGTGCTGTACAAGATTGGCGGTCGGATATTTCTTAGTCACACAAAGCTGTCCATTATGAAAACTTTAAATATATGTTGAAAAATATTCACACATTAACCTAGCCTAGCAATTTCACTTGCAAGAAAGTAACAAAGTTTATCTGCAAAATGAATTTTCTTAATATATAATACGTGTCAACTTGTGAAATATAGCATACATCCGTGTGAATGGCTTAAATCACCTAAACGTATGGTGAAAGTTTACAGTCTTCGTAGCGGCTCTGATACATGACTCTGTCGAGAAACGGCTCACTGTGTAACATAGTTGTGATGGTGATTGCCTAAACCTGATATAGAATGCATTGTGCACGTTCATTGTGCTTGTTGTTTCATGATGTTTGCAGTAAAGGAAATATAAAATATTGTGAATCTCGCAAACGATAATCAAAATAAAACATCTAAGTTTGCTTCTTGTTGCTAGTATACATGTAATCAAAGCATAGGCAGAATGATGCGTTTACCCCCCCCCCACATTGGTATTAGGGACTACTCTAATGTGGAAAGCACCGAAATCCCAAGTTGCTTGGAAACAAAGGTACCTTTTATTTTTAGAAAACTAATATCTTAATAAAATGAACCCACTATTTAGCTATGAAGATTTTACGTAAAAAAAAAAACGATTACAAACAGGTCAGTTTTGATATATATTGTAGTACGGTTTATCTATTTAACGATCTATTCATTCATTCATTCATTCATTCATTCATTCATTCATTCATTCATTCATTCATTCATTCATTCATTCATTCATTCATTCATTAATTAGTTCATCCATTCATTCATTTATTTACATATTTATTTAATGTTTATTTATCTATTAGTTTATTCATTCATCAATTGATTAATTCATTCAAACATATGATTGATTTATTTATTTATATATATATTTTTTAATTATTCTTTTATTTATTTATTTATTTATTTATTTATTTATTTATTTATTTATTTATTTTCTTATCTATTTGATATGTATTTATTTAACCATTCATTTTTTAACTCACTCACTCACTCACTCACTCACTCACTCACTCACTCACTCACTCACTCACTCACTCACTCACTCACTCACTCACTCACTCACTCACTCACTCACTCACTCACTCACTCACTCACTCACTCACTCACTCACTCACTCACTCACTCACTCACTCACTCATTCATTCATTCATTCATTCATTCATTCATTCATTCATTCATTCATTCATTCAGTGAAAATATGTAATCGGGGAGTTCCGTGGTATAATACGTCAGTGTAGCACTACAGTTCTGATATGTACTGTCTATAGTGAATATCTTCATGATATGAAGGAAAGTGTTAACAAAAATTATATATTTAGAAATACAATACCTTTCAAAACAATTTTTTTTGTAAAAAAGTATAAACTGTGTACTTGAAAGATGACTTTTGCAAAAGAAAATCACACATGCATACATACTATTTGGGTTTTGAAAGTAAACATTAGTTAATAATTGTGTTCGTCAAACAGCTTGGAAATGGTTGTTGTATTACAAATCTCACAACGCCACCATGCTATGTTAAGGGAGGATATAACGTATATGATGTGTTTGGGGGGAAATGATAGGGATTAGCTCCCGTTAACGATTTACAAGAAAGTACGTTACAGTTTATATTTATTGCTATTGTTCGCAATGCATGTTTTAGCCAAACACATGTTTCTTTTATATCATTAACACAATAGTTATATGAGATATGAAAAAAACATAAATCATGTAACAATCATAATTTTTAATTGGGTCAAGATATGATTCACTGAAAACTGGTAGAATACTTTTTGGAAATAATACCAAAAGATGACTTAGGAAGACAAATTGTAATGCAATATATTAATGGAGGACAGTTGTGTCAAAACTTGCTTGTTAAATGTTAAATGTCTATATAAATAAATTCTGAAAATTTCGTCTCAATATTCTTGGCCTATCAAAAACTATTGTGGTCCATATTTGTGTTATATGTAGTACAATTGAAAGCTATGCAGCATGTTTTCGGGTGATCTTGACGTCATACGATTGACAACTTACCATCAACAACGCTGAGTTTTAGCGTTCAGCTCCATAATCTTGAAACTGTTGGACTAAAAGATAAATGTTTTCTTAAAATACAACGACATGTGAATGCACATTAACAAATACATAGATTTAGTATCTATAATTCAATCCATTAAGCTTTATAAAAAACAGGTCGTAATGTAAATGTTCATGCTCAAGGAGTTCATACCTTTCAAATAAGTCGACACGGTGAAAATATTTGATCGATATGTTCAGTGGTAGGATAAATTCTGCCTCAAACAGTCTTCATAGTATGACGGAAGTTGAAACGGGTGAATATTTCAATACAATAGCTTTAAAATCAACAGTAACTCTTGCAAAAATGTATGGATGATTTATTGAAAAGAGAACTTTTGCAAAAGAAACACACACACACACACACACACACACACACACACACACACACACATAAATACTATGGGTGTTGAAAGTAAATATTAGTCAATATTTAATTTGTCAACGTGTCGTTGCATTTGCAAAGATAATTTTCACTAGTCAAATGTTCATGTCAAACAAAGGGAGGGTATAATGTGTATTGTGTATTTTGGGAAATGACAGGGGTAAATTCCCATTAGCAATTAACAATAAAATAGGTAACAAACTGTTATTTGGAATGCATGTTTTCAACCAATGTTTGTTTTTATTTTATGAAAACAATACACCCATTATGAAGGGCAAACTTAAATTGTGTAACAATTGAGATGTTTTTTTGATTGGGTAATATACATATTTCACTACTATTTCGACTACTTTTTGTAATAACACAAAGAGATGATTTTGGAAGGCAAATTGTAATACAATGTTTTGATGGAGGAAAACTTTGCAAAACTTATAAAATTTTTAAAACTTTTAAAAATATTTTTAATGTCACGAAGGTAGGTATTATTATTGATTAGCTGTCGTCCGTCGTTAATTTTAGATTCTAACAACTTCTCCTCTGAAACCACCCTTGATTCGTCAGTTTAATTAGTAAAAACTTAAAAAATCTTCTTGTCAAAAACTACTGGCTCGATTTTAAAATAATTTCACAGAAATGTTCCTTGGAGGACCGTTCACCAATTTTGTTCAAACCGTAGTGATTCGTCAAAAAACATGACGGCCAGTGGGTGGGGTTAGTTTACTATATAAGCTATAGTAAAAACTTAAAAATCTTCTTGTCAGAAACCACCGGATCGATTTTAAAATAATTTTGCAGAAATGTTCCCTTAACCAAGTTTGTTCAAGCCGTTGTGATTTGTTAAAAAACATGACTGCTACAGTGATGTGCTACTTTACTATATAGGCAGCTATAGTATAAACTTCAAAAGTCTCTTGTCTGAATCTACTGACCTGATTTCGATGTAATTTCATTGACATTTACCATGGGTGAACCTCTACAAAGTTTGTTTCAGTTATTGCGATTCGTCGAAAAACATAGTCGCCAGGAGGGGAGGCTGGTCTTATTTATTTGGATATAACTTTCTTTCGATATCTGATATCCAGATATCCGCATAAGGATACTATTGTTATCGCACAACTCTTCTACGCATCTGTTACATCTTCAAAACAAATACAAATTCTAACTACTCGCCCATCTCGTTTTTTTGGAATTTTGAGTGTACATTTTTTACATAATTCTAACTGCAGAATGAAATTGTCATCAGAACAATACCATTTCCAGAAGTGCTTGTGATTACAATATGTATACACAGCAGCTAAAATGACGACAAATTACAATAAATTTTCTTTGAAACCTCGATACCTTTGATTTAATTAAGAGCATTTGCGTAATCAAAACATGTTTAAACATCTGAAATTACATGCAACTTTCAGTTTGCATCTATACCAGTATTTCCCTTGTGGCGAGCGTATTACTATCAATTCTTGGTTCATAAGTTTGAATCCCCATCCAACCACAGTCTTCAAGATGATTGATATATGACATTGTCTCATTGTCACGTTTCTCACCACTGAATAAAGTGGGAACGTTGTCCGTTACTTGCTGAGATGGGTGCACTCCAGTTCTAATTAACCTTCCAAGATCCCAGGAAAGAGAAGTTGGGCTAACTGATCGTCTTTTAGCCCTAGATGGCACAGTGATGACTCTAAATATAAAAAAAACAAACAAACAAATGGCGCCTTGATATAAAGTGCATGTATATAAAAGTATCTGGGAAATGCAATAATACACACAGGTGATGCTTTAAATGTTTAATTAAATCAGATTTGAAACCAATTTGTATATTTTGATTAAAGACTGGCTCCCAGTTTGATAAAGCTCTTTTCCACCGTACAAAAATCGACCTGGTTTGATATTATACTATATATTATTAGAAAACATGTACTGCTGTGAGTGTGTGTTACAAGATTGTATTTTATAAATAGAGAAGTCCATTATTTTAGTACAAAATGATATGCTTTTATGATGTTAAACTGGCAAACACATCTACACTTTTGTAGAAATTCTTGGTTCAAATCCCAGCATTTGCAAACAACATGTAAAGGAAATAGCTTCAGTATAGTGAAAATGCTGTTTTTTGAAATTATTCTCTATTAAATATAAAGATTAATACATATATATATATATATATATATATATATATATATATATATATATATATATAATGTGTTTTTTAATGATGTTTGTTGCTGCATGGACAACATATTTTTTATTGCATACAGTATTAGAGATTTTTTTTGTTATTTATTTTCAATATTACTTTTGATATTTTAAGTTTTATGAGGCATCAGGGTCTTTTGTGCTTGCTCTTTCTGACTGATATACATTCAAAAATTATATTTCATATACATTTTCCGTAGGCTGCAGTTTACAATGTTCTCTTTAAAAAGATAGTGTTACAAAGTTAGAGTGATTAACATACAAAAAAAATAGTTTTGGATTCCAATCCCAGTTGAGGCTATATTTTTGTCTATTCTTTCGTTTCTGTTTAGTAATACAACTAGATTAGAGGAGACTGGACAAGAACTGAAGGGAACGTATGTCAAGATTGTATATTTCATTCATTCAAACCTGTGTTAAGCAGCCAGTCAAGGCAATAAGCAAAAGTGACCATGTGAGGTTGTTGCTTAATTCATGTTAATTAACTCTAAAACATAGAAATGGGAAATAGAAAATATGATTGCTTTAAGATAGGTGGCTGCTTAATAAAGTTGGTCGCCTACACAAGTTTGGCTGTTTTTGAATACTTCAGCTGCTAATTTAGGAATTTAAGTACATGTGTACAGCCATGCTTTTATGGTGACAATGTAAATATAGTATTCCTCAATCCTTGGTACATGGGAGATGGAGGTCCAAATTACTGACGTGTCCAAAGACTGTTCTTAAATTGTTTTTCTAGTCAAGTGACCCTTAAGTTTCCAACATTTGATTAATCTTGTCCAGAGAAATACATGAAATTAATCACTGTTTAACATTTAAACCACAAACACTCTACTAATTCTTGACTACAGCATGAATGTCTGATGTTTCTTGCGGTAGCAGAGTTGTCCAAGGTGGTGATATCAAATGACCATTTACTTCTCACCACTTAAGTTGTTGGTGAAATTCCCGTTCCGGTGGACCATTTTTTTATTTGTGAGAAAAAAAGGAGGTTACTTGCAGAAGAATAGAGGTTCTGCTGAGATTCATTGCTAGGTAATGTAACGGTATTCTAGGTTTATTTTGAAATTGGCGTTAAACCGTATTAAAATACATACTGGCTATAGACACAGTGTAAATTATAGTATAATATATGTTTATGTTACAGGACAAGAAAAATATGCAGCCGGTCTTTGACTCAACCCGGAACGTTTTGCTTACAAGGCAAATGCTCTACTGACTCAGATAACCAGACCGCTGACATATAATATTTGTCTCCTAACCGGTTAGGTACACACTGGGACATTTAAATCACGCAAAAACAAATTAATAACAGGAGAAAAAAATTGTCAGGAGGTCCTGAAAATATTTTGTGACAAGCACCCATTGATGATAATATAAATGTTTGTTTATGTTTATATTTTATGCGTAGGTGTATTTTTAAATCAAATATAGTTTTCATAACATTTGAGGGTACCATTTTTTTGCGCTACTAACCCAAGGGCTTACATGATGGCGTGTTGTTCCTAGTCTATCGTCCTTTAGCAGCACATCCTCTAAAACCCCTATGCTTAATAAAATTGAAAGTTCACTTGGATGTTTCTATTGCATAGGAGATTTTTATTTCACAATCTGAGACTGAAGAAGGTCCCAATTACTAAAAAAATTAAAAAACTTAAAAAATCTTCGGATGAACAGCTTTTGAAAGTATATATTATGTAGTAATAATACTCAACTATAATTTTAATAAACATTAATGCTTTTTTTAATGGAACTGCATTTGCCTATATTTCCATAAGTTGGGGTTTCAATATTTGTACAAAAAGAGTTAAAATAGAAATTTTTTAAAAGTTTTGTTCTAAACAACAGGCCAACCAAATTAGTTCATATTTAATATAGTTGTCCCTATGATAAGGGGTTTAAAGTTTGTACAAATCAAGGGGTTTGCGTGTATAGACGTCCTATAAGGGGACTTTAAGTTTTACATAGGAATACTATGGAAATGAAAAATTCTATATTTTTTTTCATCCATTTATGATTTTTTTATTCAGTTTGAGTTTTGAAGCATCATCTAGTCGTGACAATTTTACTCTCTTCCTCTCAATAACCTTTCTGTCAAACTTGTTCATATATATTAACAATCATCCTTGCTTCAGCAAGGAATTGGAGATTCTGCAAATCAAGGGGCTGGGATATATTGGGACTCTGTATAAGGTGACATTTACTTCTACATAGGATTATTATTGCGAAAAGTGGCAATTCTCTTCAGTATCCCCCTTCCTCTTCTTCCTGATAAAGTACAGGGCCCACCCTGAGGCATAAACGCACTTGGTGTATATACAAAGCCGTCGTGAGGTGCAAAAATGTACAGATTAACAATTTAAAAACCGATAAAAACCTGGATGTGTCGACTACTAGAGGGCGACCAGACCGGACTTGAAGTCCTCTATTGTCTGGGCAGTGACTATGTTATCCGGCAGCTGGTTCCACAGGCAGATACCAGATGGGAAAAAGCTGTACCTGTAAATGTCCGTCCGGCAGAAAGGCTGTATGTATCTGGTGGAATGTCGTCTTGTAAATGGTGCAGTGGGATGGAGGTACACGATTGCTGGAATGTGTATAAAGTCTTGGCTGATCCTGTAGACAATGACAAGGTTAGCATATTCCCTTCTCTGTAGTAGATGTGGCCACTGAAGTTTGTCCACCATGTTGCGGGTGCTGCTTGTTGTCCTGTAATCTCCGTAAGCGAATCTCGCTGGCCTTCTTTGGACTACTTCCAATTTGTTAATGTTAGTTGTGGTGTGGTGGTCCTAGACTGGAGATGCATCCTCGAGGATTGGGCGAACCTTGTGTTGTAAGTTTGGGCCTTCACTTCAGTGGTGCAGCTGGCTGTATTTCTCCTCAAGAAGGCAAAGCATTTACTGGCCTTCTTTGTGATGGCATGCGATGGGCTCAGCTTGCGGGTTATTCGTATGATCTCGCACTTGGATGGATTGAACTGCATCTGCCAGTTGGCTTCCCATTGTTCCAGGCTTCTAAGGTCTTCCTGCAGAATGTCAGAGTCGCGTTCTGATTTGGGTATTTGGGTAAAGCAGGCTGTCATCTGCGAAAGGTTTGTAGACGAGACTGTTACAAGCATGTCGTTGGTATACAGGAGGACAACAGCGGGCCGAGTACTGTGCCTTGTGACACTCCGGAAATGACAGGGGCTGTTGGAGAGGCGTGACTTTCAACAAGTACCTGTTGGTATCGTAGGTTGATTACCTGTTGCTCATTTCATATTCACCAAAGAACTGCTTCCTCATGGTTTCATACTACAACATCGCTATTTAATTGAGCGTAGCGAAGGCTGGATTGCAGGAATGTCCATACTAATTAGCATATCGGATAGCAACAATGAAAAAAAGTCTCTGAAGCAAATGTTATCGACTTTCTACTTAAAATGTTTTACCTGTCGTCAATTATGATTTCGACATTCTATTGAGAAATGTTTAACATTATTACAGAAAAGTTCTGTAATAGTCGCTACGTCGTATATAGACTCAGATTCAGATCATTTCATTTAAAAGTTTTGTATGTAATAAAGTCGCGGAAGATTGTCTCTTTCGTCGAACTACTTTTAATCGTAGTGTATTATCAAGGGCATGTTTGTCATAGTCTATGTACATAGGCTATGATTTTTCTTTTAACGTCTCTATTAACTTTTTTTTCCAGAACAAATCATTACGAATATCTTAGAAATGGCTTTATTTAACCGATATATGGATGACTCATATTGCTTTAAGTTCCGTTTTCAAGATTTTTTTTTTTTGATGAATTCAACAATTTTGGTTCAAACTTGTGTTATATGTATTAACATTGCAATGCCATGCAGCTTGTTTGTGGTTTCAGATGACCTTGACATCTAAAGATTGATAACTTACCATAAACCACGCTGAGTTTTAATTCCATACCCTTGAAACTATTTGATCAAGAGTCAACAAACTTGTTTTAAAGTTGTGTTACGGTAGTACTACCCCAAAAATGCAGCATGTTTTTAGAACAGCAATATATTTAAAGCGAAATTCCATTTTAGAATAAACTGGAGGGGGCGTACGCCAGATGTTTTAAAGAGCAGATCCGCCAATGATACTGATTTACACATGATAGTAAAAGTTATTTCATCTTAGGTAGAATCCGAATGACGTCACGCAGTTAAATGCTGCCTATTTTAGAATGAGGATTTCGTTTTAAGTTTACCGCTCCAATTTAAATATCGGTTTTGTCACGTTTTGGTAGATTTACCTTACCAACCCGTGCGGATTTGATTTATTAATGAAAATGAGATGCTATTTAGCAATTTTGATAATTATTTTATTTTTTAAGACATTTCAAGCATATTTTATATGGTATGTCAATGACGTGCGGAAGGATCGTGGTTCTACTCAGTCTCAGTCAGTCTGAGGTCTTCCTCCACCAGTAAAACTGGACATGCCATATATCAACTCTAATGTGTTTAAAATGGCGTTAGTCCCCATTAAAAAAATAATAATATGAAAAAAATGTAATGTAAATGTGGAACATAAAAGTAGTTAGTCAATGTAATATTTGACCTAATAAATATTAAATTAATTACTCACATTTTCATGTTATTATCTTAATGAATAATATAATTTATTGAGCTGGGCTATTCAGTATTTAATTATCGATTACTTTTATATTAACTTTTATTGTTATTGTTTAATAATATGACATACTTAAGTAAGCAAACGTGGTATCGTGAAACATTTAGAATATATTTATACGTATATTTCAAATGCAAAACATTTCTTCAATGTCAGCGTGCACTCTACATCACATGTTAGGTTAAATATTCAGAATATATTTATTAGTTTATTTTAAATGAAAAACATATTAGCAATGTCAGTGTGCACTTTACATCATATATTTGGTTAAATATATTCAATATATATTTATTTGTATATTTCAAATTCAAAACATATCTGCAGTGTCAGTGTGCACGCTACATCAAATGTTTGGTTAAATATTCAGATGTTTCAAAAGCAAAACATATCTCCAATGTCAGTGTGTACACTCAAATGTTTTGTCAGGAAGTTTCAACAACACACTGAAAAGAAATTAAAACAAAAACATTAATTATATATTTGTATTACATGTATATTGATATAAATAATGTACAATTCTGTCTCTCTCTCCCTCTCATTTAATACAGGTATGCTATGTATATTGAATGTACAATTCTCTCTCTCTCTCTCTCTCTCTCTCTCTCTCTCTCTCGCTCTATCTATCTCTCTTTGATGCAATTTAAGTTTAATCTGTATATTGAATGTACACTTCTCTCTCCACCTCCTTCACATGTAATCAAGGTGTGATCTGCATATTGGATGTACAATTATCTCTCTCTCTCTCCCTCTCATGTAGTATAGGTGTGTTCTATATTGAACGTATACTTTAACGTCTGGTTGTAAGCACATACAGAAATCACGACAAAATAGCAGACTCGGTTTAATTGTGTCTGATCAAGTGCAAAATTAAAATATATACAACACCAACCCCAAATAATTTTGACTTAACTGATATTCTATTTGCGAACAACACAGACTATTCATGGGGTTTCCGAGGAATTCAATACCATCATAAATCATATAACTGAATCAATGTACGGGTAGACTTTTTTTCATTTTCATGAGTTGTGCTAAGTTTGGATGACATTGTGTACAGTTGGGTGAAGATATAACAGTTTAAAGATGCGTAATGATACACTGCAACAAATGGGCAGACTTTTCAAAATTAATAGGTGTCTTAAATCATCAAAATTGTGAAAAAGAAATCTGGTTAACACCATGTTTTTCCTGCATATTTGGATTAACAAGGGACACTCTATGGAAAAAAGACACTTTTAGAACCATTTTCAATGTGTTCAATGTTCCAGTTGGGCATGTCTCTAAGTGGTGTGCGAGATGTAAAACACCCATGTATTTACTTATTTTAATGTTTCAATATATTATTAAACCTATATTACGATGGAATGTTGTCGCTAAATTGTGTATTTATTAAACACTCGACAGTTAACCTGATTTCTATATCTTTGCACGTGCATGGAAATGATTAAAATTATAATTATCTATAATTCATTTTGAGTTATTATAGAATAGTATGCGAGACTTTATTTCTGCATTTTCAGAGACATACCATTAAATACATTTTTGTACAAAATCTCTAAAAAATAAAGTTATATTGCGTATGTAAATATATCTCATAACATATGGAAACGGTCCGTTTAATAGCCAAAGTAATTATTTGAACGAATCTGTCCAACAATAATACAATCAATTTAATTAAGAGTACTGATAGTCGGACTTTAATAAGTATTCCTACGCCTTCTTTATTTAATTAACATTATTATAGCTTTCAGTTTATTGTATGCAACAATTTTTTAAAAATATCTCAATACAATGTCTGCAATATATTTTTATTTTTTTTATTTTTTTGGCTTGCTTATATTAAATACACGACAAAATGCTACTTGAGGAATAAAAAGTAGTCCCTGTTGCGTAGTATCAACACTGCAAATCTTGATCATGACGACATGAGCAGGGCAAATCTGGGCTAAAATTAATCTAGTATCAAACATTTACGGAAACATAGATATCTATTTTATCCTTCTCTTGAAATACATTCTATTTATTATGGATGAACAATAATGAATTAATAAACAAATAATTAAATACTCTACTATGTTATTCGTTACCGCGTATTATTCTATTTATCATAACGATATAAGAAACGACAACACAATATTGCAACTGTTATAACTTACCGACTTGTAATCGTTTATATTCCACGTGTAATCTGCAAAGGTATATAATGAGTTTATATACTATTTTAGATACTTTCTATGCTTCTAAAAAATGTTGTAGTTCCAGTTCGACTGAAAATATAATTACATAATAATTCATTGTTTTATTTACTAAATCAAGTTTATGGATTACCAAACATTCCTTTTCTTGCCAATAACTCATTGATTTTGGAAGTATCGTACTAAGAGGTACATATTGTCACCCTTTAACTTGGGGAGAAGATCCATCATTCTTCCTGTCAATTTACACACACACACTAATTACACTCTCTTATACATTGTTATTGCTATTCATTTAAATGGTTCTTTATATCAAGAAACAGTATAACATTTAATATGTTGTTTTCTAATGTTTATCAGAGAAGGGGAAACATCTAATTTCATAAGTTAGGCTTTATCATATTATTTGTTCCAATAATTTATCTGAGCTATTTTGTAATGCCTTAATTACACACATGGTGAATAAAACAAGCAGTGAACTTCAGAAGTTGATAGGCAAACAGTAGAATACAATAAAATTATTACGGACAGTATCTAACTTCATTTGTGCATGTGAAAAAAGAAATTTGAATAAACATGAGCACATGTATATTGACAAGTAAAAGTATTTATAGTATTACTTGGTTAAAGCGAATCACCCGAGTAAACCATTAACAGGTGTTATAAAAATTCAACGTTCCAGCACTGGGAACAAGTAAATGTTTATGTTAATTGAAAACAGACAACCTCAGCAGGATGTATAAGTTACCACTAAACACAAAAAGAACTGCGGTCATTCAACATGATTTGGTGCAACTTAAAGTTATATGCAATAGTCCACCGTTAACGTCATACTATCTGTGATTGGCCCGTAGGATATAATCACATCTGTGTTTTTCTTAATGAGCTTTTAATTATATAATTGTTATGTAATTACCATTTTATTCAATAATGGTTTACAAGATGTATTAGTCGTTGACAGACACCTGTATTTGCTTAAATAGCTTTTAATTATTGTAATTACAATTTGATTCAATGATAATCTACAAGATTTATCAGTCGCTGACAAATATCATTGCTTTGTTTAGATAGCATATTACCTTGAATATAACTAATTGTTTCACGGCAATAATTATAATAAACAGTTATATGGTTTTCTCAATATTTTAGTTCTCCGCGAATTAACTACACACTGACTAGTTTAGTAGATATGAGGGGCATTCAATATATTCTGTTACTGGTCTTCGGATATTTAAGATTTTCACAAAAACGGGATTTTTTTTTCAAGCTAACTCTTCAAAGTATTTCCCCCCGCACAGATACATACTTTTTAAGTCTTGTGGTACACGACTTAAATGCCGTAGTCTCCCATTGGTATACTGTTCAGACACTGAAAAATTGCAGACCAAAGGGCACTTCTAGTAACAAAGCGTTTACCTGCGAGATTTTTTAGCATGTGAAATAGGGAAAAAGTAATAGGGGTTGACGTCAGGGGAATAAGGGTTGTTCAATCTGAATAACGTCATCTTGTTCTAAAAAAAGAGTGTACACTTTTAGTTCTGTGGACAGAAGCATTGTCATGAATAAGCTTTGTCTTTCAAACATTTACAGGCGTTTATTTTGATAAACCTTTTTGACAGATTTAAGTACTTTATCTTTGTAGAACTTGCTTGTAATATCTACCTTCTTTGCATGGAATTTATACAACAGGACCACTAGAATTGTAAAACAATTATAGAAGCCACGTTCTTTCGAAATAAGTACTAAAATAAATATATATGGCATTAAATTTTGCGATTGGAAAAACCTGGCGGTACCCTTTAAAATATATATACTTTCATGAACAGAATGAAAAAAATTCTGAAGATTCATGTTAAATAAACAAAATCCAATTCAGATCATTTGAAGACAATTTATAAATGTGCACTACTGAAATCTGACTATAGGGAAGTTTCAATTTTGGAATATAATCAAGGCTGCTTAGAATAGAGTTTTGAAAGAGGTCTTATTTACTTCTATACCAAATCATCAGCAGTCCCAATCTTTTAGCGTTCACAGAACTTTGGTTTCCTTATGAAATGGTACATATTCAGTGAAAATGGTTTTAATAACATTTTTCTAATCACTTGTTATATTTCAAGTATAGATATGCTATAATCTTAAATAGAATCAATATTATGATTATTACTGTCAGTCTCCTGATCAACGTTTTTATGAAATATTGCTATAACCCCGCTCCCACCTATTTAACACATCTGTATATTAACAACCTCCATTGGAACTTACTTTTTCTTTTTGTTTATACCAATTTAACCAATAGCCTTCCAGAATTGTTATATGACATACAATGAATTAAAATATTAACCTTCATTTACAAGGACCTCAAGCCCCTTTAATATGAATATTAAATATATAAACTTACGTAGTTATTATACAATCATCATACGTCGGAAGGGATTGTTTGTGAGTTGGTCTTGTCTAATTATTTTCTATTGAATAATTACTTTAATGACCTTTTTTAAATTTTATTCACATATTATGAAACAAAATCTTGTTTGGTGTTTATACAAAATACATGGACCAAAAACCAGCAGAATTACAAGCAGACATATCCTACTATTTGCATGACACATTATTTTACTCTTGTTAAGAGACTTAACGCTCGTAAAAGGAAAAGTGAAAAAGAATATATGTATAATTAGTTAAAGTAAAATCAGACCAAGTGACACGTTAACCCGACAATGGCGATTAACATAATTATACTCAGATCAAATAACAGAACCTTCACCAATAGCATTTAAAACTATGATATAGATTATATCCTCACGCTTAAACCTTAAAGTTCTTTAAGGATAAAAAAAACGTAAATATTGTTAAACAGTTAAACAATCAAATGTCATGTGCTCAAAATAATTATACCAATGCATCAGTAACCCTTTAGAAAATAACTACTTTAACAAACTTATTTACCGACGAACAACCTCTTATCTTAACCCCGTAACCGGATATCCAGAGTTAAGTTCAGTTATTTCAACTGACTATGGATACTTGGAATGGTAGGACACTTATACCAGCCATGGCGGGAACCCATGTTCACATGGTCCATGATTCAGGTAAAATTTGTGATGAAGTTACAAAGTATAGTAGAGCTGAAACAAATAATTATGGGAGTGCCAATACGACGATATTGGACACTGGGAATAGAACAATCATTTGGAAGTCAATTAACCAGCAATGGCGGGAACCCATGTTCATATGATCCATGATTTAGGTAAAATTCGTGATGAAGTAACAAAGTATAGCAGAGCAGAAACAAAATAATATTGGGAGCGCTAATACGCCGATACTGGACACTAGGAAAGCAAAAAAAAAAAAAAAAAATGATTTGGAAGTCAGTTTACCAGCAATGGCGGTAACCCATGTCCACATGGTCCATGATTCAGGTAAAATTCGTGATGAAGTTACAAAATAAAGCAGAGCAGTAACAAACTAATCATGGGAGCGCAAATACGCCGACATTGCATACTGGGAATAGAATTATCACTTTGAAGTCAGTTTACCAGCCATGGCGGAAACCGATGTCCACATTGTCCAAGATTCAGGTAAAATTCGAGATAAGCAGAGCAGAGATAAATTAATCATATGAGCGTCAAAACACCGATATTGGATACTGGGAATAGAAGAAGTATTAGGAAGTCATTTTACTAGCCGTGGCGGGAACCCATGTCCACATGGTCCTTGAGTCAGGTAAAATTTGTGCTGAATTTACAAAGTATAGCAGAGCAGAGACAAAATAATCATGAGAAAGTCAATACGCCGATAATGGATATTGGGAATTGAAGAATCATTTGGAAGTCAGTTTACCAGCCGTGGTGGAAACCGATATCAACATGGTCCATGATTCAGGTAAAATTCATAATGACGTTACAGAGTAGAGCAGAGCAGAAACAAAATAATCATGGGAGAGTCAATACGCCGATAATGGATATTGGGAATTGAAGATTCGTTTGGACGTCAGTTTACCAGCAGTGGCGGGAACCCATGTCAACATGGTCCAAGATTCAGGTAAAATTCGAGATAAGGTTGCAAAGTAGAGCAGAGCAGAGATAAAATAATCATACGAGCGTCAATACGCCGACATTGGATAATGGGAATAGAAGAATTATCTGGAAGACACTTTGTACATTACAGCTAATGCAGTTGAGAAACCAAGTACAAATGCTGCATTTTTATGGGTCGTTGATTTGTGTTACATGGTAATCGCCGAGGATGTCCGGTTTGAATTTACTTGTCTCCAGCGGTAGTTCGTTGAGGTTTTTACAATTGTTAATTGTCTATTGTTTTATACTATCTAAAACAAAGCCCAGTAACGTTAAACAAACAAGATAAATGCATGTCGCGTGTTCAAAGACGGGCAGATTGTTTGGTACGAAGCTGAGGTAATAAAAAAAAAAAAGAAAAAAGAGTCTGTACTGTACTTTGTATTTTAAGTTTGGATATTTTGGAGCGGGACTCGAACCTTCGACCTCAGTGGCGAATGATAAGAAGCCTTATGTCGGTGCCTTCGACTACTTGGTCACATAAGACCACCCTTAAGAAAAATATAATACCGATATATCGTTTATTACACGTGTGTTTATTGCAATAGTCTGTTATAATCGTTTGTAACGTCAAAACTGTTGATAAATTATCTAATATTAAGTTAGGTAGCGAATTTGTAATTTTTATTTAAATATAAGATAATCAAAATCAGATAGGTACACACTTTGCATATTTGTTGAATTTATTGTAAAGACAAATATGCAAGGATAAGGAAAAGTTAACATATAGGCATTTTAATATAAAATAAAATATAAATTGTGATACAATGACTAACTGCTTGTAATACAAAGATGGCTCGTTTTACGCTGAGAGCAACGGTACTAGTTCTTGGAGTTATCATTTTTGCTATGGCAACATACAGTCCTATTGTTGAAACTTTATGTGATGGTTTAAAACTAATTACGTAAAGTGAGTTTATACTTAAAAGAAAGTGGAAATGTGATGCTCTTGTAGAAAATGCAAGGCGGGCAAAGCAAGAACTTACAGAAAGATTATATAAATAATATAAATTATTCTCTTATAGGTACAAATTGTTTAACTATTTTAAAAACAAGTTGTTTACGTACACAATGAAAACGTAATGCTTCGCTCAAGGCAGTAGAATTAATAAAGGTTGCACCTGTTCTCAAGCATAAACAATTCTCAGAATAGAATTTGATTCTTGATTTTTTGTTACATTACATTGTACCTTGACCATTCTTCCCTGAGTATCATATCACTGAATCTGACACTCAATACATATTTGTCCTACTACACCTTCGGACAATGGTTTACAATTGAACATGCTCAAGTGTTTTTACCATATAAGTAAAACAGGCAATGCCAATTGTTCATTTACAATCAGGTCATTACTCGTCCGTTACAAATGAATTTAAAGTGTTCCAGTTTTGGGTTCAGGATATTTATTCAATTTACAAATTGTAAAATTGAAGCAGCAATATTTGTTATAGATCTGATCGATTTTGCAGCAAACCAATTCATCATTATGAATGTGTAATGTTTATTGTTTGTATATATTTGAGTTCGATCCCTTCGAGGTACATTTCTGCATATGCTTACTGACGGGTCTTAGTTTAACATACACTGATTCCGATTGTGATTTGCGTAATTGGTAGAAAACATGTAGCTGCACGCTCGACCTTTATGTTTTACTTAATTCATATTAAACCATAACGTTTACTTGAATTATACAAGCATCATTATGCACGATCATGTTAAACAACCCATTGTAATAGTACTAATTCAAACCAACTAAATAATCGGCACACATATCAAAACATTTGCTTGTAAAATAAAACTCACAGGGAATGTCTAATTTGTTCATATTACAATACGTCATTTTCGTTGTAAGCGTTTCTTAATTGTATTGTTTTTGTCACGCCACATGTTCTTGAAATCTGGAACATCTCATGTGAGTTGTATAGCCTCGGTATCCTTTTTAAAGGTAAACAAACTACCAGTCGAGGTATCTACCAGTCTAAGTATTCAAGTAAATTGACAGAACAGACTCTACTGCTGGACAATACAGAAATTGGGTCCACCTAGCCTCACCAAGGACCAGGTTGATTGCTGTTGTGACAAAATTTGAAGTCATCATTTTGACTATAATGGATTTGTTATACTGTTAACATTTCTCTCCTTATAAAATATATCAAATAAATATTTGAATGGATAATGTGATAGAACACTAGTTAAATGCAACATATTCTCATTTGTATGCTGTTTGTCTTCTCCGGGTATGATTTAAACAAAAATATTAATATACTGATCTGAAAGGAAAACAAAAAATATTGATATATGGTTCTGTAAGGAAAACCAAATTATTAACATATGGTTCTGTAATGCAAATTTCAAACAAACAACAATAATAGTATTGCTATTATGCATATATAATTGATCATCTCTGCATCTGTGTTTAGGGGTAGCAAATCATTCTTCTTGTAGGGAGAATAACAAAATCCTAAGTTGTCTTTTAAAAAGGCACGTTGGATAATTTCTTTATTTATTATCAAATAATTTGAAATTGTTATGCACTTATGCATTGTGTTTGCCTTTATAATTATTAATAATTAAATTTATCATAGTGTCATAGTATTATCTGTATTTAATGTGTATCATGATATTTTCAGTCGAGCTGAAATAACAACATTTTCATAAATCATTCTAAAATAGTATATAAACTCACTAATCAGCTTTGTACACCATACGTGGAATATAAACGATAACCAGCAGGTAAACGTTAATAAATTTCTAGTAGTTGTGTTTGCACAATGTGTTTTGTATTAATGAGTTTTGTCACCTCGTTATGATAATATAACGATACGAGATAACGAATGGTAAATATGTTTATTTACCTATTTATTTATTTATATATTTATATAATATTATTTATATTTATTTATTTATTTATTTATTTATTTATTTATTTATTTATTTATTAATTTATTAATTTATTAATTAATTTATTTATTTATTTAGTTAATAAGTAAAAGATTCATATTTATTTATTGTTGCGGATGATATAAATGTATTTGAGATACATTTTAGTGATATCCAGAATAAACTACCAGTGATATAAATATGAAAGGTATTGCAAGAGAAATATCAACAGTGTATACTTGTGTTTCAGTTTAACAGGATAGTGGTACTAGATTAATAATTGTTTTATTATTGAACAAGCACGTTAAAATTAAAGTTTGCCCACTAAACGTACCTTTTGAATATGTTTTGAGATAAAAAAATATTTACAAAAGCATTGCAACTTTAAATTTGTAACAAAAACGGTATATTTTTAGAATGTTTGTACAATAGTCTATGTAACGTTATTTCTATGTTATGCAGTACTCTGTCATGAATAACAAAAGACTTAATCGCGTCACGTGATACTGTCTAACATAATATTCTAAGCAGTTGGTACTTTTTTTGCACAATGGGGCGATTTTTTTATATAATTCCAATGTCAATATGTATTTTTTTTCCGCGATGAATATAACATATTCATATGTGACGTCGTAAACCTTTGACGTCCCGATTTATAGCAGCAAAATCGCTTATTTTTCTACTTCAGTTGAGTTTTGACCAAATCAGTTCGGTGAAAACCTGTGAGAATGGTTTTTGTTTGGAACGCTTTTTATCCGCAGGAAAAATAGAAAACGTCGAATTTTGTCCACATGCGGACACAAGTCCTCGTTATTCTTTTAACATTTACGTATTTCTTTTTTTCTGCTGGCAAAATGCGTCAAGCGAACTAAAACGCCTGCACACACGACTTTCCTCCAAAGATTTATGGAAGTAATGCTTTTCAAAAGTCGATATCAAATCGGTCATTAACTACTGATCTTCTAACACTTCACTGTAAATTTAAAATATCAGTTTCATTACAAAATTTGACAATTTCATTATTTTTAAAAAATACATCACAATTTTAATAAGTTTTCACATGAAACAATTTCTAAAATTACTTAGGCCAAATATCTCGGTTTCTGGTTAACCCCTGAAAAAAATTAGTGTAGACTACGTATGGTCAGCGGTTGCAGTTGTATGTTAATCAAATAATATTATTAAAAAAGATACATTAAACATGCACTGCACTGTTCTAAATAACAATTATAACCTTTTTTGGGGCAGTGTTCTCTATGGGTGGCCATGTTGGATAAATCTAAATTCAAAGAAAAAATCTTTTTTGGCAAATACGAAATTAGATACTTCAGTATATAGAAAACAAAACCAAAGAAAGAAATATCTTTTTATATTTTTAAGCTTGTTCACATACACATTCATATCTAACATGACTTCACTGGTTAAAATTATAATCTTAGAATCCTCGCACGACCACAATCTCCGTGATTGTCATTCGTCTCTCACCGCTGATTCAAAGCGAACATTGTATCCGTTTCTTGCAGAGATGTCCGAGTACTGGTAAACAATTTAGGATCAAAGAAAAGAGAGGTTGGGTTAACTGATAGTCTTTTAGCATTCGATAGCACACAAAATGACGCTTATATTCAATTAATTATATACTAGTTTATATCAAAACAATACTTGTATAAATATCTTAATGTAGTAATGCATTCATTGTGCAATGTGTTTGTTTGGTGCGGAAACGTAAGTAAAATGAATTTAACATTGGTGTGAGTCTTTTAAAGAGCAAATTACATTTTTAAAGGTTCGTAGCACAGAAGATAGCTTTGACTGCTTATCTCTAAGGTCGCAGATTAGATTTTCTTAATGGCCATACAGAATACAAGTTCTCGTTTGCTCATTCATTTTTCTTTCTAAACCATTTCTTTTTTGCTTATATTTCCAGAATTTGGCGTTCGTTGCATTTTTTGCAGGTCTAAATTCATACATCAGTTAAATGTGTACGTGGTGATTTATGTTTCGATTCTGTACATTAGGTAAAACTCAAATGAGGTCGAAAAAGTGGTGATTTTGCTGTTATAAATCGGGATGTCAAAAAGGCCGAACTTGCCCATGTTTATGACGTCACACTTAATTATATGTTATATTTATCGCTTTACTACTGATTTTAAAACAAAGTAACCAGATATACTCCTTAAATACACCGATTATCATTTAGTAACACAAATTGATATGTGAATCCCCATTAAACACATATCAAACAGTGATATAAAATATCTAAAAAATCGTTTTTCATTACAGGTAATGATGTCATTAAGACAATTTATACTGGTACTAACATTTTCACTAATGATTACGTACGTTGTGTCGCAACATCGGCCCGGTCTAAGTCAAGGTATGGGTGATTCTAAATTTAGCGAAATAAAACTTCGAAATGGCATCAACACAGTTAACAGAGCTGGGTAAGTGAAATTATACATGCTTTCATTTTGTTTTACTTACGTTTGTGTTATAAGAGGTATAGTGACTTTTCAAAACTGTCACAAAGCATACAAATGAAGCTGAATAACTGAAACTCATGTCGTCGTCAGTGCTATATAAAGTAAATAAAATGTCTGTTTTGACTCAAACCTGAGAGATGCCATCGTGATTATTATTGAAATGAGAAGCACTAATGCATATAACTCTATTGAAACTTAAAAAGGAGGAATATTTGGCATGACTCCAGTATGACAGCAAGACAAATGAACTGCAAAGACTTAAATTAAATGAAGAGTCTGCAATACTAGAACTTTGAAATAGTACAGGGTGTCCGAAAAGAAAGGTAACACTTTCTCACTTTCAGAACTTTGTTTTAATGTTAAAGAATTTGCATCAAAATACGCACACAAATAAAGCAAAGATATAAGTTTTTTCTGTAAAAAATGAAGTAAATATATCCAACAACATCATTTTTACAATATTTTTAGTACAAAGTACCTTTTGTGTCAAATAGCGTCACGTCAATAATTAATGACGTTCTCAGGATGATGGCCCTTCAACACTTTTCCCTGTTGTACTCGCCCTATGAAATTGTTTATAACATTTCCACACATTTCTCCACTGATTTATTTCACTTCCCGTTTGATGTTTTTCAACAGCATATCCGTGTCCACTGGCTTTGGTCTGTAAACAGCCGACTTCAGGTAGCCCCAGAGAAAGTAATCGCACGGGTTCAGATCAAGACTGTGTGCGGGCCAAGATTGTCCACAATTTTTCACTTCAGGGTATCGTCGGGAAATCACCTTATCGCCGAAAGTTTCATGAAGATAATCTAATACAATATTAGATGTATGTGCCGTCGCACCATCTTGCATGAACCAGACATTTTGCATATTTTCCGTTCGCTTTCGAAGCGCTGGAACAAACTTATTTTTCAAAAGCGACAGGTACCGATGTGAATTCACAGTGTCCTTAAACACATATGGACCGATCAATCCGTGCGACGAAATAGCACACCAAACCGTTAATTTCTCGCTATGTAATGGTCTCTCTGTAAAACAGTGAGGCTGTTCATTTGCCCAGATTCTCATGTTTTGTTTGCATACATGGCCAGACAGCAGGAAATGCGACTCATCTGTAAACCAAACATCATGAAATACGTCAGCGTAATTATCGGCAACGTCAACTGCCCAGCGACAAAAATCTAATCTTTGAACCTGATCTGTGATATTTAAACTCTGCATAATCTGAATTTTATAAGGAAAAAAGTTGAAGGTCCTTCTTTATTATGTCATGAACACACGTTTTAGCGATTCCGGTCTCTGAGGAAAAACGTCTCACCGACTTTTCTGGGCTATTCAAAAGCATTTCCCGAAGCGAACTCACGTTTTCGTCGCTTCTACTTGACCTCGGCCGACCTGCTTTTGGAGCATCCGCTACTTACCCACGTCGTTTAAATTTATGTACTATCTTGTAGACATGTTTCCTGCTTACATTTGTATTCTTAAAAAGATATTTAAACTTTCGCTGAACGTCCGTTACACATTTAGTTTCATAATAATGCTTGACGATAAAAACACGTTGTTCCGACGTCAATCTCGCCATCTTGAAAATAACGTGTATATTTGATGACGTCATGACATCGAGACGTCATTTATTTTTGCGCGTTATTGTTGCAAGTAATAAAAACTTACATTTAAGACCTTTAAATTGGTATAAATTTGATTAAAATAGACCAAGATTAGGCAAAGTTATGCAAACTTTAAAGTGTTACTTTTCTTTTCGGACACCATATACTTACTACACGGTATGTGTTTCAGCCAATTTGGCATAACGCTAGAATCATAACTATATTTAAAATTTTATTTTATATTCTCAGAACCCCAGACTAACTTATATATAATGTTAACTTTTGGTAATATAAATATATGTATGTGCCTCTACACACAATGTTTCAATCTTCAAATTGTAAAATTATTGTAATATATATATATTATGTGTATAGGTTATATAAAATATATTTAAAACGTCTGTTGTAAATAACACATAACTGATATATACATATTGTAAATATGTATGCTTTAATTTTACTTTTTTCTATGTTGTAATTTCAGTGAGACAATAATTCGTCATGGAAAACAACCAAACGTATGATTTGAGGGTGCATATGGATTTTGATTATATTGAAATCCTAATAAATATCTTCTGAAAGTTTGACGAGTCCACGTGTGTTTATTTAAAACTGTAATGCATAATAATGCCGAATTAGTAAACGCTTAAGATAAATGTACACACTATAAAAGCAATTTAACACTCAATAATTTAGCTCAATAAAAGGAAAAAATGAGGAAATACTGATTGCGAGTGATAAAATAAAAACAACACAAGAAGTGTTATGATATAATTTTCATCTTATTGCACATACAGTAAATGTAGTATCTGTTCGTTGAGCATGATTACAATAAACTGTTGCAATTACACTATGTTTTAGTCCTTCAAGAATTCACCCCATTCTGACAATTGATTGTAGATATCGTTGAATTGAAATAAAATCATAACTTATGTTATATTTACATAGTTCCTCTTCCCGTTTTTAATGATCATAAAATAAATGTGTTTCTTGTGTTCCTACATATTTGATATATACACACAACAGGTTGGACAGAGATTGAATCTACTTTTTTCTTTTTAATTTAAATATTCTTTTCAGCCAAATATTTCAAAGAACATAATATATGAATACAATTTGTAGTTAAAAAACGCTGCATTAAAAAAAAAATGTTTCAAAGTTAAAACATTTCTTAAGTAGTGATTGGGAATTAATCTGAATTCATAACCTGACTCTCCGGCCTATAACATCATAGTTTCTATGGAGATGAAAAAACACATATCACATTTAGCATATTTGGCACACACACACACACACATATATATATATATATATATATATATGACAACTACATAACTTCATCAAAGTATTCTACATGTACCAGTACAGGATCAATGGGGCTTTAAAGCAGGGTTGCCACAAACTAATAACCATGACTGATAAAGAGAAATCTAAAGCAAAACTTATATAAAATCTAATAACATTTAAAAGTAATATAATCTTGCAAATTCATGTAATAAAAAGCGGAAACTTTTTTTTTATTTGTTAAAAAGGTGAAATTCCTTTTTAAGGTTAATTGGCACATCTTGGAATGTTGTTTGGTTGCACAAATTAGTATAACACTCAATGCATATTTAATTTATTTTTTACGAAAAATACCAACGGTGATCGTTTTTAATCGATATCATAATTATCTACATACAGACAGACAGGCGTGTCAGAAATCTACAATATTTCACGGGTTTTCTATGTCTAAATGAAATATGATTCAATGTCACTGTCTTAACATACCCTATATCTCAATGCAACTCTGTTCAAACCATTTACTTGTAAGTGTCAATAAGTGAAAAAGTAACAATGCCGATATTTCTTAACCAATAATTGGCATGAGTAACACATAGTTTAAGTCTATAGCGTTCATGATTATAAATCTGCATGATATAAATATGAAATTAGATACCTCAGTAAATATGCAAACCCTTATTTTGTGTCTATCATTGAAAGGGTCATAACTCGTAAAAGGTAGAAAGACATAATATTTTGCATATTCGTGGAAATACATTTATTTCACACAAAATTAAATATTTTTTCATTTCCATCAGTTTTTATTGGCTAAATAGAAATAATTCTAAGGAGTTAGTTTTTTTTAATTAATTTGTATTTTATAATATATTTTTACATATATTAAAAATCGTAAATAATTTCTAAAATCTGACGATACATGTCTTTATATTTGGAGATTAACATAACGTAACACATCATTAAAAGTGATGCAAATATATAACAATTGCTATATAAAACAACTCCATTTCGAATATAGTTACAATAATATCTTATTTTATCAAATTCAGCTTGTTGGTAAACACTGATTAATTGTACTGACGCTGTGCAGTTGTTAACAGCTCCTTAGGCATAACTTGATGACATTTGGACATAACAATTGTATTATCAATAATTCTGCTTGGCGATTTGATGTAGCGAAAGGCAAATACCCTGACAGTAGATGTAACAGATGTGATATGTTGAACAACGTAGATTGTCGTGTGTACACTCGCTGTATTCATCAATAATGACTCAGCCCCATTACGTGCAAAGTAGCGCCAACACTCTGTATACAGTCCTATTTACCATTACAAGGTTTTCATAATGTAGTATCAAGCTATAATCGTTACCTACACATATTTCTATTCTCCATAATATACAACCATTTTTATATTCCAATGCGTTATGAACTCAGGACTTTTATAATTTAAATATTGAACAGATATACGAGCAAATAACAGCGAAATTTAAATTACTGTTATCAGTGTTCTTTGTCTTGTAACAGTCCAAACCGCCTTTCAGTGAATTTGCATTGATATAGCTATGTAACCAATGTCTGTATCTATGTAACCAAAATCTACGTATGACATTTTCGAAATAGTCCTCCAATATTTCCTCCTAATTTGCATGTATAACTCTTGCGCGTCAAGGTTTTTCTAAAGGTCTGTCTAAATCTCCCATGTTAACCTTGTCAAGGTATGTTTAAAACTCCAATGTTAACCTCATACAATTGACCCTCAACACTAACAAAAAGGCAATGAGTTTTATTTTCTCATTGGTCATTTAGTTAATTACCAAACCATATGTTATTTAACATGCTATTTCAACAATTTATAAAAGCATTTTTCAAACGAACCATATGCAGTATAAAACGCAAACCAAGAAAGGAAACTAGCAGACTCGGCTATATTGAAACTGTCCACGACGAATAGTGAAACATTTAACGTACATATCAATGTATGACGTACCTGGCTATATATGACGTACCTACCAATATATAACGTACATGTACACACATATATATTACGTACACTCCAATATATGACGTACACATCAATATATGATGTGCAAACCTATATATGACGCATACTCCTATATATGATGTACACACCTTTATATGACGTACACACCTCTATATGACATACACGTCTATATAAGACGTACACACCTATATATGACGTACATTCCTATATATGACGTATACACCTATATATGAAGTACACACCTATATATGACGTACATACCTATATATGACGTACACACCTATATATGATGTACACACCTATATATGACTTACACATCTATGTATGACGTAGATACTTATATATGACGTATACACCTATAAATGGCATACATACCCATATACTATAGTTGCATAAAATGTACGTTAACTAGAACAAGTTACGGTAATTTAACAAAGGTTCACTGCTGTAAACACTTAATATACAAAGGCAGATGTTGAGCGAGCAAAGTGATTATATCCGTCAGCGACCATAAAATCTGGTAAAACATTATCTAATCAAAAGCTCTGTTGGAAACACGTATATTCTAATCGCGTATGTACCATTTGTCATGACAACTAATGTTAACAATGTTGTCTATTGTAAATAAAAGCTCGCCGTTAGGAACCGATTCCTCAGATTAACTAGCACTGTCCTACCTGAGCGCCGTTATGCATGGACTTGTCGACACCCACTGCATGATCTATCCGCGGTCGTGCAAGTATTATGTAGTCTTGGCTAAGAACGATCTAATGTGGAGTGGTTAGCATTCAGCAGTCTTGCAACCTGCCGTTCTTTGAAGCAGTAACGTTCGCCTTCATTGCTGTCGTATTTCATGTATCAAGGTATTCAAAGTGGTCTTATGTATAAAACGATTGTTATGGAATGTTTTCAAGTGTAAACAATTGTGTAAAATATCACGTAGATGAATGTGCACTAGGGAATCTTGTTTTCATACTTAACGTGGTATAATATCGCTAGGCAACCGTTGCAAATGTACTCTATATTGTCGGTCAAACACTCAACAGATGAAATAAAAAATATGATTTGTTTGATGCAACACATTAACAAATATTTCACTATAAAAGTGCCTACTTTATAAGCGTTTCATGCTTGTTTCAGTATACGTACATACGAGATGTGTTAGTTGTGCTAATAGTCGCTGGCAGAAACGAACCCGGCATTTGTATATTGAAACAAAAATGAAACGCTTATAGTTTAGGAATTTTGTTAGTGAAATATTTGTTTGTCTGCCGATTTTTATTCTGGTGACATATTGACCTTGGGTTCAGTTTATTTTATTTTCATGATGATTAAATATCAGCGTAGATTTTTCTATCTTTTTTGTATTTTCAGCAATCGTTTAATATAAACAATACGTTGACGAGATTATAGTAGAGATATCGATTTTGTTGTAAAACTTTTATTGAAACAGATAAGAGAAACGAACACATTTTATTATATTTTAATCACGCTTAATGACTTTTTAAATTAGATTATTTCTATTTTGAAGAATGTTGATTGGTGTCAGGATTTCCTGAAGATGGGAAAAAATGTGGTTTAGTGCCACATTCAACAAACAACATCAAACAAAGCAAACAACGGCAATCAACATACAAAGTAAACAAAGTAAACAACAGTAAACAACAGTAACTCAAGTTTAAACTCCTTTAAACTTACTTGTCACCAATGCAAACCGACGATCACTCTTTTTTTATTTATTAAGATAAATAGCTGTCAGATATTTTTACCTGTATGTTTACATTCTTCATTCGGAAATGACCCGGGTCGTTTCCCGATAATTCTCCGCCAACAAAATCAATACACGTGTTTTAATACGACAAATTCGAGATGTTGTGTAAACTCATAGATTCGATAATGAAAGAAAGAAAACAGAGTGAGACATCATTTTATGAGCATCATTGCAATTTATTAATTATTTCCGTAGAAAACAAAACTCTTTTATTCACTGCTGACATATCTTTATAGCACGGTTGAGGTGAAACGGAATATCCAGTATGTATTTTGAACATATTAAAAATGCCATAAGCTGATCTAGCTACCGAAAGGAAAAAGTTGTAAGGGTCTAAGTAAGTAGATTCAAAATGAACTTTAATATCTAAGGAGAAGTTATTGAATGTAAACGTAATATAAATAATAATAATTTTAAATAATGTATTTTTCTTTCAAGGACATATACAAAAATGGTCCGAGTTGGATTATTTCTTGGAAGGTTACAATACTGGGTTAATATCATAACTTGTTCTGTATTGGTTGATAAGTGAGAGAATAAGTGGTCAAAGGGAAATTACTGGATTAATATATCATTTGCTATGGTTGCATGAGTTACTTTCTTATTGAATTATTTGTATTATAGAGTTCTTCTCGTTGGGGAAAACTCTTTAGTTTTGTTTTCTGATAAGATTTTTGAAACACGTTGGAACTAAAAACTAAATTATATTTCATCATATTTGGACTATTTCATTGCCAGTACATATTGACAGACTAAAGAACGCATACACTCGTCAACCGACACATTCAAACTATTTCGAAGTAACCACAAACAGACACACATGTAACACAAACAGACAATGTTGAGGAAAAGTTGAATGATAACAGTATGCAGAATGAACATGTAAACGCTCATAATCCGAGACCGGAATGTGTTGTTAAAAATCCCATACGGTACAGAGATATAAATCATGTGGACCCTGTAAATCTTCGAGAAATTTCATCGGATTATGGGGAGGGTTTTGCATCATAAGGCTAAACGCATTTTGGCACAATGCTATAATTCAACAGTATTTAGTTCATATTATCGTGGAGCCGGTGTAACATAAAACTTTGACCCGTTGAAAATTGAACCCAAGGGTCATTTTTCAATGTTGAAAATTGACACGGGTCACATTTAAACATTAAATTCTGATCAAAACAGTCGTTGAAAACTGATCAGTGTTAAATTTTGATCAGACATGGGGTCATTTTTTAACGGTTTGTTAATTACAAGCAAAACATCACATGACTGTTGCAACAATTAAACATAAGGCATGGTAAGCTTTTCAATCGACATTAAATACACAACATCCATCTATTATCCATTTATAACACACAAAATGCAAGATACTGTTTTTATTTAATTTAATAAAATTTCGTTTTAAAAGGAACGGCTTGCCGTTTTGAGTAACTTAGCGTAATTATACGTAGTTTGTAGGTAAACGATACTTTTATTTAGTAAGAGCACTTCAGTTGTTGCAGAGCGGCAACTTGGGGATAGTGTGTGGGAAGGGTGTACCTCTCCTGCTGGTAGCGGTAATACTACTCTATTTCCGCTTTTGGATACGGGGAACCGCTCCGAAACTTGAATGTTTGATATCTTAAACACTGAACGGCTACATTATACTAATTTCTTAGAAAATATGGTTGCACGCACGCACGCACGCACGCACGCAGGCACGCACGCACGCACGGACGCACGCACGCACGCACGCACGCACGCACGCACGCACGCACGCACGCACGCACACACACACACACGCACGCACGCTGGCACACTTAGATGTATTTAAAAGCGAATCTCCAACGTGTATCAAACCTAGTACACTGCGAGACAAGATGTAAAGGATCAAATCATGCATTCTAGTGAGTTTTACGGGGACGGGTATGATTAGTATTTACTCTAATAGTCTTTTTTTTAAAACGGTTTTATTAAGGAAACACACACGCAGACACACAAGAAACTTAAGACTAAATTATCAGATGTATTAAAAAGTGAATCTTAATCGAGTATCACTCCCAGAACTACGAGTCAAGACGTAGAGGGGAGTGACCCCCACCATTCCTGAAAATTTGGGTAGGTGAAGTGTATAGCAGTGGCCTAGCTTGCAGGTTAAGACATTTTGATGGGGGCTCTGAGGTATTCTACCATATTTTGTTTAAAATGTAAATGACCAAAGGTGCATTATCAGTGCCTTTGTGTGTATTTTTCTATGTAAAAACATATATCAATTACATTTTTTTCTGGGAAAAGTGAAGGCATTGGTCTGCAGTACCTTCGTGTAGCTACGCCGATGTGTATTTGTGTGTTGAGGGAGGGCATGTACAGTGTTTTATGTATATTGCAACTACACCGCTAAGGATAAGCCCTACGATATTGCAGGAACAAAACAGATTGCAATTATTTGATGGATCAAAATATTTTCAGTCTTAACTGTAATGAGGAAGACTGGCTGTAATCCTATATAATTATATGACATCAAACTGTGCAGTTATTGTTTTGTCCTTAGATAACTTACAAGTATATTGTCAGCTATTGTAACTTAAAGTATTTAAACAGTATATACATAAACGTAAAGTTATTTAACAAAAACATGCCTGTGTCTGACAATTCCTTATAACCGGAGTTTTTATAATCTTATCTTTATATAGAATGGCAGGGATTTGACTTTGTTGTCTATTTTCTTTGTTTGTAATCAACAAAAATGAGCCTTATCAACAACTCGTATCATTTAATCAAATCTATGTTTTCCCGCTGCGAATTAGAAAAAGCTAAAAATAAGTATATATGAGTTGAACATGACGAGACGAAAATGTGACGTTCGTAAGAACAAGAAAACTACCAATAGATCGAAGTTCAAGGTCACATCTACAAGTTGATTGAGTGTAATGGGTTTAATGCCACTTCAATAGCTTTCAGTTATATAATGGAGGTCAGGTATTCTAACAGTTTTCCAGGAATTCATTACTAATCGAACTTTGCAAGTAACTGACAACTTCCCCACTTGAAACAGAGGCAGAGAACTTTTTGTCACAAAGAACGTGCCGGACGGGAATCGAACCTGGGACATCTGAATTGACAAGCATGTACGCTACCGTTGCGCTACCCAGACGGGTTCGCATTCACAGTTCGAAGAACAAATCGGAAGTAGGTACAATGCTTTTTCTTCGAAAACCCTTGAGAAATCAATGTCACCTATGCATAAAAAAATGTGCCCGGCCTCTGAGTTATTCTCTTCAAAACATCTAGATGGGAATCTAAACTTTTTGTTATATGGCATTGCATCTGCAGTGTCCCATGCTGCTTTGATTACAAATGGTTGCTATAGCAGTTAGTGATGAAAACAAAAAAGCAATTCCTCTTCAAAGTGACATTGACAAAATCCATACGAACCATTTGATTTAACCATATCATTATAAAATGCAAAATTCTCTTTAACAGCAATGAACAATCTGCTTTCTCGTTTATGTTTATGCTGTTTAATATATTTACATATTACAAAAAAAGTTAATGACTTTAATGACCAAAAAAAGGAATGTATTGTAAAACAATATATGTCCGTAAGACAGCGCTTAGGATATATTAATATATATACATATCATAGACCCAGTACATACCATATCCCATTAAAATACGTGCAGTCATTCAGTCATATCATAGACCACGTACACAACATTTCTCGTTAAAATACGTGCAGTCATTCAGTTATATCATAGACTAAGTACATACCATTTCTCATTAAAATACGTGCAGTCATCCAGTCATATCATAGACCAAGTACATACCATTTCTCATTAAAATACGCGCAGTCATTCAGTCATATCATAGACCAAGTACATACCATTTCTCATTAAAATACGCTCAGTCATTCAGTCATATCATAGACCAAAAGCAAACCATGTCTCATTAAAATACTTGCAGTCATTCAGTCAGATCATAGACCAAGTACATACCATTTCTCATTAAAATACGTGCAGTCATTCAGTCATATCATAGACCAAGTACAAACCATATCTCATTTAAATACGTGCAGTCATTCAGTCATATCATAGACCTCATACATACCAATTCTCATTAAAATACGTGCTTTCATATCATAGACCAAGTACATACCATTTCTCATTAAAATACGCGAAGTCATATCATAGACCAAGTACAAACCATTTCTCATTTAAATACGTTCAGTCATTCAGTCATATCATAGACCTCATATATACCAATTCTCATTAAAATACGCACATTCATATTATAGACCTAGAACATACCATTTTCATTAAAATACGTGCAGTCATTCAGTCATATCATAGACCAAGTATATACCATTTCTCATTTAAATACGCGCAGTCATTCAGTCATATCATAGACCAAGTAATACCCTTTCTCATTTAAATACGCGCAGTCATTCAGTCATATCATAGATCTTATACTTACCAATGCTCATAAAAACATGCGCAGTCATATCATAGACCAAGTACATACCATTTCTCATTAAAAAACGCCCAGTCATTCAGTCATATCATAGACCAAGTACATACGATTTCTCATTAAAATACGCGCAGTCATTCAGTCATGTCATAGAACAAAAGCAATCCATGTCTCATTAAAATACGCGCAGTCATTCAGTCATATCATAGACCAAGAACACACCATTTTTCATTAAAATACGTGCAGTGATGCAGTCATATCATAGACCAAGAACATACCATTTCTCATCAAAATACGCGCAGTCATTCAGTCATATCATAAACCACGTACATACTATTTCTCATTAAAATACGCGCAGTCATTCAGTCATATCATAGACAAAAAACAAACCATTTCTTATTAAAATACGTGCAGTGATGCAGTCATATCATAGACCAAGTACAAACCATTTCTCATTAACATACGTGCAGTCATTCAGTCATATCATAGACCAAAACGATCCATTTCTTATTAAAATACGTGCAGTGATGCAGTCATATCATAGACCAAGTACAAACTATTTCTCATTAACATACGTGCAGTCATTCAGTCATATCACCGACCAAAAAAAAACATTTCTCATCAAAATACGCGCAGTCATTCAGTCATATCATAGACCAAGTACAAACCATTTCTCATTAAAACACGTGCAGTTATTCAGTCATATCATAGACCAAGTACAAAACATTTCTCATAAAAATATGCGCAGTCATTCACTCATATCCTAGACCAAAAACAAACCATTTCTCATTAAAATACGTGCAGTCCTTCAGTCATACCAACCACTAAAAACAAACCATTTCTCATTAAATTACATGTAGTCATTCAGTCATATCATAGACCAAAAACAAACCATTTGTTATTAAAATACGTGCAGTCATTCAGTCATATCACCGACCAAAAACAACCCATTTCTTATTAAAATACATGCAGTCATTCAGTCATATCATAGACCAAGTACATACCATTTTTCATCAAAATACGCGCAGTCATTCAGTCATATCATAGACCAAGAACAAACCATTTTTCATTAAAATACGTGCAGTCATTAAGTCATATTATAGACCAAGCACAAACCATTTCTCATTAAGATACGTGCAGTCATTCAGTCATATCATAGACCAAGTACAAACCAATTCTCATAAAAATACGCGCAGTCATTCACTGATATCCTAGACCAAAAACAACCCATTTCTTATTAAAATACATGTAGTCATTCAGTCACAGCATAGACCAAGTACATACCATTTCTCATCAAAATACGCGCAGTCATTCAGTCATATAGACCAAGAGCAAACCATTTCTCATCAAAATACGCGCAGTCATTCAGTCATATCATAGACCAACAGCAATCCATTTCTCATTAAAATACGTGCAGTCATTCAATCATATGATATACCAAGTACATACCATTTCTTATCAAAATACGCGCAGTCATTCAGTCATAGCATAGACCACGTAGTACTACATACAATTTCTCATTATAATACGTACAGTCATTCAGTCATATCATAGACCACTTACATACCATTTCTCATTAAAATACGCGCAGTCATTTAGTCATATCATAGATCAAGAGCAAACCATTTCGCATCAAAATACGCGAAGTCATTCAGATATATCATAGACCAAGTACATACCATTTCTCATTAAGATACGTGCAGTCATTCAGTGAGTTGACAAAGTCGCTGTCAGTGATGAAATTGGTTTTGTGGTTTAACGAGTACAATCTGCATATTTTTTTTAGCTTTCATCAGATAATTAAAAAACGTTAGTCTAGCTTAATGTTGCCGAGAAGCATTTTAAATAGATACTCTACCATTGGTAACTTGTCGAATGTATACTATTTCGCACATTTGTATACGTTACATTTATATATACTTAACATGTTATTCAGTGTATCTATTTATGTTTCTCATAGACCATTTCGCCTGTCCTTTGCTACTATTTAAATTATTGTTTGAGCCCTGGCCTATTAGAATGCTTTATATCTAACTGAGCTTATATTTACGAAAAATGCAATACTGTTGTGTTCGAAAATGCACCAGTCACCTAAGGCTGTATTATGAAATGATTAGCGTTTGCAACAATGCGTAATATTTTGTTTTATACATTTCATTTTATTCATTACGAGATTACCAAGTGTGTGTGTGCACATATGGTTTTATATTAAAGGTATTGTGACAAAATTTATCTGAAATGACTGCTTAAAAGGATATGAATTGATTTTGATTAATAGATTGAAATCAGAACAATTCATTATGAAATTGTATGATGACGATATCAATATGTGTGATAAAGATGCAATTTTATTGATACACGAAAACTAGAATTAAGATGTTAACGAATTTATAACCGACAATCACAATGTTTACGAGGACTTTTACCATTTTTATCAACATAAGCTGCCCGGATAATGACTGGATTAGCGTTTGACACAGTGGATCGGGTTTTGTTTTATGCATTTTGAGATCGCAAAGTATGTGTGTGCAAAAAAAATTGTATGAAACACATTTGAATAAACTATGACTGAAATTACTTTAGAAATGGTATGAGTCCATTTGGATTGATACATTAAGATCAGAACATCACCAAATTAAGTCAATTGATGCTAGAACATCACTGGCTGTCAAATCCAAAGTTCCTACTAAGATGAATATCTTCTATGATCAACCGCTTTAAAACTCTTCATTGATGACGTCCCATCTTTACCTATCGAGGTGTTATGTCAGGATAATTTCACTGTGACCACATCACTATATAATAGCAATATATTATGCAAGACTGACGATATTGATGAACCTGGGCACGTGCAATACGTACATTTGCATGTGCAGTATACGTCGGTCAACAGATCACATCTGTTACATGTACTAGCAGGGTATTTGTGCTCATCCAGCAGTATACGTCGTCTAATAGATCACATATGTTACTTGCACTAGCAAGGTATTTGTGTTCATCCAGCAGTATACGTCGGTCAACAGATCACATCTGTTACATGCACTAGCAGGGTATTTATGCCTTAAATTACAACTGATCATTAAGACGTATTACTATTAATACAAAGTGAATTGTAATGTCCAATTGTAAACTTGTTATGCCCGAGGAGCATGTTACAAACTGCATATAATGAAACGTATCCTTTTGGGCTTGGCGAGCATCAAACAAATACATTTTACCAAAGCTTTGCCGTGGGCAGATGATATATCAACATTGTTTTGCTGTTAAGCAATACATAAAGCTTTGTTAATTATAAATAAAAGCTGATTGAGAAAACATTTGCTCTACTCTATCAGTGCTCCAACAAAATGCGTTTTCAAATTATTCGTAGAAGTAGTATATTCCATAAACACTATGTGAAATATAGTATAATCTGACCCCCTCCCCCAACATACGTTAAATATAAAAAATATAGTTCAAAACATATATTTAAGATCACTGCATTCAAAAAAGAAAACGTCGTTTTTTGTTGTTTTGTTTTTGTTTGTTGATTTAACTAAACCAATAATAATCAAACAATGTGCTTTAACAAACGCCCGCTCGAGTAACGTAGATGTATCGAAATATTTTAAGTACTGGATAACGTAACAAAGGCTTTAACAAAATATTGTTTGATGATTTTTTTATGCACATTTATCACATTTTTTAAACCACTAGCTTGCGTTCACATGTTTTCGCTGATAAACACTGTTTATTTCGCACTTAAACGTGATATGTTGACTGTATGTTTGTAAACAGCAGAATTCAATATATGTATATATGATCATTCACTTACAACAGCGTTGAAAACAACATTAATAATCCCTCTCCATTAGTGATTAACGTTTTGTAGCCGGGAGGAATTGTAGACACATCGTCATATATGTGTTGAAGAAAATAGTCCAGAATATTTTGGATACAGTTTACAGCATACGACTGCATAAATACGTTATGTGCATGAATCCGAAATCAATAAATAGATTTTATCATACAGTATTCAGAAACCTGATGTTGTTTTGCTAATGTATGATCGAACGTAGCATTAGTTCTTTTAATTCATATTGTAGAAAATCCTTCTTCGAAACGCAGTATAAAGTTCTAATAATTCATATCGCAGAAAGTCTTTAATCGGTTAATGATGCAATTTATCAATTGAATTAACTTCATTTTTAATTTCCTCAAAACTTTTTTTTTGAAAAGTTCTGATTTAAAACATAATTTTTATTAATTCCATCTTTTGCATCATATCCGAAATAGTATTAACATCAACTCTCTCGTCTTAAACCGCACACAAGCGGCGGTGCATGTGGGATTTGTAAACCACATGATCAAATTAACACCCGTTGCATTATGGATAAGAAACCAGATTAACCAATCAACAAGATATCCGAAAATTAAACACATAACATCAACAAGTCAAACACATTAAGCAATTCTTTCAATGACATTGTATTCTGTTGTTTGCCATTCAAATTAACCAAAATAGTATTTAAAGTTTCTTATCATGTTTTATCATCTGTGCAATTAACGCAAAATAGAAAAATATAGTAGTAATTAAAGCGAATAATGTAAAGATTTATTAAATAAAACACATTCTCCATTTTGTTTTATTTTCTTCTCAATATGTAATGTGCATATCTATAGAATCAACATTAATACTACTTCTTGTGTTGCTATTTGTGATTAATGTGTGCAATGATATTGCCAGTCGAGCTGAAATTACAACATTTTTATGAATCTATCTAAAATATTATATAAACCCATGAATTACCTCTGATTAACACTCAAACGTGGATTATAACGATTCCAAGCAGGTACGTTTAATTATATATGTTGTACACTTCTGTTAATATTATAATATGTGGGTATGTACCGTTTTGCTGTTTTCTTCTATTATTATAATAATAATATTATAATGAAACGAGGTAATGAAACGAAAATCAGTACATTTATTCATATATCTGTTATTATTTGTATATATATTTATTTGTATATATATTTATCTATCAATTTATGTATTTTCTTATTTATCTATTCTTTTATTGATCTATTCTTTTATTTATTTATTTATTGATTGATTGATTGATTGATTTATTGAGTGATTGATTGATTGATTTATTTATCTATTTATTTATTTATCTTTTTTATTTATGTATTGACTTATTTAACTATTCTTTTATTTATTTATTTATTTATTTATTTATTAATTTATTTATTTATTTATTTTCTTCTTTTTGCTTTTTGTTACTAAAGGTATACGTGTATCAGGAAAAGTAAACATCAGATGTACTGTAATATAATTGTATTTGTACACGGGGACATGTATTAATATTGCAGTGCTATCCAGTACAGCGTCTCACACAACAATTGACTTTGCACTGTTCTACATATAGAGACATGCATTTCTGGAACACTGAATTTATAACTGATGGTTTTAAAAGTAGATTGTCATCTATTGCTTCAAATATGCAGAAACAAACATGGGGTTGACCAGATTGCTTTTTCACAATATCCATGGTTTGTTATATCTTTATCAAATAGCACTAGAGCCAGCCAAACTTGGCACAACTCATGACAGTGTTTCATTCCTCTCATATGTAGAAGAAAACATGAGCATTCAAAGCATTTAAAAAAAACCCAACTATGCCAAACCAAATTACACAGCTCTAATTTCTCGGGCGTAATAATCTACAGTCATGTAGGGGAGGCAATTCTTAAGTGAGACCTACAAGCTATTGGTGATACACGGGTAATAATTCGCGTTTTCGTCATTGCGCCATCGTTTCATCACCATGGTGCTGTCGTAGCATCGAGTGATCGCCACAGTTCCTTCGTTCTATCACCATCGTGCAATCGCTCCATCACCATCGTGTCATCGCCTTCCTTTCTGACAAGCGCACAAATTCATAACGTGTGTGATGACAATTCAGAAGTAAAAGAACATTGATGGGGCTAATGACATGATGGTGTTGGAGTGAAGATCATCGACAACACGGTTGTTATCATCGCTCAATCACCATCGTATCATTGTGCCATCCTGCCTTTGTCATCGTGCTTTCGCTCCATCAACATTGTATCATAGCGCCACATCGTCATCGTGTTATAACATTGTTGTGTCGCTATCATTGTGCCATCGTGTTGTCATGGCATCTCTCGACTGTGCCTGTTCACTACACGATAGCATGATTGTACTAACGGACCTATGATAAACAAAACGTAATGAGATAGTTTACTTGTATGTTAGTAAATATCTTATATTTCAGCTACTTAGCGTCTAGCGTCTCACGTAGCAAGATTCTTACGCTTAACAAAAGGTCTATCGCATTTGGTTTAAAATATTTTGGAAATGGTTCAAAGATGATGTAATTTATTATTAGAGCTAAAGCTGATATAACATTAACTATAGTAAGACATCACTGGTGTTAAAAAGTAACTTTATAAGTATTATAACAGATGCATGTATCTATGGGCATTTTAGGACTTTTAAAACAAAAGGTTTGGGTGTCAATGCACTGTCTATGTGATTTATTTACATTTTAAGCAACATAACTGTATATTTGTATAAAAACAGTATGAATAGAGTTTTGTAAAATAATATAATTTGGAAGTTATTACATAGTTTACTGTGCAATAGGGATTTGTATTGTACGGGTCTATGTTGTGGTGATAACTTATATAGGAGGAGACGCCCATTTCAGGACATGGTTACAATCGGTATTAGACGGTAGTAGTGTTATACTACTTACCACACAGGGTTTGGTTTTAAATCATATCCGAGGAGTTGCAGTGACTACAGTAGGAGTAAATATTCATAAACACTCAATAAACAATGTTTACCCATTTTCAGGACGTTGAAACGTCAAAAGCGTTTCCCCCTTGAAGCCTACAATAATGCTTTCTTATGAACAAATACGTGGTACAAATGCTCGAAGCTGATTGGATATATTAGGTGGATAACAATTCATGCTATATCATTTCTCTGTAATGCAGAAATTGAGGTGTTCTTAAACCGAATATAAATCTAGTTACATAAAACGTCTAACATACTAATTGATACCTGGACAAAATTCAATACTGTTTAGTTACATAATGACCGATATTAACACAATCATACATGAGAAAGGCTTTATTGACGTGTGAAGCCATTATGTTTAAATCGTATGCTGAATGTCAATTTTGAGGAGGAATATACCTTTTACATTTTTTTCGAACTCATTGGAAATGGAAGGTATAATACTGTTAAATAATTTAATATTGTAAAAAAATTTACTTTGTTAATTTTCCTTCAAGTCTCACAATTATTGAGCAATATATTGGATAAAATCATATCAAAGTAAAACAAAAATCTCTCAATTCGTTTAAATGAAATTTTGATTTATAGCCGTTTTTATTTTCGAAAAAAATCGAGAGAGAAAATAGCTTCCGTTTTTCGCTAGTATTTTCAGAATTTGGCGTTCTTGAAAAGTTTATTATTTGTATATCAATATCTATGTGTACGTGGTGATATATGTTTCGATTCTTTATAAGTTAAAACTCAACTAACGTCGACAAATACGCGATTTTGCTGCTAACAATTGGGTCGCCAAACAGGTCTTATATGGCCATGTTTACGACGTCACATATAAAAATATGTCATATTTACCACAAAAAGTAGATATTCACATAAGCAGTTACTTATAGCTTCATTATATATGCAATATATTACTGATTTTGAAAATATTTAAACGGTATATTCCTTCTTAAATCATTTACACATTAAAATATTGCATTTCCATTACAGAAAATGACATCTTCAAGATATTTTGCACTGGCTTTAACATTTACAATTATGCTAACTTATGTTGTGTCAACACAAGCTTCCGATCTTATTCCTAATTCTTTAGAAAATGGTGGAAAAAAGAATCATCAGACGAAACTTCGTGAAGACAACAACGTTAATAGAGTTAAGAGAGCTGAGTAAGTTAACATCATACATGCATTCTTTTAAATTAAACAATTTATAATGCAGTTACATATACTAGAAGTTTGTATCCGAAAATGTTAGATCAGTTTGTGTTGTTCTTCCTTTTTACAATTGTCTCTGTTCCAATTTCAAACAGAAACACTGAACATGCATTTTGAATAATTGAAAACGATATGCTATGAAAGATAAATAGTGGTATTATTTTCTTGTTAATTTCGACTCAAACCGGGAGTGTGGTGACGTAGGTATTGTGGAATTTAAGAGCATTAAAACGAAAAACTGCATTAAACTATTGTAAAGGAATCTTGGACAATGGCTTTATATTGGTTGCATGGCAAACTAAATGCAAACAATGAGACTCAATGAAGTATCTCGAATGATAAATATCGCAAAGAAATCTTATATATAAATACAAAGTAATATATCATTTTGTATCTGCATATATTATGTAATATATTATATAAAATGTATATCGGTACTATGCCTCAGTTTATTATCACTTAATCCTAAGTTATAGTGTTGTATTATATTTACAAGTGCTATAAGATTGATACCATTATTATAACTTATATGTATAATTATACTTTTATTGAGTTTTTGTTTTTAATTTCATTTCAGAAAGGGATCGCAGTTTATCATGCAGACTGTCAAGCAACCAAACAAATGATATCCTTTGCAAATATTGTTTGCATCTGAAATACTAATAAATATCTTCTGAACATTTAACGAGACTATGTGTGCTTTCTTTAAACAGAAATCCAAATAAAGAACTACATGTAATAGTAATCAGGGATTACTACTTTATGAACTTAAATGTAAAATACAGTTGCTAACTGTTGCACAACCCATCTTCTTTCCTCTCTTCAAGGTAACCTGGTACAGAGTACCATTCTATAAAAAAGAGGCAATGTTTCAAACATCATTAAACATGGTCGAGGTAAATAAAATGTGTTCGTTTCTCGTTTCTGTTTCAAAATAGAGGTACAACATAGAGAAAGTGTAACTGATACATAATACCATTGATACGTCTACTATTATCTCATCTACGTGCTATTGTATTTCTACTAAACGATCGTTGAAAATATGAAGAAGAAAAAAACCGATAAGATACTACATCATAAAAAAGAAACATCCAATTTCCATATCTTTTAGTTTTCGTATAAGATCGTTGAAACTAAAATGAAATTCATATAATTGTTTTTTACCGCATGTGTTTGAAATCAGTGTTTAAATGCTTCGGGAATATACCGAACAAATTTTAAGCATGAATCCACATTAACGTGGTCAGTTCATAACCAAGACATAAATGTCCTTTATATAGCATTTGAGTAGTCATGAATCCTTAACTGGATCCTACTCATATAAAGCTATCAGTTCATGTATGTAAATTTGTCCACCCCGTCCAGATGTGTTGCATGTAATTCCATAATATATAATTCATGGTCGACACCAAATTTATTGGTTTGGCAGAGATCTTGATATTGTATCTATGGTTTGCATTGTAGCTAGACGCACTCGCCGTAATCTGGTCTGTATATTTATGTCTTGGTTATTTACAAATAATTATCTCCATATATATATATATCATGCATTGTGAATGAGCATCTGAAAAGATCCAAAAAATCGTAAATTCCGTTGTTGTGAATTTAATTATCTCCCTTATATGTATACAGAAGAGAGAATTACTATTTACAATGCCAAAACTCATAACGAGATATCCTTAGCTAGCTTTCGGCTTTACGCCTTCATCAGAGGACAAAAAAAAAAAGAAAACAACAAAACATCAACACAAGAATAGAACAAGATTTCTTGTGTTGTTGTTTTTCGCCCCATATATTATTAAGTACTTTGATTTTTAGTGGGGTTGAACGCCATTTTCAACACATTTCATGTTATATATGGCATATCCAGTTTTACTGGTTGAGGAAAACCACAGACTGAGTCAGACTGATTAGAACCAGCGTCCCTCCGCAAGTAACTGGCAAACTTTCTCACATATTTTTTTTTCACATAAATTTAATACACAGCAATATATAACAACAGAATTGAGAAGAAAGCTATTTCTGGCTTGAACAAAATCTCTTTTCTGAATATCTTGCAAGCACTTTACAATGTTATACACATATATAGCTATTCAAAAGCAATTCACATCACTAAATGATGGTTTGAACAATAACAGTTACACAAAATTGGCCATTCTAATTTATTATTCAGCTTATGCAGCTAGGTAAGCCTATGTGTCCAACATTTGCAAATAATTCGGTATAATAATGGTTGTATTTTATCGAGAATAGAACTATGTGTACGTTAGATTTATAGCTTAATAAATACATGATCAAAACGTTGTTATTTTCAATTAGGTGTTTTACGTAGTTATGAAGGTAGTGTGATTGCAATGTGTCGGTGTCATTATTGATAACTGCGGCACATATACATCCACTATGTACGTTGTTCAACAGATCACACCTATCTGCTAGTACATGCTTTGTCATGTTTGTGACGATTGCCTTATGCTGCAACCGATTATCAAAATTCATTATTCCTAATACAAATGTAAATGTCTGACAGTCAACATGTTATGTAATCAACTGTTTTGTGCAAATACAGTTAATCAACTTTGACCAAAAAAAGATGAATTTGATCAGATACGATATGTAAATTTGTTATATTCCCATAATATATGAACTTTCAAAGAATAAAACGCATCTTTTTAGACATATATATGTATGCTTGTACTATTCATACGCTCTGCATAGCATTTCTTTAAAAACACTCGAATTTCTGATTTATATTTCTAACAATGATAATGTTTAAATTCATACAAATAAGAGTTACGCACGTTGGGGAGTTTTTTTTTTTTTGCGCGGACAATAAATTTGATAAATTCTGCTGTTTTACTGTGTTTGTATTGATATTTGTACGGATATTTTACTGGTATCTGCTAATGGAACCGGTCCGGTCGGCCCCAGTAGCCGACACATCCACTGTAGGTTTCTAAATGGTTAATCTGTACATTATTGCACATTACAACGGCTTTGTATATACACCAAGTGCATTAAAGCCTCAGAGTGGGCCCTGCACTTTATCAGGAAGAAGAGGAAGGTGGATAGTGAGGAGAATTGCGCCTCAAAAATCACTTTTCGCAATAATATATTAGGTAGAAGTCAATGTCACCTTATACAGGGTCCAAATATATCCCAGCCCCTTGATTTGCAGAGTCTCCAATCCCTTGCTGAAGCTAGGATGATTGTTATCATATATGAACAAGTTTGAAAGAAAGGTTAGATTATTGAGAGGAAGAGAGTAAAATTGTCACGACTAGATGATGCTTTAAAACTCAAACTGATAAAAAAAATCATTAACAGATGAAAAAAATATAGAATTTTCCATTTCCCAAAGTATTCCTATGTAAAACTGAAAGTCCCCTTGGAGGACCTCTATACATGCAAACCCCTTGATTTGTACAAACTTTAAACCCCTTCTCATAGGGACACCTATATCAAATATGAATAAATTTGACTGACCTGTTGTTTAGAAGAAAACTTTTGAAAATTTTCTATTTTAATTCTTTTTGTACAAACATGAAACCCCAACTTATGGAAATATAGGCAAACGCAGTTCCGTTAAAAAAGCATTAATGTTTATAACTATATAACTATAGTTGAGTATCATTACTACATAATATATACTTTCAAATGCTGTTCATCCGAAGAATTTTTATGTTTTTGAATTTTTTTTAGCAATGGGGACCATCTTGAGTTTGAGATTGTGAAATAAAAATGTCCTATGCAATAGAAACATCCATGTGAAGTATCAATTTTATTAAGCCTAGTGGTTCTAGAGGATGTGCTGCTAAAGGACGACGGACTAGGAACATCACGCCATCACGTAAGCCCTTTGGTCAGTAGCGCTAAAAATGGTACACTCAAATGTTATGAAAACAGTATTTTATTTAAAAATACACCTACACATAAATACAAATATAAACAAACATTTATATTATCATAAATGGGTGCTTGTCACAAAATGTTTTCAGGACCTTCTGACATATTTTTTTCTCCTGTTATTAATTTGTTTTAGCGTAATTTAAATGTCCCAGTGTGTACCTAACCTGTTAGGAGACAAATATTATATGTCAGCGGTCTGGTTATCTGAGTCAGTAGGGCATTTGTCTTGTTAGCAAAACGTTCCGGGTTGAGTCAAAGACTGGCTGGATATTTTTCTTGTCCTGTAACATAAACAAAGTGTATACTATAATTTACACTGTGTCGACAGCCAGTATGTATTGTAATAAGGTTTAACGCCAATTTTAAAACAAACCTAGAATACCGTTACATTACCTAGCAATGAACGTCAGTAGAGCAAAAATATTTGGTCCACCGGAACGGGTATTTAACCAACAACTTAAGTGGTGAAAAGTTAATGGTCAGTTGACATCACCACCTTGGACAACTCTGCCACTGCAAGAAACACCAGTCATTCATGCTGTAGTCAAGAATTAGTATTTGTGGTTTAAATGTAAAACAATGACTTATTACATGTATTTCTCTGCACAGGATCAATCAAATGTTGGAAACTTCAGGGTCACTTGACTAGAAAAACAATTTAAGAGCAGTCTTTGGACACGTCAGTAATTTGGACCTCCATCTCTCGTGTACAAACAGAATAGACAAAAATATGGCCTCAGCTAAAAACTTTTTTTTCTATGTTAATCACTCTACCTTTGTAACACTATCTTTTTAAAGAGAACATTGTAAACTGCAACCCACGGAAAATGTATATAAAATATATGCCTCATAAAACATAAAATATTAAAAGTAATATAAAAAAAATGAGCAGCTCAACAAAAAAAATCCCTAATACTGTATCCAATAAAATATATGTTGTCCATGCAGCAACAAACATCATTAAAAAACACATTATATATATATATATATATATGTATTAATCATAGATATTTAATAGAGAATAATTTCATAAAAAAACCAGATTTTTCATTATATTGAAGCCATCTCCTTTCCATGTTGTTTGCAAATGCTGGGATTTGAACCCAGAATTACTACAAAAGTGTAGATGTGTTTGACAGTTTAACAACACAAAAGCATATCATTTTGTACTAAGAAAATGGACTTCAATATTAACCAAATCAAGTTATGTAAGTAAAAGTTAAAAGTATATAGACTAGTCGCATTTTTTATTTATAAAATACATTCTTGTAACACACACTCACAGCAGTACATGTTTTCTTATAATATATAGTATAATATCAAACCAGGTCGATTTTTGTATGGTTGAAAGAAAGCCTTATCAAACTCGGAGCAAGTCTTTAATCAAAATATACCAATTGGTTTCAAATCTGGTTTAATTAAACATTTAAAGCATCACCTGTGTGTATTATTGCATTTTCCAGATACTTTTATATACATGCACTTTATATCAAGGCGCCAATTGTTTATTTTTTTTGATATTGAGAGTCATCACTGTGCCATTTATGGCTAAAAGACGATCAGTTAGCCCAACCTCTCTTTCCTGGGATCTTGGAAGGTTAACCAGAACTGGAGTACAGCAATCTCAGCAAGTAACGGACAACGTTCCCACTTTAATCAGTGGTGAGAAACGTGACAATGAGACAATATCATATATCAATCATCTTGAAGACTGTGGTTGGATGAGGATTCAAACTTATGAACCAAGGATTGATAGTAATACGCTCGCCACAGGGGAAATACTGGTATTGATGCAAACTGCAAGTTGTATGTAATTTTAGATGTTTAAACATGTTTTGATTACGCAAAATGCTCTTAATTAAATCAAAGGTATCGAGGTTTCAAAGAAAATTGATTGTAATTTGTTGTAATTTGTCGTCATTTTAGCTGCAGTGTTCACATATTGTAATCACAAGCATTTCAACACAAATTTCTGGGAATGGTATTGTTCTGATGACAATTTCATTCTGCAGTGTTAGAATTATGATTTATGTTCCTGAGATAAACGGAAGTGAAGATAAATAAAAGTCGAGATATCGCCTTTCCTTCTCTATACAATTATATGACAGTGGACATGTCTGAAATAGTAACAGCAGCTTCTTAATTAACCATTAACCATTGTTATGAAAGGAAACTGAATAAGGACAGACTCAACATTTTTTTGTATGTACGTAAAGAAAAAGAACAATAGCTCTAAAACACTTGTATTTTTATCCACAAAATAAGTGGACATAAATTTAATAAAGAAAAATCATGGAAATACTGGCCACAACCATCCTCAGTCATAAAGCAAAGCAATATCACAAGAATAAAAATGTCTATGTAGACCAACAGCTTTGGAATATGTTTATTGTTTTATAATTCATATCAACATAATAAAAGTTCGTACATGTATATATTCCTTCATCACCGTCAGGGAACTCAGTCACAACGTAGGGATTCGCGCCCACAGTTTGTCAAAGATTCATGTCGACAGTATTACTTTTTTGTAAATTTTGTTACAATTACTAGGTGATAGCGGGGACATCACCAAGGATGTTTTGAATATGTTAAATATATCCAATCATATGAAGTATTTTTTTTGCATTCTGTGGATTGTTCTGTATTATAAGTAAAATTTAGCGATCAAATTTTATTTTAACTACTTCTTCAAGTTTAAATGCAATTTAATTGTATTTTTATGTCATTGGAGCTTTTTTAATATTTGTTAATAACTGACACAACTACCACATCAAATCACAACCACCACGATTTGATGATGCCAAAACACGCATTTATCATTTTATATACAATTCCAATTTCTAAACTGTCACAGCTTTGTGACGACAGGGTAACAAAGGCGCGTCGATCCTTATTTCAATGTCACAGATTCAGTGTAGAGAGTTTTAACATTGTAGAATAGTGCACTTTTAACCCTAAGAAAATACTGCCATTTACACTTCCGGTCTTGCACAGAGGCTGCCGGCATATAGTACTAGTTCATCAAAAAGGAAAGCTGTCGTTACATTACAGACAAAAAGTCGGTGAAAGGTAAAACCCACACGGAAGCAAAACAATACCACGATACTTTCATGAACATGAAGCCCAAGAGAGCCTGAGGACGCTCTACTGACTCAGAGTGGTCATACATGTAGCACTTTTTGAAATTCTCCTATGCAGTAGAAACATCGAGGCGGGGACATTTTTAACCCTAGGGACACTATTTGAACAAATCTAACAAAACTTTAGTTGGTCATCATTATTACATAAACATTTTGAAAATCTGTTGGGCTGCTCATGAGAAGAAGATTTTTTAAGTTTTGGATTATTTCTAGTAACTACAGCCATCTTGAATTACAGATCGAAAAAAAAAGTTCTGTATAGTCTCCTATGCAATAGAAACATCCATGTGAAGTTTCAGTTTAATTGGCATAGTGGTTCCAGAACAGATAAAAAAAAGAGAACTTTCTGTTTTCCCATAGTATCCTTATGTAAATTTCTAAGTCCCCTTACAGGGCCCCTATAAATTTTAGCCCCTAATTTCTTATCTGCAATCAAACCCTTACACATAGGGATAACTTATGCCATATATGTAAAAATCTCACATACCGGTTCTTAAGAAAACGATTTTAGTAATTCCCAATGTGTACCCTTTTGGGGCCCCTTCTGATCCCTTAAGACAGTGGAACCCAGTCATTTTTACAAATCTGAATCTCCTTCACCTAACAATGCTTTTGTAAAGATATAGACAAAATCGTTTCCATTTCAAAAAAAAAATATATTGACATGTGTCCCCTAATTGAACCCTCGGGGCGGGTCATTTTTAACCCTACGGACACCATTTGAACAAATCTAACAAAACTATAGTTGGTAATCATTACTACATAACTATTTTGAAAATTTGTTGGGCCGTTCATGAGAAAATTGTTTTAAATTTTGGATTATTTTTAGCGACGGCGGCCGTCTTGAATTTCAGATAAAAACATTTTCTATACAATCTCCTATGCAAAAGAAACATCCATGTGAAATTTCAGTTAAATTGGTCTAGTGGTTTCAGAGAAAGTGCTGCTAACAGTCTACGGACGACGGACAATGCACCATCGCATAAGCACTTCTGGCCTTTGGCCAGTAGAGCTAAAAAAGCAATGGTTGTGTTTCTTGAGACTTCCGCTGGCAGTTTAAAACTATACATAATAATAACGAATCAGTTTAGGGACAAACTGACACTTTCTTGTATGTATTATCCTATTTACATTTTGAGTGATGTAATTATCCAAGTCCATCGAATGATGCCTGTCTAGTTCTCAAGCAACTGCCAAAGTTGGAGATTCGGATTTCGAACTTTTGTTTTTTATGAAAGAAATAAAACAGAATGCATACACAGACTATGATGATCTGCAGGGAAAAAACGAAATATTAGTTAGTGTAACGTGATTACCCGCAAGTATACTTTGGTTTCTGGAGATGTGCTTATCTACACAGGTCAAAATATCGTACTTTGGAATAACCGCACTCATCCACACAAAACGAAATCTTGTATTTACGTGTTTTATGGGATTATAATTATGTTCTTTTGAAGAAAAAAATAGATGTCATAATAATATCTTATACATACAGTCCAAACCTGTATTAAGCATCCACCAATGGGAAATGGCTAAACTGACTGCTTAACACAGGTGGCTGCTTAATAAAGGGTCAATATTTTTACCGAGAAAGCTGGTCATGATGTTTATTGAGGCAGATAAAAAGTGATCACATATGATCTTTCATGTACCTTGCCTGTAAGTTGTACTGGGGGTAAATGATACAGATCCGCAGGAAGAAAATATTTGAACTGACACTAATTTATATAGAACAATTAAATAAATAAATAGATAATGGTATATAATTAAAAAATCATTATGTTTCAATTTAGCATAAAGATAAATCCATATGAATTTTTCATTTAGCAGACGCTGTACAATCCAGCAAAAATAGCTTGTATTCTTCCATTATCTCGCGGTTACGATTAGGACACATTCTGATTCTGTGTTGTATCGACACCTGTGCGATAATTCAGACGTTTAAATTATCTAAAGTCAAACACTTTGTATTCGCAGCAGATATTGTGTACGATATGCATCGTATAATGATATGAAAAATATTTGCTTTTCCATTGCATTCGCACCCACATTCTTCATAGCTGATAAAATTTAATTTAATTATAATTTAAACAAACTGACCAATAGCAATTATCCTTTTGATCTTACCCAGTTCAATAATTGTGCATAAATACCTCAGTGAAATTTGCTTCCAATGTGTTTACTCGCGAAATAAACCTAAATAAAACTAGAAGATATTTCTTTATTTAAGTCTCATCATGGTTAATACACAGTATATACATTAAATTAAACATTATATTTAACAGTTATCCATGCCATTCTATAAAGAATTATAAGAGACTATATTACATGTAAAACATATCAATACATATTTTAAACCAATTTGTCACAATTAATAATACTTGTTGTTTATATATTTACTGATAACCATACAGACTAGCAAACATACTTGCAGAATATCACATATAACACACCACGTTTTAACATATATATACACAGTAAAAAATGAGAGGCCGGTGCTAATCTTGACCTATTAACTATCGTTAATACACGTGCTTAAACAATCATCATACATGTACCCAGCCTAGCTAACAGTTTTGCAAACGTCATAATCTCGCTATTCTATTTGCTCATTAGACCTTATATGCATACTTTCGCTTTGGGTAAAGTGGTCTGTTTTCATAACAGAAGCAGAAGCGTTAATTGATCATACAATATAATTGGAATAGCAGCCAGCCAAAAGGTGTGAACACTAAGTGATATCAAAAGGGTCAACCATTACAGCTGACCACTTAAACCTGGCTGCACTGACCGCTAACGGGCATTGTTTGGGATAAAATAGACTGACTGCTGACGCGTTAAAGAGGTGACCGTTTAATACAAGTACTTTTTATAGGCAATTTACACGGGGGATTTTGAAGTGGCCGCTAAACACAGGTGACCGCTTATAAGAGGTGGCCGCAAGAACAAGTTAGACGGTATATATATATAATTTTTTTTTCAAATGAACATCAAACACAAATACAAGATTTGTGTCAAATGTTTGTGCTAAGGGTGGGTGTTGTCGGTCCAAAATACAATACTTTGACCTGTGCATATTTTAAGTTTGCCATTTATGAATTAATTGTTTCTCCACATAAAATTATGTAGATGTTGTTAACTGTTATCTCCTTTTAAACGAAACAGTCCGCTATACTTGGGGTCGCACGAGTGACCGGAATATGTTCTGCCATTGTGTGAACAGTTCACATGCCTACTATTGTTGTTGCTGTATAGTGTTTAGAGTCGCTTTTAACAATTTTTCAGTCACATAGCGACGGTGTCTACTTGAGACAATATTCTGAGCGCTGTCACACTGGAGTATCATGCCGCAGACACATGGTAAGATACCCCACCCAGTCACATTGTACTGACACTGGGCTAACCAGACCTAGAACTCTCCTCTAAATGATGGGCGTCAAGCGAAGAAGCTTCTAGTACTTGTAGGTGAAGGGTAGTTCTGCATACTAGCTTTTACTTATGTCTTGTTGTGACCGTTAGTTTTACACTTTTCTTCTCTGGCTTTTGAAAGCTACCTAGTACATGTATATGTATATGCCGCATCACTTTTTTTGTAACCGGTAACTCTATGAGGACGATAGTTAAACTGCTTTGATTTAGCTTTAAACTGGATTCTAACTTTCTGAGCGGACATATTAAAACTGTATCTTTGTATAAGATCATTATTAAGTGTCGCTTTTTTAGCCAGTATGCGATCCATAATGGCGGTTTTGTCACAGCGTCGACAATGTTTTGTGTTGCTTTTTATGGGAAACACAAGAACTGGTTGATTAATGTATGCCTGTGTATGTTAGTGCATCAAACGACATACAGTAATTGTGTTACAATTGTGCAAGTAGTGTCCAGTGCTTAATATAATATCACGTAAAAGAACCACGGACGCTATAAAATAGTCTTCTGTATATCTGCACTATCCTCCAAAATGTTTAAATAACTAATACTCTTCTGGAGGCATCGCACATATGGAAAACGGGTGGCGAAGATAAATGAAATTATCACCATCGAGAAGAGTCCGTTCTAAAGGCTAGAGTTAGCTTATTTGAAGATTTATAATACTTTAAATTCTATTATATCATATAAACTATGATCATGCAAAACAAAAAGGTGATCGTTGTAAACGAGACATAAATTATTATAATTTTCTTTCAAAACAAGGACATCTGGAAATACAGTCTAAAACTCGTGTTTATTGTAAAAATGGGAATGGAACAAATTATAACAGTTATTGAGTTAGCTACAAGATGATATGATGACTTACATTATATTATTACTACCTGGATTTTATGATGTTATCACTCATAATCACTCAGTATGTTAATCAAATATTTATTTTATTAGTTCGGACTGTTCAGTATTATATTATTTGTGGTTTTGCATAGTTTTTATTTTTATAGTTTTTAAACTCGGTATGTTTATGACGACGTTCTTTTTGAAAATAAACACAAATGTCAAGGTAATTTTTTAAACTGTTTATTATATCTGTTTTTCAAATGCAAACAATATTTGCAAAGTCAATTTGCACTCTACAGTCATAGGTTTGTCTCGTCTGGACCATACATTCTTTCACTGAAAATAACAAAAAATAACAAGTAAACGCATATACATGTATATTATTGATAAAACTGTTTTATTGACTTTATAGCTCTCTCATTCTCTCATTCTCTCTCTCTCTTTTTTTTTGTTTTCTCTCCCTCTCTCTCTCTCTCTCTCTCTTACACACACACACACACACACACACACACACACACACACATGAAAAATACATTTGTGTTTACATTTTTCATGTATAATATATTATTTGATGATAAATAATCATGAAGTACATTTTAAGTAAAAAAAACCCAACAAATTTGGTTGTATTGTGTCTAATCAAAAGGAACAATTAAATATAAAACACCATCCACGCTCCCATATTCTAGGCTAGTGTCTATTTCTGTACAACACATAATAAGCAACAGGTTTTCAAATTAAGTGGAAACAATAAGAACACTATGTCAAAGTACGAACATTTGCATATACATTACATGACATATACATATACACTTGTAAGTTTTTCCTATACGTCATAAATCAAGTTACACATTGACATGATGATAATAATACAATTCATCAAACCATATATTTCAATCAAGTTTTGAGGCAGAATTGAAAAGAAAAGAATACCGTCCCCTTTTGATCTCACCTTGCATTATTTTCAGTTATTTAATTATATTCATTGACCGTAATGACATTTTTGGACACAAACCTCTAGGAACTGCATATAAAGTTGTATCAGTATACATTTAAAAGTAGAAAGAAAGATGTTCACTTACATGGCTCTGTTAACTCTATCTGCGTTATAGTATTTATGAAGATTCACCGGTAGTTCCTTTATGTCATCATCTTTAACACGACCAAAACCATGACTATCACCATGACCAGCAACAGGTTTTTGAGAAACAACGCAAGTAACCATCAGTGTAAATGTAAGTGCCAGAGCATAATAACTTAAAGACGCCATTTTCTGTAATGAAAAGTGAATGGTTTAATATAACAGTTTTATTTTTGTTTGAAATAAGCCTCACATATTACTTTGTATTAATATATTACCTTCAGTGTATTTAATCACAAACGTGAGCATACTATTATCACATGATGACTGGTTGATCCATTGACGTTCGTCTTTAAAACTTTGTAAGTGAATATCATGAATGCATGTAACTAGGTCGACATTTTCTACTTCTCTTTCATTCATCCATGTTTTGGTATAGATATTACACTGATAAGTATGTTATTATGAATATAGTACGTGATGTATTATTTAGTCACCAAAGATCACGAATTCTGAAATACAGACCTTATATGCAATATCTCTATCAATATTTTGATAAAAAATACCAAGTTTACACTGTGTAAGATATCTGTTTAGTAGCTTATGTCCAAATCAGATGTACCTGTCCAATTAAAACAAAAACGTTAATCCGGTTAGTCATTTATTAAAACATTAGTGTCTGTTTTTTTCCCTCTCTTGCAATCCTTTTTATATAAAGTATCACAGATAAACACGATTGCATAAATATCAAGTAGTCGCATTTTACTTGTAGTTTGTGATGAATATCACCACTCTATTGATGCATATCCTCAGGTACTAATACAGTTTTATAACAATGCACACGTTTTCATTATTCTTGATACATGGACAAACTTGCAAAATAAGAAAACGCAAAACAGGATTTAGAGGAGACATGCTTGGATATCGAAGAAGTTCCACCAATGCAGGAGGTGTCAGTAACATATGAAGTAACCAACCAATAATATATGCATACAATAGTTACGGTACTATATGAATGTATACACTCGTGCTAAAAACATGTTGCGTTTTCAAGTGTTTTGAGTCTATATATTTTATAGCAATGCATGAAAAAACAATACGCTAAATATATGTATGCATAATTGAATGTATTAAAAATTTATGAATAAAAAAATTAACGAACGAGCAAACGAACGAATAAATACATATATGAATGAATGAATTAATAATTAATGAATAAATTCATGAAATAATAAACAAATAAATGCTCTTCTCATATATTATCCGTAATCTCATATCGTTCTATTTATCATAACGTTTAGGAAAGGACTAAACAACATTACAATTTAAACACAAATTATAACGTACCTGCCTGTAGTCGTTCATACTCCAGGTATGATCAGCTGCGATAAGTAATGCGTTTATATATTACAGATAAAAAGGTTGTAATTTCAGCTCGACTAAACATATTATTACACACATTAATTATATATAATTATAAGCGAAATATCTCCACTACGGAGTATTACTAATGTGAAGTTATAGCCGCTGCACGAAAGCATAATACTTATTTGTTTTATTAATATGTATATCAAGATTTTAGGGATTATTGAACTTCCTTCTTTTTTCAGCAACTTAAGACTTTTGTATGCACCCAATAAGAGGGACTTGTTGTCAACCAATAACTCGGGATAGGTCATCATTGTGATTTGTGCTTTATTTATCATGTCATTTTTGTTATTTATTTGAATTGCGCCTTACACCAAAAAACGTTGTATCATTAATGTATCGTCCATAAACTCTGTGTAAGACTCATCTGTCTGCCCGTGAATGGTTATATCATTGTTATTTGTTTAAAATGTTCTTTACACCAAGAAACAATTAATTATGTTAAAGTTTGTGTTCTTATTATTAAAGGAAAAGAAAAATATAATAAAAAGTGCAAAACGCTTCAGGTCAATACGTTTTATTTCACTTTTTTCCAATATCCATTTGATCTCTTTTATATTTCACAAATTGTTAAAACTAGTATTTTGTTAAGTTGGTCGGAAAACAAGAGAACACAACGAAAGACTTATTGAAAGTTTTTGACTTAATTTCTTCGTTTCAGACACAATTCTGTATTACACGAACACAAGTTAATAAAACGTGGCTTCTTAATCATATTTATCGTTGATAACATTTTATAATGATTCGGTACAAAACTAAGTAGGAAAGGATTTTCAGGCAATATAATATACTTGTCCTTGCTTATAGATAATGTGATTGGTGTATCCAACGACCCTGCATCATTGTAAGTAGTGAACATAGAACAGTTCGTCTGTAATGTTTTGTATATTTCATGGACGACAAAGATAAACCGTTATCAGTAATACCGCATGTGTATTAAGGAGGAGGAGGATTGGTTGGTGTTGGTAATGGACGACATAATACACAGATTGAGTAATATTTATTTGTAAATTGTAAGTGAATCAATATGTCATTTAATGTTTTAAACAACAATTATCTCAATTTTAAGTTGTACAAGTAGTGTCCAGTGCTTAATACCAACAATAACAAGATGCCGCACAACTGAAATAACTTTGCGGTATTTTTGTTAGGTTTAGTTCTAAGCAAACGTCAACATGTGAACGCATTGTAGGAACATTTGAACAACATAATAGGTGAAGTGAGTTGAACCATTTATTTTTTTATAAAGTCTTTGAAAAGTGATTCTTTGCTTAAATCATATTAGAGCCTTGAGGTCAACTTCAATAAACATTTGCTAAAGCACATTGTTTGGTTAATATTCCTTTAAATTCTGAAAGCAGATGCTTTCAAATAAATGTTGCTAAATATTTAAGTATAGTTTGGTTAGGGTGGATTAGCTTAAAATGAATTAGAATGACCATAATAATTATAATAGTTTAAACATATTTTATTGCTTTTTAACATATATATATATATATACATATATAAGCAAAAGGGTTGGGCCACAAGTTCTACCAACATTAGTTACGGCCTTTCCCTACACAAAATGAATTACAAATACTCAAAATGACAATTGCAGATAAACAACATATTATAAATAAAACAATTTGATTTAGATATTAGATAACTATTATAAAGGAAAATGATTAAGAAAGAAAGAAAAAGGAAATTGGAAATAATGGTCGTATGATATAATAATAAGGTAATCTAAATATACCCTATAATTAGAGGAATCGTCATCAGGCCGACTTTTTATGCACATATATTGTTTAGTTAATTAATATCAAATCGTTTTGAGTCTTGGATAAATTGCTGCACAGATGTGAATATAAATGAGTTTTCATCGTCAGTATAAGTGTCTTTACCGAACAGTAAAGTATGATGACTGAGAGGATGAAATCGACGTGTGGCTCTAAAAAGTCGGATTCGTTCATTTGAGAATATAATACATTATAAAATAATGTTCGACGTCTTCTTTTTTCGTTACCACAACCCGGGCATCTAGAATCTGTTGTCAGTCGATTTGTAAATTTATCAAAACCTAAATTACTACACCCATTTCTAATGTGTGCGTGTATTAAAGATAACTTTCTATTTCTAGTAAGATAATACTGAGGCACTGGTTGTACGTTAAAGAAATTGGTGACTAAAATACGTTTGAAGGATATTAATGATTCTGAGCAACGTATGTGAAGAGGAAGGGTGTTCCAATAAGAAATACACGAGGGAATAAATGAATTTGCATATAATTGTGTTCTCACATTTGGAACTTTGTAATCGGATGGATTTCTAAGGTTGTATGGTATATTAACACCTATTGTTTCAGGAAATAGATTATTAAGATAGTTCGGTAATAATCCAGTTTTAATTTTATATGCCGTAATTAATTTTTGATATTTTCTTCTCTCTGACAAAGACAGCCATCCGATTTCGGTATACAATTTTTGAATAGACACAGAACGAGTTAATCCTGTAACAATACGCGCTGCTTCATTTTGTACTTTCTCCAATTTGTCCTTTTCGTAATGAGTGCAACCATCCCAAACAACTGATGCATACTCTAGAGTGGGTCTGAGAAATGAAATGTATATTTGGTTGAGTAATTTTCTATTTAACAGGAATTCAATTTTACGCATCATTCCAAAAATCTTACAAGCCGAATTTACAATGTTATCTATATGATGGGGCCACTTTGCATTATGACTAAAGGTTATGCCTAAATGTTTATGGTGATCAACAAATTTTACTGGGACATTATCAAAAATTAAAAATGGATAAGAAACATTTTTATTTAGTGTGAACATAATAGCTTCTGTTTTGTTCGGGTTAAAATTTACTAACCACTGCTTGGACCACTGCGATATGACAGTAAGATCGTGATTATATCAATAATCATTTTTTTATGAGCCTTGACAGAGTAGAACATCGGTAACCTTACTGATCCTTAAGTTATAATTAACATGGCGTTAACAATGGCTACACAGTAAAATTGTTGTATAACCCACCTACGGCAATGCTTTGGTTTAATAAAGTATTTGTAAGTGCTTTTCAATGTTCAGCATTTGCAGCAAGAATAATATCAAATATGGCTACATATTTTATGATTTTAAACCACAATGCTTGTATGGTACATTTTGAGCTTCGGATTAACCTTTTGATTGTGCAACGTGTGGAGAACTGGTGACACAATTGAAGTCAAGTAAGTCCTTACGAAAAAAATAAATGTGACGGGTAACTTTTACGTTTATCGTTTTGTGACCTTTACCTGTACTCTTCACTGCTCTGACTTCTGCAAACTCGTCCAGTACATCTGCGTACAACATCATTATTTTTATATTTATGTTCGTGGTGACTGTCGCATTTATAAAGAAAAAGTCCTGCGGGGCTATGTTTGCTTTGCCCCCTCTCACTTTATGGTATGATGACAAGGAAATTTGAATCTCCAGTAAACCAGTTTTGAGTACCAAACTTGACCACACTGTTGTAACCACTTCTATTATGTTAGTATTGTACCTTTTGTTATTAGTTTATATATTGTTTATTTTCGTAGTATTGACTGACAACCCTGCCTGGTACCTTTCTTGAAAACATCAAAATACATTTTAAGTAAATAAAGAAATACATATACGTAAATTGCTACCTGTGCGTGTAGAATAAATATTATACATAATAATACATTCTGACTGAATTTGTAACCAACTGCGTTAAATTGAATTAAATTTCATGGAAAACGAAACAAATTGTGAAGTACAGAATACAGTTTGACAATGGTGCGTCATTGCCAATCTCAAAATCAACACTCAGTACTGGATCTACCCAGGGTCGTGGAGCAAGTGATTTACGATAGTTTTTTAGTTCAACTACATTCAATTAGTAAAACTGATAAGGTTTATAATTACGTTTCCACCACAATTACCCCCTGACACACCAGGAGGACAACCATTTTACGGTTTTGATTACATTTGAATGTCATTATTAAGAGTCAATTTCTTACTAATAGCGAATATACGAGTCACAGTGACGGTTTGGTAACTGCCTGTTTGTTACAAGATAATCTTCTTGTTTCCGTTATCATCTATGTATATTTATATTAATAATTTGTGCTGTATTATATTTGTAAAACTATAACAAATATTTCTTGGTTAAGCGATTAGAGAACCATAAACTAAGTGATTAAAAAGCATCTGCTATTAATACAATTATAGTATATATGTATTGACCAATTGTACAACAACCAGCATGCAAACAGCTGTTGTTGATTTAATAATACTAGTCTATTTTTAATCAGATAAAACAATAAAAAGTGCTATAAGCTTCAAAGATCAAACACTGTGCACAAGTAAGTGTTTATCAAAATTAAAACCGGACAACCTCAGCATGTATAAGTTACCTACGGACACAAAAAAATTTCCGCTAAGCTACAGCCATTGAATATGATTTGGTGCAACTCTTTGCAATATGCAATAGCTCATCGTTATTGTCATAATATCTTTGTTTGGCCCGTAAGTGATGGGGACATCTGAGCTTACTTTATGAGCTTTTAAATATTGTAATTGCCATTTGATGCAATAATGGTCTACAAGATGTGTTAGTCGCTGAGTGTTATGATTACATTGTTTAGATGTTTTTAATATTTACATGTTAATATAACGAATGGTGTGTTTCCCATAATTATATTAAATAGTCATTATTTAAGACCTCCAAGAATCAACCCTATATTTACTTTCACAAAGTGGAACAAAGAAGAAGTAAAATGATACTGCAATTTGTACCTATGTTTAGCATAAATAATCGCCAGTATCGAAAATTCCAAAAGGGAACAAACGAGTAATTGTTATGAGTAACACAGACGATGTTGCGAGAGCTGCTGGGATCTCTAGTGTGATTGTTGAATGTATGAGGACAGGTTTCTTTTCAGCAAAGCTGACGACCTGCGACGTACATGTTTGTCGAAACTGGAGCCAAAGGCCGATATAATTTATTATAAGAGTACACCTGCGGGACTGGTTTCTGACTATGACTGCTACCACATAGAACACATTTGATATTCAAAACGACAGATCAAACAGCAAATTTCTATATTAATCCGATACAATCATGGAAGTATTTGTTGTTTGTATTAATTAAAGTAAAACGTGTGTGGATAATTCAAACATGTCAAGTAAAATGTACATACTAAAATTAGTTATAAAAGTGTCAGTATAACAGTTACTTTTGTTTACAAAGGTGATACCAACACAGATAGTTTGTATACATATTAACAGTACCCCATATGACTGCACACGATGATAAAAGTGTCTAATTTGACCAACTATTTGTATGACTTTAAACAATATCATTGTTAGAAATATAAATATGAAATTCGAGTGATTTTAAAGAAAATGCTATGCAGATTGTAAGAATAATACAAGCATACATGTACATGTCTAAAAAGATTCGTTTTATTCTTTGAATACTTGTTTAAACGTATATTCACTTTATACATCGTATCTGATCAAATTCAATTTGTTTTGGATGACATTAATTAACTGTATTTACACAAAGCAGTTGATTACCAGCTCTTCGGGCATAACATGTTGACTGTTAGACATTTACAATTGTATTAGGAATAATGTATTTTGATAATCGGTTGCAGCTTAAGGCAATCGTAACAAACATGACAAAGCATGCACTAGCAAATAGGTGTGATCTGTTGAACAACGTACACAGTTTTCAATAATGACACCGACACATCGCAATCATACTACCTTCATATTTACGTAAAACACCTAATGATAATAACAACGTTTTCATTATGTACTATCAAGCTATATATGTTGATAAAATATAAACATATTTCATTTCTCCATAAAATACAACCAATACTATACCAAAATACTAACGGTAAAACCAGAATAATTTGTAAATGTTGGACACATCGACGTGCCTAGCTGCATAAGAAGAATAACAAATTATAGTAGTCACCATTTTGTTACTGTTATTGTCCAAACCACCACTGAACGATGTGATTTGCTTTGAATTAGCTAAATATATGTATGTCATTTCCTGTATTGATAATCAGTAGCACTTCAAGACAATCATCGTTACCCTGACAATGCATGTAACATATGTGTTCTCTGGGGCGTCATATATTGCTGTATGTGCTCTCGCTGCTGTGAGCTAAATTGACATTTTCTGAACTCATAACCAATAACCTTTAAATGATTGTAATTTCATGCAAATAAGAAAGAAAGAAGAAACTGTGAAGTAACAAAAATACAGTTTGAACATGACGTGTAATGTCGTTTATGCCGAGGTTTGATGCCCGGCTCGACCGATTGCCATCTCAACATCAACACTCAATACTAGTTCTAGCCAGGATTGAGGAATGAACGGTTCACAAAAGTTCTGAGCATATTTCGATTAGTAAAACTGTAAAGTTTTACATCAAAATTACCTCCATTCACTCTTAGTATTGACGCTGACTGTGTGTTACGAGGCAGTCTCCTCATGTATGCTGCCGCGTTTTTATCAGCGTTCATTTTTATTAGTGCTATATTAAACAAGTAAAATATGATAAATATTTCTTGGTTGAAGAACCATAAACGAATTGATTAAAATGAGAGACAGCGCTAAAAGAAATTAAGTATATATGTAATGAACAAATATACATCAGTTAGCATACTATGCAAGCAGCATGTTCATTTATTACTACCTTACTCTTTAAAAACCTCATAAAACAATAAAAATCTGTCATATATTGTGCCAGACGCAAAAAGCAATATTAAACACTGAAAAACCTCAGCAGGATGGTATGATCTAAACTCTAATCAACTAAATCAATTTCTTAACAAGAACAATGGCGATTATTTATGCTAAACATAGGTACAAATTGCAGTATCATTTTACTTCTTCTTTGTTCCACTTTGTGAAAGTAAATATAGGGTTGATTCTTGGAGGTCTTAAATAATGACTATTTAATACAATTATGGGAAACAAACCATTCGTTATATTAACATGTAAATATTAAAAACATCTAAACAATGTAATCATAACACTCAGCGACTAACACATCTTGTAGACCATTATTGCATCAAATGGCAATTACAATATTTAAAAGCTCATAAAGTAAGCTCAGATGTCCCCATCACTTACGGGCCAAACAAAGATATTATGACAATAACGATGAGCTATTGCATATTGCAAAGAGTTGCACCAAATCATATTCAATGGCTGTAGCTTAGCGGAAATTTTTTTGTGTCCGTAGGTAACTTATACATGCTGAGGTTGTCCGGTTTTAATTTTGATAAACACTTACTTGTGCACAGTGTTTGCTCTTTGAAGCTTATAGCACTTTTTATTGTTTTATCTGATTAAAAATAGACTAGTATTATTAAATCAACAACAGCTGTTTGCATGCTGGTTGTTGTACAATTGGTCAATACATATATACTATAATTGTATTAATAGCAGATGCTTTTTAATCACTTAGTTTATGGTTCTCTAATCGCTTAACCAAGAAATATTTGTTATAGTTTTACAAATATAATACAGCACAAATTATTAATATAAATATACATAGATGATAACGGAAACAAGAAGATTATCTTGTAACAAACAGGCAGTTACCAAACCGTCACTGTGACTCGTATATTCGCTATTAGTAAGAAATTGACTCTTAATAATGACATTCAAATGTAATCAAAACCGTAAAATGGTTGTCCTCCTGGTGTGTCAGGGGGTAATTGTGGTGGAAACGTAATTATTAACCTTATCAGTTTTACTAATTGAATGTAGTTGAACTAAAAAACTATCGTAAATCACTTGCTCCACGACCCTGGGTAGATCCAGTACTGAGTGTTGATTTTGAGATTGGCAATGACGCACCATTGTCAAACTGTATTCTGTACTTCACAATTTGTTTCGTTTTCCATGAAATTTAATTCAATTTAACGCAGTTGGTTACAAATTCAGTCAGAATGTATTATTATGTATAATATTTATTCTACACGCACAGGTAGCAATTTACGTATATGTATTTCTTTATTTACTTAAAATGTATTTTGATGTTTTCAAGAAAGGTACCAGGCAGGGTTGTCAGTCAATACTACGAAAATAAACAATATATAAACTAATAACAAAAGGTACAATACTAACATAATAGAAGTGGTTACAACAGTGTGGTCAAGTTTGGTACTCAAAACTGGTTTACTGGAGATTCAAATTTCCTTGTCATCATACCATAAAGTGAGAGGGGGCAAAGCAAACATAGCCCCGCAGGACTTTTTCTTTATAAATGCGACAGTCACCACGAACATAAATATAAAAATAATGATGTTGTACGCAGATGTACTGGACGAGTTTGCAGAAGTCAGAGCAGTGAAGAGTACAGGTAAAGGTCACAAAACGATAAACGTAAAAGTTACCCGTCACATTTATTTTTTTCGTAAGGACTTACTTGACTTCAATTGTGTCACCAGTTCTCCACACGTTGCACAATCAAAAGGTTAATCCGAAGCTCAAAATGTACCATACAAGCATTGTGGTTTAAAATCATAAAATATGTAGCCATATTTGATATTATTCTTGCTGCAAATGCTGAACATTGAAAAGCACTTACAAATACTTTATTAAACCAAAGCATTGCCGTAGGTGGGTTATACAACAATTTTACTGTGTAGCCATTGTTAACGCCATGTTAATTATAACTTAAGGATCAGTAAGGTTACCGATGTTCTACTCTGTCAAGGCTCATAAAAAAATGATTATTGATATAATCACGATCTTACTGTCATATCGCAGTGGTCCAAGCAGTGGTTAGTAAATTTTAACCCGAACAAAACAGAAGCTATTATGTTCACACTAAATAAAAATGTTTCTTATCCATTTTTAATTTTTGATAATGTCCCAGTAAAATTTGTTGATCACCATAAACATTTAGGCATAACCTTTAGTCATAATGCAAAGTGGCCCCATCATATAGATAACATTGTAAATTCGGCTTGTAAGATTTTTGGAATGATGCGTAAAATTGAATTCCTGTTAAATAGAAAATTACTCAACCAAATATACATTTCATTTCTCAGACCCACTCTAGAGTATGCATCAGTTGTTTGGGATGGTTGCACTCATTACGAAAAGGACAAATTGGAGAAAGTACAAAATGAAGCAGCGCGTATTGTTACAGGATTAACTCGTTCTGTGTCTATTCAAAAATTGTATACCGAAATCGGATGGCTGTCTTTGTCAGAGAGAAGAAAATATCAAAAATTAATTACGGCATATAAAATTAAAACTGGATTATTACCGAACTATCTTAATAATCTATTTCCTGAAACAATAGGTGTTAATATACCATACAACCTTAGAAATCCATCCGATTACAAAGTTCCAAATGTGAGAACACAATTATATGCAAATTCATTTATTCCCTCGTGTATTTCTTATTGGAACACCCTTCCTCTTCACATACGTTGCTCAGAATCATTAATATCCTTCAAACGTATTTTAGTCACCAATTTCTTTAACGTACAACCAGTGCCTCAGTATTATCTTACTAGAAATAGAAAGTTATCTTTAATACACGCACACATTAGAAATGGGTGTAGTAATTTAGGTTTTGATAAATTTACAAATCGACTGACAACAGATTCTAGATGCCCGGGTTGTGGTAACGAAAAAAGAAGACGTCGAACATTATTTTATAATGTATTATATTCTCAAATGAACGAATCCGACTTTTTAGAGCCACACGTCGATTTCATCCTCTCAGTCATCATACTTTACTGTTCGGTAAAGACACTTATACTGACGATGAAAACTCATTTATATTCACATCTGTGCAGCAATTTATCCAAGACTCAAAACGATTTGATATTAATTAACTAAACAATATATGTGCATAAAAAGTCGGCCTGATGACGATTCCTCTAATTATAGGGTATATTTAGATTACCTTATTATTATATCATACGACCATTATTTCCAATTTCCTTTTTCTTTCTTTCTTAATCATTTTCCTCTATAATAGTTATCTAATATCTAAATCAAATTGTTTTATTTATAATATGTTGTTTATCTGCAATTGTCATTTTGAGTATTTGTAATTCATTTTGTGTAGGGAAAGGCCGTAACTAATGTTGGTAGAACTTGTGGCCCAACCCTTTTGCTTATATATGTATATATATATATATATATGTTAAAAAGCAATAAAATATGTTTAAACTATTATAATTATTATGGTCATTCTAATTCATTTTAAGCTAATCCACCCTAACCAAACTATACTTAAATATTTAGCAACATTTATTTGAAAGCATCTGCTTTCAGAATTTAAAGGAATATTAAACAAACAATGTGCTTTAGCAAATGTTTATTGAAGTTGACCTCAAGGCTCTAATATGATTTAAGCAAAGAATCACTTTTCAAAGACTTTATAAAAAAATAAATGGTTCAACTCACTTCACCTATTATGTTGTTCAAATGTTCCTACAATGCGTTCACATGTTGACGTTTGCTTAGAACTAAACCTAACAAAAATACCGCAAAGTTATTTCAGTTGTGCGGCATCTTGTTATTGTTGGTATTAAGCACTGGACACTACTTGTACAACTTAAAATTGAGATAATTGTTGTTTAAAACATTAAATGACATATTGATTCACTTACAATTTACAAATAAATATTACTCAATCTGTGTATTATGTCGTCCATTACCAACACCAACCAATCCTCCTCCTCCTTAATACACATGCGGTATTACTGATAACGGTTTATCTTTGTCGTCCATGAAATATACAAAACACTACAGACGAACTGTTCTATGTTCACTACTTACAATGATGCAGGGTCGTTGGATACACCAATCACATTATCTATAAGCAAGGACAAGTATATTACATTGCCTGAAAATCCTTTCCTACTTAGTTTTGTACCGAATCATTATAAAATGTTATCAACGATAAATATGATTAAGAAGCCACGTTTTATTAACTTGTGTTCGTGTAATACAGAATTGTGTCTGAAACGAAGAAATTAAGTCAAAAACTTTCAATAAGTCTTTCGTTGTGTTCTCTTGTTTTCCGACCAACTTAACAAAATACTAGTTTTAACAATTTGTGAAATATAAAAGAGATCAAATGGATATTGGAAAAAAGTGAAATAAAACGTATTGACCTGAAGCGTTTTGCACTTTTTATTATATTTTTCTTTTCCTTTAATAATAAGAACACAAACTTTAACATAATTAATTGTTTCTTGGTGTAAAGAACATTTTAAACAAATAACAATGATATAACCATTCACGGGCAGACAGATGAGTCTTACACAGAGTTTATGGACGATACATTAATGATACAACGTTTTTTGGTGTAAGGCGCAATTCAAATAAATAACAAAAATGACATGATAAATAAAGCACAAATCACAATGATGACCTATCCCGAGTTATTGGTTGACAACAAGTCACTCTTATTGGGTGCATACAAAAGTCTTAAGTTGCTGAAAAAAGAAGGAAGTTCAATAATCCCTAAAATCTTGATATACATATTAATAAAACAAATAAGTATTATGCTTTCGTGCAGCGGCTATAACTTCACATTAGTAATACTCCGTAGTGGAGATATTTCGCTTATAATTATATATAATTAATGTGTGTAATAATATGTTTAGTCGAGCTGAAATTACAACCTTTTTATCTGTAATATATAAACGCATTACTTATCGCAGCAGATCATACCTGGAGTATGAACGACTACAGGCAGGTACGTTATAATTTGTGTTTAAATTGTAATGTTGTTTAGTCCTTTCCTAAACGTTATGATAAATAGAACGATATGAGATTACGGATAATATATGAGAAGAGCATTTATTTGTTTATTATTTCATGAATTTATTAATTAATTAATTAATTAATTCATTCATATATGTATTTATTCGTTCGTTTGCTCGTTCGTTAATTTTTTCATTCATAAATTTTTAATACATTCAATTATGCATACATATATTTAGCGTATTGTTTTTTCATGCATTGCTATAAAATATATAGACTCAAAACACTTAAAAAACGCAACATGTTTTTAGCACGAGTGTATACATTCATATAGTACCGTAACTATTGTATGCATATATTATTGGTTGGTTACTTCATATGTTACTGACACCTCCTGCATTGGTGGAACTTCTTCGATATCCAAGCATGTCTCCTCTAAATCCTGTTTTGCGTTTTCTTATTTTGCAAGTTTGTCCATGTATCAAGAATAATGAAAACGTGTGCATTGTTATAAAACTGTATTAGTACCTGAGGATATGCATCAATAGAGTGGTGATATTCATCACAAACTACAAGTAAAATGCGACTACTTGATCTTTATGCAATCGTGTTTATCTGTGATACTTTATATAAAAAGGATTGCAAGAGAGGGAAAAAAACAGACACTAATGTTTTAATAAATGACTAACCGGATTAACGTTTTTGTTTTAATTGGACAGGTACATCTGATTTGGACATAAGCTACTAAACAGATATCTTACACAGTGTAAACTTGGTATTTTTTATCAAAATATTGATAGAGATATTGCATATAAGGTCTGTATTTCAGAATTCGTGATCTTTGGTGACTAAATAATACATCACGTACTATATTCATAATAACATACTTATCAGTGTAATATCTATACCAAAACATGGATGAATGAAAGAGAAGTAGAAGATGTCGACCTAGTTACATGCATTCATGATATTCACTTACAAAGTTTTAAAGACGAACGTCAATGGATTAACCAGTCATCATGTGATAATAGTATGCTCACGTTTGTGATTAAATACACTGAAGGTAATATATTAATACAAAGTAATATGTGAGGCTTATTTCAAACAAAAATAAAACTGTTATATTAAACCATTCACTTTTCATTACAGAAAATGGCGTCTTTAAGTTATTATGCTCTGGCACTTACATTTACACTGATGGTTACTTGCGTTGTTTCTCAAAAACCTGTTGCTGGTCATGGTGATAGTCATGGTTTTGGTCGTGTTAAAGATGATGACATAAAGGAACTACCGGTGAATCTTCATAAATACTATAACGCAGATAGAGTTAACAGAGCCATGTAAGTGAACATCTTTCTTTCTACTTTTAAATGTATACTGATACAACTTTATATGCAGTTCCTAGAGGTTTGTGTCCAAAAATGTCATTACGGTCAATGAATATAATTAAATAACTGAAAATAATGCAAGGTGAGATCAAAAGGGGACGGTATTCTTTTCTTTTCAATTCTGCCTCAAAACTTGATTGAAATATATGGTTTGATGAATTGTATTATTATCATCATGTCAATGTGTAACTTGATTTATGACGTATAGGAAAAACTTACAAGTGTATATGTATATGTCATGTAATGTATATGCAAATGTTCGTACTTTGACATAGTGTTCTTATTGTTTCCACTTAATTTGAAAACCTGTTGCTTATTATGTGTTGTACAGAAATAGACACTAGCCTAGAATATGGGAGCGTGGATGGTGTTTTATATTTAATTGTTCCTTTTGATTAGACACAATACAACCAAATTTGTTGGGATTTTTTTACTTAAAATGTACTTCATGATTATTTATCATCAAATAATATATTATATATGAAAAATGTAAACACAAATGTATTTTTCATGTGTGTGTGTGTGTGTGTGTGTGTGTGTGTGTGTGTGTGTGTGTAAGAGAGAGAGAGTGAGAGAGAGAGAGAGAGAGAGAGAGGGAGAGAAAACAAAAAAAAAGAGAGAGAGAAAATGAGAGAATGAGAGAATGAGAGAGCTATAAAGTCAATAAAACAGTTTTATCAATAATATACATGTATATGCGTTTACTTGTTATTTTTTGTTATTTTCAGTGAAAGAATGTATGGTCCAGACGAGACAAACCTATGACTGTAGAGTGCAAATTGACTTTGCAAATATTGTTTGCATTTGAAAAACAGATATAATAAACAGTTTAAAAAATTACCTTGACATTTGTGTTTATTTTAAAAAAGAACGTCGTCATAAACATACCGAGTTTAAAAAATATAAAAATAAAAACTATGCAAAACCACAAATAATATAATACTGAACAGTCCGAACTAATAAAATAAATATTTGATTAACATACTGAGTGATTATGAGTGATAACATCATAAAATCCAGGTAGTAATAATATAATGTAAGTCATCATATCATCTTGTAGCTAACTCAATAACTGTTATAATTTGTTCCATTCCCATTTTTACAATAAACACGAGTTTTAGACTGTATTTCCAGATGTCCTTGTTTTGAAAGAAAATTATAATAATTTATGTCTCGTTTACAACGATCACCTTTTTGTTTTGCATGATCATAGTTTATATGATATAATAGAATTTAAAGTATTATAAATCTTCAAATAAGCTAACTCTAGCCTTTAGAACGGACTCTTCTCGATGGTGATAATTTCATTTATCTTCGCCACCCGTTTTCCATATGTGCGATGCCTCCAGAAGAGTATTAGTTATTTAAACATTTTGGAGGATAGTGCAGATATACAGAAGACTATTTTATAGCGTCCGTGGTTCTTTTACGTGATATTATATTAAGCACTGGACACTACTTGCACAATTGTAACACAATTACTGTATGTCGTTTGATGCACTAACATACACAGGCATACATTAATCAACCAGTTCTTGTGTTTCCCATAAAAAGCAACACAAAACATTGTCGACGCTGTGACAAAACCGCCATTATGGATCGCATACTGGCTAAAAAAGCGGCACTTAATAATGATCTTATACAAAGATACAGTTTTAATATGTCCGCTCAGAAAGTTAGAATCCAGTTTAAAGCTAAATCAAAGCAGTTTAACTATCGTCCTCATAGAGTTACCGGTTATGTAATTTTGATGGAAAGTAATTTTAGGTACAAAAAAAGTGATGCGGCATATACATATACATGTACTAGGTAGCTTTCAAAAGCCAGAGAAGAAAAGTGTAAAACTAACGGTCACAACAAGACATAAGTAAAAGCTAGTATGCAGAACCACCCTTCACCTACAAGTACTAGAAGCTTCTTCGCTTGACGCCCATCATTTAGAGGAGAGTTCTAGGTCTGGTTAGCCCAGTGTCAGTACAATGTGACTGGGTGGGGTATCTTACCATGTGTCTGCGGCATGATACTCCAGTGTGACAGCGCTCAGAATATTGTCTCAAGTAGACACCGTCGCTATGTGACTGAAAAATTGTTAAAAGCGACTCTAAACACTATACAGCAACAACAATAGTAGGCATGTGAACTGTTCACACAATGGCAGAACATATTCCGGTCACTCGTGCGACCCCAAGTATAGCGGACTGTTTCGTTTAAAAGGAGATAACAGTTAACAACATCTACATAATTTTATGTGGAGAAACAATTAATTCATAAATGGCAAACTTAAAATATGCACAGGTCAAAGTATTGTATTTTGGACCGACAACACCCACCCTTAGCACAAACATTTGACACAAATCTTGTATTTGTGTTTGATGTTCATTTGAAAAAAAATTTATATATATATACCGTCTAACTTGTTCTTGCGGCCACCTCTTATAAGCGGTCACCTGTGTTTAGCGGCCACTTCAAAATTCCCCGTGTAAATTGCCTATAAAAAGTACTTGTATTAAACGGTCACCTCTTTAACGCGTCAGCAGTCAGTCTATTTTATCCCAAACAATGCCCGTTAGCGGTCAGCGCAGTCAGGTTTAAGTGGTCAGCTGTAATGGTTGACCCTTTTGATATCACTTAGTGTTCACACCTTTTGGCTGGCTGCTATTCCAATTCTATTGTATGATCAATTAACGCTTCTGCTTCTGTTATGAAAACAGACCACTTTACCCAAAGCGAGAGTATGCATATAAGGTCTAATGAGCAAATAGAATAGCGAGATTATGACGTTTGCAAAACTGTTAGCTAGGCTGGGTACATGTATGATGATTGTTTAAGCACGTGTATTAACGATAGTTTTATTTAGGTTTATTTCGCGAGTAAACACATTGGAAGCAAATTTCACTGAGGTATTTATGCACAATTATTGAACTGGGTAAGATCAAAAAGATAATTGCTATTGGTCAGTTTGTTTAAATTATAATTAAATTAAATTTTATCAGCTATGAAGAATGTGGGTGCGAATGCAATGGAAAAGCAAATATTTTTCATATCATTATACGATGCATATCGTACACAGTATCTGCTGCGAATACAAAGTGTTTGACTTTAGATAATTTAAACGTCTGAATTATCGCACAGGTGTCGATACAACACAGAATCAGAATGTGTCCTAATCGTAACCGCGAGATAATGGAAGAATACAAGCTATTTTTGCTGGATTGTACAGCGTCTGCTAAATGAAAAATTCATATGGATTTATCTTTATGCTAAATTGAAACATAATGATTTTTTAATTATATACCATTATCTATTTATTTATTTAATTGTTCTATATAAATTAGTGTCAGTTCAAATATTTTCTTCCTGCGGATCTGTATCATTTACCCCCAGTACAACTTACAGGCAAGGTACATGAAAGATCATATGTGATCACTTTTTATCTGCCTCAATAAACATCATGACCAGCTTTCTCGGTAAAAATATTGACCCTTTATTAAGCAGCCACCTGTGTTAAGCAGTCAGTTTAGCCATTTCCCATTGGTGGATGCTTAATACAGGTTTGGACTGTATGTATAAGATATTATTATGACATCTATTTTTTTCTTCAAAAGAACATAATTATAATCCCATAAAACACGTAAATACAAGATTTCGTTTTGTGTGGATGAGTGCGGTTATTCCAAAGTACGATATTTTGACCTGTGTAGATAAGCACATCTCCAGAAACCAAAGTATACTTGCGGGTAATCACGTTACACTAACTAATATTTCGTTTTTTCCCTGCAGATCATCATAGTCTGTGTATGCATTCTGTTTTATTTCTTTCATAAAAAACAAAAGTTCGAAATCCGAATCTCCAACTTGGGCAGTTGCTTGAGAACTAGACAGGCATCATTCGATGGACTTGGATAATTACATCACTCAAAATGTAAATAGGATAATACATACAAGAAAGTGTCAGTTTGTCCCTAAACTGATTCGTTATTATTATGTATAGTTTTAAACTGCCAGCGGAAGTCTCAAGAAACACAACCATTGCTTTTTTAGCTCTACTGGCCAAAGGCCAGAAGTGCTTATGCGATGGTGCATTGTCCGTCGTCCGTAGACTGTTAGCAGCACTTTCTCTGAAACCACTAGACCAATTTAACTGAAATTTCACATGGATGTTTCTTTTGCATAGGAGATTGTATAGAAAATGTTTTTATCTGAAATTCAAGACGGCCGCCGTCGCTAAAAATAATCCAAAATTTAAAACAATTTTCTCATGAACGGCCCAACAAATTTTCAAAATAGTTATGTAGTAATGATTACCAACTATAGTTTTGTTAGATTCGTTCAAATGGTGTCCGTAGGGTTAAAAATGACCCGCCCCGAGGGTTCAATTAGGGGACACATGTCAATATATTTTTTTTTTGAAATGGAAACGATTTTGCCTATATCTTTACAAAAGCATTGTTAGGTGAAGGAGATTCAGATTTGTAAAAATGACTGGGTTCCACTGTCTTAAGGGATCAGAAGGGGCCCCAAAAGGGTACACATTGGGAATTACTAAAATCGTTTTCTTAAGAACCGGTATGTGAGATTTTTACATATATGGCATAAGTTATCCCTATGTGTAAGGGTTTGATTGCAGATAAGAAATTAGGGGCTAAAATTTATAGGGGCCCTGTAAGGGGACTTAGAAATTTACATAAGGATACTATGGGAAAACAGAAAGTTCTCTTTTTTTTATCTGTTCTGGAACCACTATGCCAATTAAACTGAAACTTCACATGGATGTTTCTATTGCATAGGAGACTATACAGAACATTTTTTTTCGATCTGTAATTCAAGATGGCTGTAGTTACTAGAAATAATCCAAAACTTAAAAAATCTTCTTCTCATGAGCAGCCCAACAGATTTTCAAAATGTTTATGTAATAATGATGACCAACTAAAGTTTTGTTAGATTTGTTCAAATAGTGTCCCTAGGGTTAAAAATGTCCCCGCCTCGATGTTTCTACTGCATAGGAGAATTTCAAAAAGTGCTACATGTATGACCACTCTGAGTCAGTAGAGCGTCCTCAGGCTCTCTTGGGCTTCATGTTCATGAAAGTATCGTGGTATTGTTTTGCTTCCGTGTGGGTTTTACCTTTCACCGACTTTTTGTCTGTAATGTAACGACAGCTTTCCTTTTTGATGAACTAGTACTATATGCCGGCAGCCTCTGTGCAAGACCGGAAGTGTAAATGGCAGTATTTTCTTAGGGTTAAAAGTGCACTATTCTACAATGTTAAAACTCTCTACACTGAATCTGTGACATTGAAATAAGGATCGACGCGCCTTTGTTACCCTGTCGTCACAAAGCTGTGACAGTTTAGAAATTGGAATTGTATATAAAATGATAAATGCGTGTTTTGGCATCATCAAATCGTGGTGGTTGTGATTTGATGTGGTAGTTGTGTCAGTTATTAACAAATATTAAAAAAGCTCCAATGACATAAAAATACAATTAAATTGCATTTAAACTTGAAGAAGTAGTTAAAATAAAATTTGATCGCTAAATTTTACTTATAATACAGAACAATCCACAGAATGCAAAAAAAATACTTCATATGATTGGATATATTTAACATATTCAAAACATCCTTGGTGATGTCCCCGCTATCACCTAGTAATTGTAACAAAATTTACAAAAAAGTAATACTGTCGACATGAATCTTTGACAAACTGTGGGCGCGAATCCCTACGTTGTGACTGAGTTCCCTGACGGTGATGAAGGAATATATACATGTACGAACTTTTATTATGTTGATATGAATTATAAAACAATAAACATATTCCAAAGCTGTTGGTCTACATAGACATTTTTATTCTTGTGATATTGCTTTGCTTTATGACTGAGGATGGTTGTGGCCAGTATTTCCATGATTTTTCTTTATTAAATTTATGTCCACTTATTTTGTGGATAAAAATACAAGTGTTTTAGAGCTATTGTTCTTTTTCTTTACGTACATACAAAAAAATGTTGAGTCTGTCCTTATTCAGTTTCCTTTCATAACAATGGTTAATGGTTAATTAAGAAGCTGCTGTTACTATTTCAGACATGTCCACTGTCATATAATTGTATAGAGAAGGAAAGGCGATATCTCGACTTTTATTTATCTTCACTTCCGTTTATCTCAGGAACATAAATCATAATTCTAACACTGCAGAATGAAATTGTCATCAGAACAATACCATTCCCAGAAATTTGTGTTGAAATGCTTGTGATTACAATATGTGAACACTGCAGCTAAAATGACGACAAATTACAACAAATTACAATCAATTTTCTTTGAAACCTCGATACCTTTGATTTAATTAAGAGCATTTTGCGTAATCAAAACATGTTTAAACATCTAAAATTACATACAACTTGCAGTTTGCATCAATACCAGTATTTCCCCTGTGGCGAGCGTATTACTATCAATCCTTGGTTCATAAGTTTGAATCCTCATCCAACCACAGTCTTCAAGATGATTGATATATGATATTGTCTCATTGTCACGTTTCTCACCACTGATTAAAGTGGGAACGTTGTCCGTTACTTGCTGAGATTGCTGTACTCCAGTTCTGGTTAACCTTCCAAGATCCCAGGAAAGAGAGGTTGGGCTAACTGATCGTCTTTTAGCCATAAATGGCACAGTGATGACTCTCAATATCAAAAAAAATAAACAATTGGCGCCTTGATATAAAGTGCATGTATATAAAAGTATCTGGAAAATGCAATAATACACACAGGTGATGCTTTAAATGTTTAATTAAACCAGATTTGAAACCAATTGGTATATTTTGATTAAAGACTTGCTCCGAGTTTGATAAGGCTTTCTTTCAACCATACAAAAATCGACCTGGTTTGATATTATACTATATATTATAAGAAAACATGTACTGCTGTGAGTGTGTGTTACAAGAATGTATTTTATAAATAAAAAATGCGACTAGTCTATATACTTTTAACTTTTACTTACATAACTTGATTTGGTTAATATTGAAGTCCATTTTCTTAGTACAAAATGATATGCTTTTGTGTTGTTAAACTGTCAAACACATCTACACTTTTGTAGTAATTCTGGGTTCAAATCCCAGCATTTGCAAACAACATGGAAAGGAGATGGCTTCAATATAATGAAAAATCTGGTTTTTTTATGAAATTATTCTCTATTAAATATCTATGATTAATACATATATATATATATATATAATGTGTTTTTTTAATGATGTTTGTTGCTGCATGGACAACATATATTTTATTGGATACAGTATTAGGGATTTTTTTTGTTGAGCTGCTCATTTTTTTTATATTACTTTTAATATTTTATGTTTTATGAGGCATATATTTTATATACATTTTCCGTGGGTTGCAGTTTACAATGTTCTCTTTAAAAAGATAGTGTTACAAAGGTAGAGTGATTAACATAGAAAAAAAAGTTTTTAGCTGAGGCCATATTTTTGTCTATTCTGTTTGTTCCTGTTAAGTAATACAACTACATTGTAGGAGAGTCTGGACAAGAACTGAAGGGAACTTATGTCCAGATTGTATATTTCATTCATTCAAACCTGTGTTAAACAGCCAGTCTATGCAATAAGCAAAAGTGACTATGTGAGGTTGTTGCTTAACTCATGTTAATCTACTCTAAAACATAGAAATGGGAAATAGAAAATATGATTGCTTTATGATAGGTGGCTGCAAGTTTTGCTGTTTTTGAATACTTCAGCTGCTTCTTTAGGAATAAAAGTATATGAGTACAGTCATGCTTTTATGGTGACAATGTAAATATAGTATTCCTAAATCCTTGGTACACGAGAGATGGAGGTCCAAATTACTGACGTGTCCAAAGACTGCTCTTAAATTGTTTTTCTAGTCAAGTGACCCTGAAGTTTCCAACATTTGATTGATCCTGTGCAGAGAAATACATGTAATAAGTCATTGTTTTACATTTAAACCACAAATACTAATTCTTGACTACAGCATGAATGACTGGTGTTTCTTGCAGTGGCAGAGTTGTCCAAGGTGGTGATGTCAACTGACCATTAACTTTTCACCACTTAAGTTGTTGGTTAAATGCCCGTTCCGGTGGACCAAATATTTTTGCTCTACTGACGTTCATTGCTAGGTAATGTAACGGTATTCTAGGTTTGTTTTAAAATTGGCGTTAAACCTTATTACAATACATACTGGCTGTCGACACAGTGTAAATTATAGTATACACTTTGTTTATGTTACAGGACAAGAAAAATATCCAGCCAGTCTTTGACTCAACCCGGAACGTTTTGCTAACAAGACAAATGCCCTACTGACTCAGATAACCAGACCGCTGACATATAATATTTGTCTCCTAACAGGTTAGGTACACACTGGGACATTTAAATTACGCTAAAACAAATTAATAACAGGAGAAAAAAATATGTCAGAAGGTCCTGAAAACATTTTGTGACAAGCACCCATTTATGATAATATAAATGTTTGTTTATATTTGTATTTATGTGTAGGTGTATTTTTAAATAAAATACTGTTTTCATAACATTTGAGTGTACCATTTTTAGCGCTACTGACCAAAGGGCTTACGTGATGGCGTGATGTTCCTAGTCCGTCGTCCTTTAGCAGCACATCCTCTAGAACCACTAGGCTTAATAAAATTGATACTTCACATGGATGTTTCTATTGCATAGGACATTTTTATTTCACAATCTCAAACTCAAGATGGTCCCCATTGCTAAAAAAAATTCAAAAACATAAAAATTCTTCGGATGAACAGCATTTGAAAGTATATATTATGTAGTAATGATACTCAACTATAGTTATATAGTTATAAACATTAATGCTTTTTTAACGGAACTGCGTTTGCCTATATTTCCATAAGTTGGGGTTTCATGTTTGTACAAAAAGAATTAAAATAGAAAATTTTCAAAAGTTTTCTTCTAAACAACAGGTCAGTCAAATTTATTCATATTTGATATAGTTGTCCCTATGAGAAGGGGTTTAAAGTTTGTACAAATCAACGGGTTTGCATGTATAGAGGTCCTCCAAGGGGACTTTCAGTTTTACATAGGAATACTTTGGGAAATGGAAAATTCTATATTTTTTTCATCTGTTAATGATTTTTTTTATCAGTTTGAGTTTTAAAGCATCATCTAGTCGTGACAATTTTACTCTCTTCCTCTCAATAATCTAACCTTTCTTTCAAACTTGTTCATATATGATAACAATCATCCTAGCTTCAGCAAGGGATTGGAGACTCTGCAAATCAAGGGGCTGGGATATATTTGGACCCTGTATAAGGTGACATTGACTTCTACCTAATATATTATTGCGAAAAGTGATTTTTGAGGCGCAATTCTCCTCACTATCCACCTTCCTCTTCTTCCTGATAAAGTGCAGGGCCCACTCTGAGGCTTTAATGCACTTGGTGTATATACAAAGCCGTTGTAATGTGCAATAATGTACAGATTAACCATTTAGAAACCTACAGTGGATGTGTCGGCTACTGGGGCCGACCGGACCGGTTCCATTAGCAGATACCAGTAAAATATCCGTACAAATATCAATACAAACACAGTAAAACAGCAGAATTTATCAAATTTATTGTCCGCGCAAAAAAACAACAACTCCCCAACGTGCGTAACTCTTATTTGTATGAATTTAAACATTATCATTGTTAGAAATATAAATCAGAAATTCGAGTGTTTTTAAAGAAATGCTATGCAGAGCGTATTTAGGCTAAATGGTGATACTCCAAATTTAGAAATATACAAAGCCATTAGAAACAAATTCAAACAAACTTGCAGACGGAAACAACTTGAGATGCAGAACAAAAATAAACAAGAACTTATAAACTCAAGAAAAAACAAATCTTTATTTTGGAAAATAATCAGATTCAAACAGACGCACTACGATAGTAACATTTCATCATCAGCGTGGTGTAACCACTTTAAACAATTGTTATCTGCGAATCACACCATAACTATTGACATGGAACAAAATCTATTACCTGACCATGATACAATAGATGATATATTTAACAATCTCTTTTTCTGCTGCTGAACTTAAGAAAAGTGTAAGCAGCTTGAAATTAGGAAAATATACAGGTCCTAGTGGCTTATTATTAGTGGTGATAAGATATACATTCAAAGATTATATAATACAATTTTGGAAACTAATGGTTTTCCCTCTGTCTGGGGGGTAAAGCATCTTATGTCCTTTTCATCAATCAAAACGAGCCGAACAATCGCCGTGGAATTTCACTTATTCAATAGGCTTACATACTGGGCTGAAATGCATAACATAATAGATGAAGCGCAGTCAGGATTCAAGAAAGACTACTCAACTATAGACAATTTATTTACACTACATGCAATTATGATATATGATATAAATTTGCTCTTCTGTAAATAGATGATTTGGCCAACTGTGCTGACACAGTAGGACAACAGCAAATGCAAAATAATGTATGAATATTCTAAAGCTATAGAAAATGTTCATATTCAATTTTGTAGAATATATCTTAAACTTAATAAAATACGTTTCATGCTTTTTCTTTAGCTGAATGCGGAAGATATCCGTTATATGTTAATTATTATTGTAAATGTATAAAATATTGGTTAAGGCTTACCCATATGTTCATAATAGAAACCCTAAACAATTTTATATTATGTTAAGAAAACTTGATAATGATGGTAGAATGACTTGGACTTTACATGTTTAATCCTTACTTTTTAGATATGGTTTTGGTTTCGCCTGAATTTCAGATTATGCTGAAAATCAAAATTTGTTTGTTTTTTTGCATTATTCAAACAACGTGTTATTGACTGTGCTGTACAAGATTGGCGGTCGGATATTTCTCAGTCACACAAAGCTGTCCATTATGAAAACTTTAAATCTCTTTTAAATGTTGAAACATATCTTACTTTATCAATACCTCTAAAGTTTAAAATTGCTTTTGCAAAATTTAGATGATCAGCTCACAAATTATATGTAAAAACTGGAAGACATAATAATGTTGCCTACGAAGATAGAAATTGTATACTTTGTGCAGCTGGAACGGTTGAAAATGAATACCATGTATGCATGGAATGTTCCTATTATGAAGATTTACGCAGTGAATACCTTTTCAATATTTTGAATGTTTCTAACATAAATTTAAATTCATTTTACAGATTAATGAGTAAAATAAATGAACAAAAATTAAAAACACTATCTAAATTTATTTTTGAGGTATCTAATAAAAAAAATTAAATTTTACAATTACTTAACATGTAAACAAATGCAAATCACTATATATGATATAAATGTAATTATGTATTATGGACCGAAGGCCTAGATTGCTTAATAATACATTTGTCATTGTCATTGTTAAGATCGTAGGTTAGAGTCCCGCTTGCTTAAAAAAAAAATCTTTATCTGAGACAGTTAGCCAGTTACTTGCTGAAGAACGGTGATTCCACTTGTTTTTCATCCGACTAATAAAACTAAAATATATTGAAATGGCGTTAAAACCCCATAAAACAAAGAGAAGGAATTTTGGGCAATGGTTCTATTATTATTACACTGCAATGAGATTGCAAATAATTACATTGAATGAAGTAGCTAGAATAATAACAGTTTATATAATAAGAACATGGTATTATGTTACAACCATTGTATCATAACGCCCGAATCACAATTATGTTGATATACTCCAAAGACCAGATCAACTAATATATACCAATAAAGTGTATTTAATATAAATGTATATATAAGCTATAGCATTCTAACCAGCATTTCAATATGAAGTCAACTTGATTTATTGTATGTGGATATGTTATATGATATATGTGTACAACGTATGTCCGTACATTAACTGAGTGTTGTTATTGTTTCCGATTTCCATGAACTCTTGTATTTATTATGTGCTGTTAAAAAGAGAATGTTGCTTATAAGTTAAGGGGGCGTGGATGGTGGTGTTGCTTATTTCATTATTCCACTTGATCAGACAATTATACTGAATATGTCATTTTTATTTCTTGGTTGTTTTCTGTGATTTAACGATTCCTTTTTATCAGATTTTATATCACACATGGAATATACAAACCATCTGATTTGTTGTGACAGTGATAAAAAAAAATAAGAGAGAGAGAGAAAGAGAGAGAGAGAGAGAGAGAGAGAGAGAGAGAGGGAGGGAGGGAGGGAGGGAGGGAGGGAGAGAGAGAGAGAGAGAGAGAGAGAGAGAGAGGTGTGTGTGTGTGCGTGTGTGTGCTTTTTTATACATCATTTATATATTGATATTATTATTTAAGTATATAGCTTAATTGTTATTTTTATTTATTTAATTTCTTTTCAGTGAGAGAAAGGAGATCGATAACATGTGTTGTGGCACTCAAACAACCATATGAATATAAAGTGTACATTGATTATTTGTAATACAAATAAATACCTGAATATTTAACGAGACAATGTGTGTTGATTTGAATAATGCCGAATTAGTACATTGTAAACAATATAAAAGTTATGCGAAACTGTCAAAAATGATAGACACTGAATATCAGGACTTAATATAATACTTATATTAGAAAATGAAGATATGTTGGTAGTAGTAATGAAATAAATATAATAAAAATAGTAAGGCTATGAAGTAAATTTTATAGTAATCACGGAATTCTTTTTTCTGTAATCATAATACGTCGGGAATATACGTGAGTTGTCTGATCGGATTACTGCTCTCTGACTTATGGTTTTTGATTTGCTGTTTTTTAATTGAATATTTACACTTTCTGATGTTTTAAACTTCATTTAATAATACGATATTATTTTTTGTTTGTTTTCCAGTTATATATATATATTTAGTCATTCAAATAGTATACAGAACACAATACACAAAACAACACACAACACTTACAAAATACATTGTACATTTTTTCTGTCTCCAAAAGTTCTTCTAAGAAAAAAAGGAAAACAAATCATTTCATGCGTTGTGTTAATAAATCGATATCAATATCAAAGTTTATACATGTAGTATTTAAAGATGTTGGCTCGGAATTTTCAAATTTCCAGTTTTAATTAAAGTTCTATTTTCACTCTTCCGCCACTTCAGGATATCCAGATTAAAACATTTTTCAGAAAAGATTTCATTTTCAAATGCTAAATGATCGAGGTATAATGGTATGTGTTTGCTTCTGTTTCTTCTACCAAAACAACATAGTGATAGCATAACTTCTACAAACTTATTGTTATTTCAACTATAACTTCGTCGACGTATTCATGAAATAAACTTTTCGTTTTGTTTTGCGTATAGAGATGGTGAAGGTAGAATGAATACCCTAGTTGTCGGAAATTAGAGATTAACGTCTCCGAGCATATATCGAATAATATGTGCAGCATGAGTCATCATTAACATATGTATACACGGGTCGGATCAATCTATATACTTTCCCTCCCATATTGATATTCCATTTTTAGGTTTTGGCATAAAATTTCAAACTTTATTTAAATTTCCTAATATTTACAATACCGAGATTTCCTAAATTATTTAAGGGGATGTGTAAGGCATAGTAAACACCTACATGTATACGTCTCAATTGGAACGCAGTAGCATGGTATTGTGGTTGAGTGTCCGCCTCGCATGCGGAAGGTCGTGGGTTTGATTTCCGAGTCATACCAAAGACTTGGAGCTCAGCATTTAGTGTATAGTTCTAGGTCTTGTTGGCCACTGTCAGTATATTGGACTTGATAGAGTATCATGGCATGTGCGCGACATGATATTCCAATGTGGCAGCGCTCAGAATACTCTCAAGTAGACACCGTTGCGATATGATAAAATAAAGGCGACGCTAAACACCATACAACAACCGCAACAACTCAGTTAGAAACGAAGGCCGATATATAATCAGAATACAACTTTTTGTTGAACACAAACATTTGTTCCTGAAGGCGACTTCTACCACAGAGTAGACATCTTGTATATATAACAACCGACCACGATACAAATAAGGGACGGTTTTGTTTGTTTGCATGTTACTAATTGAAGGTGTTCCTTGTTCAAGTGGTCTTAAGTGCCGTCTCAAGATAGAGCACTGACCTCTCAATGCTAAGGTCGTATTCGAGTCCCTATCACTCCAAAAACTTTAAGTTCCCTCATCAATACTTTATATGCTATATTAAATCGGAAAGGTCTTGAACATGGCGTTAAACCCCATTAAAAACTTTATGAAGAAATACAGACCTATGCAATACGTATGCCGAGCGAAATGTACATATTATGACTATACAATAATTACTACAGTACATTAACAAGGAATCTATATAGCAATTACTTTTTATTATCAACAGGTGATAGCAACACAGCCATGTGTATATATAGGGAACTATAAATTAAGTACTAGTAATTGCACACGATGACAAAGTGTATACTTTGACCATCCATTTGAATAACTCATAAGTAAATATCATACACTTTTTACAGATAAATGACGAGTGATTTTTCAAAAACAAATGCAATAGTATGCGCATTGTTTGAATAATACCTTGTACCATACAGATCATTAGTGCTAATAAGAAAGCTGTAATAGGGGATATTAATTAAAGTATTACGTGTATGAATATAAAATAATCAGTTTGACAGTTATTTTCTATTATAAAAATATGATTCCAACACTATTTTCTATAGCCTAAATGTTTTGTCTTATTTGAATGCCAATTTCAAGGAAATTGATTTGTTTAAAAAATAAATATGATGCCAGGTACATAAAATGTCAGGATGCGGATTAACTGTTCCCTTCAGTATATTACAACGAATGAAATGACTGAACACGTTGACAACACTTTTGTGCATTGACCAACCGTTTGCAAAACTTTAAACAGTATCAAAATATCATATCATTGTTGAAATATGTACACGGTTTTCATTAAAAAAAATGTTTTGATGCTATGCACGTTATATGGATATTACGAACATACAAATATGACAAAAGGATTTGTTTCACTCTATGAAACGATTTAAAATATCGACACTACAGATATAACAACTTCAAACATTTCAAAATTAGCTTTTTGGGAAGTATTACCTAACTGTACTCAGACATAACTTGTTGACAATAAGACATTACAACTGTATGATTAATAAATCCGGATCTGCAGTTGCAACTTAAGCCATATACAAATACGCTGACAGTGTATGTGACAGATGTGGCCTGCAAAACGGCGTATATTGTTGGATGTACACACGATGTTGTCATCAACACTGTAACGTAAAAAGTAATTCACAATAACACAACTTTAATTTATTGTTAAACTCCAAATACATGCAACTTTGTTTCAAATGATAGCCAAGCAGTCTTGCTTCCTGCAGAATGAAATCTTCAATACACTGAATTTGCTCTGATATAGCTCTGATATATACATGTATATATATATATATATATATATATATACTGTAACCAGAATATATATAGGGCATTCTCTGAATATAATACCTTAATTTCCACCTGATTTACATTTTAAAAGCGGTTGAATATCGCTTGTGCGAAAAAAACATTGACGAGAAAAACAAATGCCTCATTCTTACTCATTGTACAATAATTTGTTCACCGTGATTCAAAATTAGAAAAGAACAATTCCATTCGCAGATTTAATCATTTATCAGAATTGATGGTTCATTAGACAGAATTTCATGGTCGCATTATGCTTCAAATCCTAAATTTCAATAGACTATTAAGAGCAATTTTACTGACACAATCAGTAGTGCGTGTGGCCACCTCTACGGGCAACCACAGCTGCAAGACGTCACCCCATGGAACTGCACTATTAACGTAGCAGATACCGTGGGATTCAGGTCCGCTCCTGGTGGAGCGCTGCTGTCAGTTCCTGGACGTTGGCAAACTGCGGTTGACGTTGACGTAGCAACCGTCCAAGGTAGTCCCAGGCGTGTTCAATCGGATTGCAGTCAGGTGAACACACCGGCTAGTCAATGTTGCGGGTTTGGGTTACACATGCAACGTGAGGTGGCGCGTTATTATGCTGGAAGACCAGACTTTGACGTTGGCGGAACATAGGAACAGCCACAGGACGTAAGATCTGATTGATGTAACGCCTGGCTGTGAGATTACCTTGGCACATGACGAGTTTTAACTTCGCTTTGCTCAAACGGAAATAAATCATTTATTTTATTTTCAAAGCAAACTCGAGGAATTAAAGAGAACAAGCAATGTTATAAGAATTGTCACTTGCATCGGCGTTATAACATATTTTACAGTAACAGTGCACTAAGCGATCTGCCAAATATCCTGTCATAATAAGAGGCTCTGTAACAGCTGACACCATGGATGTTTTATTTTCATGAATCACCCTTGGCTATATGTCAATATACAAACTCAAATAGATTACAAACTTATTAAAAATGTCCAAAATCTGAAAGAAAGATTATACCATCTTTGAAATATAATTACTTCATAAGCAGGGCCTACACATGTATCACTTATATATTGACTGTATCGCAAGAGTTGACTCGTTCTCTTAACCCTTGCCTGAACATTAAACGAATATGTATTTACTTTAAACCCATACTAAATACATTTATTTTCTAATTCGCTTTGCTCAAACGAAAATAAATCATTGATTTTCTTTTCAAGGCAAACTCAAGAAATTAAAGAGAACAAGCCTTGGTAAAGGAATTGTCACTTGCATTGCCGTTATAACATCGAACAAAATCAAAGAACGGGCAACTAATGTCAATCTACTACCGATATTTAAATTCACTATCTAAACTATTCATTAATTGAATTCAAATAAGACAAAACATTTAGGCAACGTTAAGTTCAAGTCCGATCCAAGCAAATTAATAATAAAATGTTCACAATATCAAAACGGTATATATCCCCAACAATCATGCAACATTTTGCGCATAGTGCAACATAGTCCGTACCAAGCGGATTTTGATTCTAGTCTTGTTTAAATGATTATTTTTTTGTCAATTTCTAGCGTAGATGACTTATACGTAACGCTTCCTGAACTCTTTCTAAGGACATACAATCGACTTGATAGTTTTCATATTATTCAGACTGAAATTAGTGATATTATCTCCTCACTAAATACAAATAAAGCCAGTGGTCCAGACCATATAAGTCATAAAATGACAAAGGAATGTGTAGATTTTATCAAAAAACTGTTAGCTATTATTTTTAACCGTTCTATCCCAGAAAGTATTTTCCAAACTCTTGGTAGATAGCTTAAGTTACTCCATTCTTCAAAAAGGGAGATAAAACATTAACTTCTTATTGTAGACCCGTTTCACTTCTATGCTGTTGTGGAACAATTATTGAAATATTAGTTTTTAAAAATTAGTATAACTTTTTCTTGATAAATCAACTATTGTATAAATATCAGTCTAGTGTTTTACCTGCCCTCAGAACAACTTATCGATTACTCGACATATATCATCATATCTGGCAAACGCTGGATAATAATCAGTTTTCATGTATAGTATTTTTTTGATATCTCCAGCGCGTTTGACAGAGTATTGCATAAGGGACTGCTTTTCAAACTACGTGAAATCAGAATTAATGGAAAGTTATTAATTTGGGTATAAAATTATTTATCAAACAGTCAACAAAAAAAGTTGCCATTCACTCGGCACTATCTGATCTTAAACCAGTCACAGCATGGGTTCCACAAGGCTCAGCCATTGGACCCCTTTTATTCCTCATGTACGTCAAAGATATTTCAAATTCACTTCTTAGTCTTACAAGAGTATATGCTGATGATAGTTCTTTATTTTATTCAGCTGCAACTATTCAAGACATTGAAGGCATAATTAATAACAATTTGATAACAATAAAAGAATATTCAAAACAATGGTCTGTTCCCCTGAACAACGCAACATTTGTACAAACGTAATGCATAAATTATCATAAGCTGAAAAAGACGCATGTAAACTAAGCATTTTTATTTTATACAAAAAATCGACATGCACAATGTATGCTTCCGCGAATCAAGCCTGCAGTTCGTTTGAATATTGTCTCTTTTTCTCGATATTTCCAATTTCTGAATCATATGAGAGAGAGAGAGAGAGAGAGAGAGAGAGAGAGAGAGAGAGATACGGTATAGCTGAGCTTAATAAGAATATTTTATGATAGATATGAAGAAATGTAGATTGTGAATGAGAAAATTACCAAATTTAAAATAAATAGTAACGATATACAGTAATTACAGTTTTATACAGTAATTTGTTATACAGCTAGCACGTTTATAGTAGGATATATTTATGAAATATCATTTTCAGACAAATAGCATATACGAAAACCACAGAGAGAGAAATAGGTCTATGTGATTTTCTCCTACATTGTAAATATATTAAAAAAACAATACTTTGCCGAGAACACGTGTCTGCAACCTAATCTATGAGATATACCACGATTTGCTATGCATGTAACGTTCATTGAAAGACGTGACAATTGTATTGGAAATATCTTGTCCCTTTTCTGCTTTGGTAGAAGTTTTTCAAGTTTTATATAAGTATAGTTATATCTGTCGGCGACTAAATATATCTTTTAGACCATAATTGATTCAAATGGTACTAACTAAGATTAAAATCTCTTTAAGGAAGCACATATGTTTCCATCTCCTATTGGGCAAACATAGATGGTATGACAAAGACGGTAAACGTATATCCAGTATTTGATCATTGATTTATGTTTTTACCTAGTTAGAAAAAGCTCATATGCCGAATGTTCATAGACGGGCTTGTTGTTGATGAGGTAATAACATATTTAATAATTGTACTGTATATCGTATTTTTATTTCTGATATTGCATAAACATATATTTACTATAGATACTCGGATGTTTCATCAAATTCCATCCATAAGCAGCAAACAGAAATCATACTTCAATACGAACATTGATTACTTTGCTTAGTTGAGTTACGCAGCTATGAACACGTTTAGTTATATTTACACTCTAATTTTTATTAAGAAAATTTATATTAAACTTAATAGCTTTACAGATCATAGTTTTAGTTTAGCTTTGGTATCGTTACTATTTTCAAAAAACGTAATAATGCACTCAAAACCGTAGAATTAAAAACCGTTCCAAATGTTCCCAAGGTTTCTCAGAATAAAAGTATATTTTGACTACTTACACGTTACCCTGACCTCTTTTCTAAATACATAATTTTTCAAACTATGATAACCACCAGAAATAGCATCAATTTTCAGTCGACAACTGTGCTTTAACTTGCAATTAAACTATACTCAAGGTTTTAGCATATGAGTTAAACAAGCAATGTCAAATGAGGCATTTGCAATTGGGACAATGTTCGTCCATTACCCTAAAGACATTTCGAAAATAGGCAGAAACGACCGTGCGTTGTTTTAGCTAGCAAATACATTTTATTATTTCATGCTATATTTGTCGTACACTATCTGACATCCGTGATTAATGACACGTCAGTATTTGTTATAATAAAATTTTAAAAATAACTGTAAAACGAAAATTTATGAAATTCAACTTACCTAAAAACAACATTAAAACTACCCAGAAATGATCACTAGTTTTTACAAACGGTGATATATTCTATGTTGTCTGTACAGCTATACAATTAATAAAAGTGTAGATCTTGACATACATGTAGTATCAACTTGTATTTCTTGAAACCCCCCCCCCCCCAAAAAAAAAAAAAACAACAAAAAACGACGTATCAATCAATTATTTGATTCCTTTCTTGACCATTTCAAAACAAATAATATTATGTTAAGTTTTATTTTCTTCGGAATTTCAAAAAGTGTTCTTGATTCTGTTCAATACTGAAATTTAGTTTTTGGCAGTAAATATTTGCCTAGACTGAAAATCAGTGTATTTAACCTAATGGATACGTATTTTTTATTATTAATATTTAATTTAACCACTTCAAGAAACATTTCTACATACATGTAATTATGCTTGAAACTCGGTCTTAGTTTGAAAATAACTCGTATTGTGATCAGCTGTAGTAAGTTGTTTGATAATCGATGTAAAATTGATTTAAACTTTATTTTCTCAATTGGTAAAATCATGCTGTTGCAATTGCAATTCGGAGAATTGCTCGCGTTTTAGACTTTACATTAATTGTATTATTATATTAAAATGAAAATTACGTTGCACAGCTCGTTGTCATAATTTCAATTAGAACAAATACATTAGTGACATTAATATTAAAAACGAAAATGAATAAAAATCATTCATGCATGCTTATGTTGGACAGCTCATTATTATAGTATCAATTAGAACAAATACATCAGTGACATAAGTATTAAAAACGAAAATGAATGAAATCATTCATGCTGTTGAACAGCTCGTTGTCATAATTTCAATTAAAACAAATACATTAGTGAAATTAGTATTAAAAACGAAAATGAATGAAATCATTCATGCATGCTTATGTTGAATAGCTCATTATTATAGTATCAATTAGAACAATTACATTTGTGTCATTAATATCAAAAACTTAATTAATGAAATAAATGCACATTTGCATGTTAAATGTCTAATTTTCTCATATATTGGAGCACTTCATAAATGTGGTCAGCAGTTTGTAATATCTTTATTTGGTTCAATTCCAGCTTTTCTAACAATACGCAGACCCATTTTACCATGCTAAGTCCATACATGTAACAGATTTGATCTCTTTAAGGTCTTCATCAACAATTATGTGAAGTGGTAAATAGCCATCTAAATGGTAATGTTGCAAAAATCGACCATTAAAGGTTGCTGTTTTGGAACGGCCTTAAATCGAACCTAAAAAACAACAACAACGGCGAGAGGTAATTGATCATGAGACGGCACCTTAGACCACTCGGCCACAGGTGACCCCTATTTACACTCCGAAACTAAGTTACGTCCAGTGGACACTATTTGTAATCAAATATGATACAGGTATCTACATAAACATAGTTATAAAATAAGTTGTCCACTGCGGTTTATTTTAATTTTCACCTCTCCACAAAAGTACAACCAGAAATTGAAATATATATATATAAAAGTTTCTTTTTTATTATTTAAATTAAATAAATTAATGATCAATAATTGTGCTTAAATTAAATATGTTTACATTTAATTGTTATGAATGTGATCATAACGGGGTAAACTATTTTAAAAGAAGTATTGTTTCATTTTCGTTTAAAAAAATAATATTTTATTCTTAATTTTAACGAATTTTGACAAATACATATCTTACTTTGTCTCTCTATGGAACATTTTAATTTGCTATCCTCATAAAATCATAAAATACGACAAATATGTACTGGTTATTAATAATTGCACTGACGACCATATATTTCTTGTGTATTTCATTTGTTTATACATGTATTTTGTTATGAATTTAGAGCAACACCAATAAATATCAATGATTGTCAGATCATTGGGTTCGAGTGCTAAACTAACTATCAATCTGTTTTATATTTGGTCAAATGCCCTTCCAAACAGGAAATATTCTCAAGCTGTTACTTCATAAAGATTCTTCTTGTGTCATTTTTGTAGATCTTACAGATCGTCCTCATTTCATTAATTTGCAAATATTCTAATCAATGGAACGAAGCCTTGCCTATGATGCTTACATAAACAGCTGAATGTAGGGATGGATAAATGAAATATAATTCAGGAGAGATTATTGCATAAATTCACAACTATTTTGTTTCCCGGTTAAGCCTCAATGGGGAAGTTCTCTAAAAGACTGCGAGTATAAACAAAAATCGCAGGAGAACTTATGTCATAGCTGTTATACAAGATATTTCTGCTCCCTTATTTCCTAGTAAATACTTGCGAATCTCTTGTAACGAATCAAAGCTTTTTTTACACGGCAGTGTTCTAACACAAGACCTCAGATCATCCGTTACCTCATATATTGAACTTTGGTTTCTCTCCAGATTTCTTTTCTGGACCACAACTGGAATGCTACTCTAGCTAGTGAATGTAAATTATTCTTGAGTGGTGTCTATCATTTTCTTTAGTTTAAACATATGAGATCAAAATCAATGAATAGACACATTCCCTTTTAAAGGTACCTTTGAGTTTCCTATAGGATTGTTTAGTCGTTTAGCTTATATAGTATAGTATATGATAGTGAATTATACAAATTGTCATCAATACTTACGCCCACATATCTAATGATATTAAGCTAATTATATTTTTTTGCATTGGTTGTGAAAGAATTTTTCTTCATAACAATTTTTACAAATCACACTTAAATAGTTGATTCTCTTCATAATTGTCTTGAATCAACCAAAGTCTAGATTATGTCGATAAAGTAAGAAAGTTTCCTGGATTATACAAGTACGAAACATTTGCGGATAAAGTGCTTTGCTCCTGGATACAATGTACGGTTGTGGATCATGTGTCTGGGGTTCAAATACTAGATCACGCGCTTTAGAATGTGTAAAGACATATTAAACGAACGTTTTTTTTTATAATAAACAAACATATAATATTTTGACTCAGATGTATTAACCATAAACCAGTTATTATATTAAGTTCAATTCAAAACCATTTAACGATACCATAATATTTAGTGCATCAGGTGCAATTCCGTGTTGTTCATATATTTATTGATTTTATGCGTACGATTTAATGATTTATAATATAGGAAATAATTCATAAGATGCCTGTCTGATTAATATCCATATGATTATATCAATTAATGATAGTGATACGTGTGTGATATGGCAATAACCACAGCCACTTCCGATCAGTGTATAGGAAATTTTTATTTTTTTGTATATGGTTGACTATTTTAAATAGTATCATTTGAAAAAAAACTTTCAAGTTGTGTAAAATCTAAATTCAAAAGCAATTAATAATCTATTCTCCCTAATAATCCGTAAATATGAATATAATATTTAAAAAAAAAAATCATATGCGATTAAAATATATGTTATATTATATTGTTGAATACTACCATAATTTTCAATATTTCCACTTTTTTCCACGAATCCTTCGTTGTAAAATAAATTCCTATGTTCTATATGCAATTAAAGCATATTTTGTTTATTTCCCGGATATTCTTAATTTTAAGTCTTAATCTGATGACCTGCTTTGTCAATTGTACGTTAAAAGACAACCACAATATTTAAATAAAAAAAGTTTATGTTCTGATATCATAAATACATTATAATATAACAAATTACTTTTTTTCCAATTCTTTAACAAGATAGGAAATTTACATATTTTTCATAAATTTGGTTTCGTTTTTGCAGCTTTAAAAAATAAACAACTTTCAAAAACTAATTTATTTATAGAGTTTAGTCGCTAACCGTTCGTTTTCAAGAATCCAAATTAAGCTGTGTGACCTTTTGCTACCCAAATTTGTTAACTCCGCCCCTTTCATCTGTTTTTTTCTTCTCGTATAACGAGGCTTCTTTATTTGATAAAGATTTTGTACAATTAGTGTTATATATAAATACTGTTTTTGATATAAATATACGGTTACATTGCTTTGTAAATTTATCTTTAACATACTGAAGAGGCACCTTCAATAGCTTATCATCAGTTTAACATACCTGTCCAATAATAACATAAACGTTAATCTAGTATGACTATTATGTTCAACAATAACTAAAACACGAAATATTGTATATCTCTCTTCCAATACTTTTTATATATCATAGATAAAATTCCTGCATTAACTAGTATAAAGAGGTAGTACACTTGCATTAGAACAATTTGTTATATCTTGCTATGTGCTAATACATTTTATATTATTTTTGAATTATTCCTTATACATTTGTACATTTCGTATCAATAAATGAAAATAAGGAGATATAAATAAAGATTCATAAATAAACAAATAAATGAATACAAAAATAGATTATCGAACTAACGAATGCGCACGCGCAGACGCACCAACGAACGAATAAATAAATAAAAAATGAATGAAAAAAACAACAACAAAAACTGATGAATCCCATTATGGATGAATACTGTACTTATTATTATATATAGTTATATTTATCATAACAGAAGAAATCAGAACATTACATTACTATATGAACACAAGTATTACACGATATATTTAAACTTACCGGCTTGTCGTCGTTAATGTTCCACGTATGATATACAATATGATTAATGAGTTTTTATACTATTTCAGATATATTTATGAAAATGTTATAATATCAGCTCGACTGAAAATATCATTGCGTATAGTAATTACTGATAGTATCATAGGACGCAGCTCAGATACGAAGTATAAACAATTTTGATTATAACGGACAAAGCATAAAGGCACACACTTTCATTGAAATAAAAGTTCTTTCTTTTGCCAATAACTTAGGATTTGGATATTCTTCAAATAAGAGACAGGCTGCCACATCTTAACGCGGGGGCAACCGTATCCACATTCCCGTTGTTTATATACATACTAGGGACAATATTATTGTTATTGATTTTAAGTATTGTTTTCTAACAATAAAGGCAAATAATAAAACAAAATAAAACTAAGAATTTCTTTCACTTTAATAAGCCTTTTATCATATGAATTATTCCAATATCTATTTGATATATTTTGTATTACCTTAATTGCACACATGGTCAAACGTAGACCAGTTTACTGTTGTCCTTAATTTGGTTAAGTTGATTAGAAACAATTAAACGTAAATCATTAATGACGTACTGATTATGTTTTTTATTATTTGGGAAAGATTAGTAATTTTGTCGATAATCGTTTTGTTGTTGCCCTTAATCGACGAAAAATGACTGATTAATTAACATGCATGCTTGTGTATTTTACAGTATTAAACAACAAACAACTGTCTGTCTTATTGTACCGTTTTAAGAATGCATTGTCCACACATTTGCCAGTTCTTCATGAATCGCTACTACCAAATGTTTTTAAATTCAAATGCCATTATAAACAAAGGTGGATATCTGCTGTTTGCAAACATCAATTCATGTTCAGATATAAGCAAGCAATGTTTATCAATGTTACCATGTGAACGCAGGCTAGTGGTTTAGAAACATGTAAACACCACCGGTAAAATCAACAGAACAGTGTTTCACAAAAGGCTGTGTTTTTTATTCAGTGCTTCAAAATACTTCCAAGACTTGAATTTTTAATTCAGCAAACATTTGATAAAGCTGGTTGATTGATACACATTCCTTTTGTTAAATCAGCAACAAAAATGTTCTTCCCTGAACATTGGCGACAGCAAATAAATATTTTTGTTATATATTGGAAAGGATTTTGTTACAGACTGTATTGCACAATGTTTATGAACAAGAATGCCTCTACGACTAATACCAATTACCATTCTGTTGGAATCCTGGTAGAGTAGAACATAAGCTATCTTACTGAGCTTTTATTTATAATTAACATAGCGTCATCAACTATGTACGCGGCAAAATTATTGCAAGATGTATCATCCTTTACCTCAACTTTCTGGTTATTGGATGTTCATGTTCATAATTTGCAGCAATAATTATATCACGTATTGCTCCGATTGTTATCATTTTGAACCATTTTGAATTTTAAGCTGTTACCTTCAAAGTTTCGGAATATCCATTTGGGTGTGCAACGTTCGGAATAACTCACTTGTAGTAAATTCCTTTAAATAAACTTAAAGTTAAGGGCATCCGCTGTATTCTAGCTATTACATGTGATATTTATTATAATATGTCATTTCTGCTCTGACTTCTGTAAAGTCATCCAGGCCCGAAGTTGTAAAACGGTTTTCATTCTCAACGCAAATCTGTATATCAGCTCATTTTTCAAAATAACAAATTCAACTCAAATACGTGACATTACCTCTAATTGAAAGTGTTAATGCTGAGTATTTCCAAGTTATAATAAAGTGATAACGTTTGACGTAATGTTGAAGTTTGTGTGGCTATAGTGAGGTCATGTTATTGTTGATGTCTGCAGTGAGTGTTAATCCGTATATACGTCGTTCGACAGATCACACCTGTTACATGCACTGTGAGGGTATTTGTAATTGCCTCAATTTGCAACTGATTGTTAATATCAAGAAATATTACTTATAATACAATTGTAATGTTAAATTGTCAACATGATACGCCCGGGAAGCTGGTAATCAACAGAGCAATATAAATGCAGTTAACGGGAGTGGTAGTGAAGGGGATATAGTGTTGACCGCTGACGCCAGTGTTTCGGGTTCGATCCGCATGTCGAGCAGATGCCTCCCAAATAACCACTCTTAGTAATGGTTCTACTCGAAAACGGTAAAACATATTTACAATCAATTTACTTTGCGTTCATTAGACCTATACGTGAATATGCAAACATAGTCTGGGATAACTGTACCAAGCAGGAATAATTAAAAATCCAAAACGAGACTGCTCGTATTGATACAGGAACAACTAAACTAGTATCAACTGAAAAAGTTATATAACGAAACAGGTCGGGAATCACTTTCGAGCATAGATTAATCATGTTTCATAAAGTGAAAAATGATCTCGTCCCTCAATCACTAGCTTCCCTAATACAAACTCAGTGGGAAAGTCTTCAAGGTACAATTTAATAAAATGCAATATCCAGACAACGATACCCAGACAATTGACTGTCAATCCCAGCTTTTCGTTTTACCATCAACCATTCGCCAATGAAATTCCTTCCAAATCTTGTTCGTAGCGAAATATCACTCAATGTTTTTTAAACAATAAACATAAATTTCTACTTATTTAAGCACAAAACATTTACTAAGCTCACTGAAAATAACTGCAATTATGTAGTAAGGTATTTCTGTTGTCAACGAGTGATTCATAATGATATTACAGGACTATTGCAAAATGAAACAATGGGGAGAAATAACCAAGACAAATGTTATGCTAATTGATAAACAACACGTGCATGGCTAATTATGACATAGCTCTTAGATAACAATGGATGATGATCTAACGCCATGTTCAACACAAAATCGGTTATTTATTGCAACAAGTTTTATTGCTGTAGGAAGGCAGTCTAGATGTATGTACAATATTGTGTGTAGAAACAACGTCCTTTTCGAACTAACTGACTAATATATTTGCAAAGAGTGTACTGAACGATAAATTCGCATGTCTAAATTAAAATGACCACACTTCTATCTAAACAATTACTGATCTTCCATCTCTCTTTTAATAGACACATTTTTTGAGAAGTTCCTAAATGAATTATTGGAATAAATAGGGAGTAGAATTTAATGATTTTTTGCGACGAAATGTTATACAATTTTCACTGATCTTATGCCGCTCTTGTGGCAATTTCTTTAAATTTCTTTAAATTGTTTTCCTTTTAAGATTTTCGCTTTGCATGTTTTTTTTGTCGCTTTTTATGAGAGGGTAATGTGCTCTTCTGGTAGGAAAACTATTGTTTTAAAGAAGTATTTACTTAATTAAACCGAAACAAATGTATATATTGATCACTTTAGATACTATCTGTTCTATTTAAACGAAATTAATCATTAATTTAGTGAAACGGTTTGTATTTCCATATTATTAACAAAACAAAGACAAGCGCGAGGGTAAAGGAAACTGACAGGTTTGTCAACAAAAGGTGTAGCAATAGCCGAACGTTACGTTCATCAACATTAAATGAATGATACAACACCTATTTAACATATGTATCGGTTGATAATTGTGAAACAGGACATGGTGATGTTAGTTGATTGCGTTGCTGATATAAGTATGTGAAATTTTATTTAATTGATGAATATTTATGAGATATGAGCGTTCTTACAAAAATTGCGTAAACCCTTACTTTGCAATTCTCATGAATATTCAAACAACACATTTATTCCACAATAAAACTGAACTCAATGTACAGATAAATATATATCAACGAGAAAATAGTGATGGTTTACATGTAACAATGTTTGATTCGCATCTAACAAGTGAAATGCAATAAATGAAATGTTTATTTGTAACTACGGGCAAGGATTAAACCCCCCCCCCCCAAAAAAAAAAAAAAACAACAACAAAAAAACAGTTGCCGAATTAACAATAAGTAATTTAAAAACTGAATTTGTTTATCATTACTACTTCTATTTTTTTTTTATTATTTTATCACTCACACTTAACATTTCTTCATTATGTCTATCATAATTATTTTATCAGAGCTATTCAATATTACATTATTTGACGAATGTACACTTTATTAATATTTATTTTTATTGTTTACTAATTCGACATGTTTGTGTCCTACCTTTTTAAATGAAGACACATAGTTTATATATTTTTCAGATATTTATTAACATTTCAAATGCAAACATAATTTGCAAAGTAAATTTTCACTCTTCAGTCATATGCTTGATACTTTGCCAGAAACATCCATTCTCTCACTGAAAAAAGAGGAATTAAGAATAAACATGTATTATATTGATTTAAATGTGATATTGAAATTACATATCTCTGTCTTTATATCTATGCCCTGTCTTTCTGTATCACTGTAACTTTCTCCCATCCACCCACCCACCCCCCCTCTCTCTCTCTCTCTCTCTCTCTCACTCTCTCTCTCTCTCTCTCTCTCTCTCTCTTGTATATTTCACATATGATATATGCTATAACATCGTATAAAAAGGGTCAGTGTAATAATACAAACAATTAAGAAAAAAAACACCCCTAGTAGATTCGGTTTCATCATGTTTGATCAAGTGGAAAAGGTTTATACACTATCATCCACGAACCCATAGTTTCGGCTTAAACGATAGTCTATCTTTGAACTGCACAGAATAAACACCAGAATTTAAAGACAACAAGAACAACACGGAGTCAAAGTACAGGCAAATTTTATACATGATATATAGTATATAACAATACACCAACGATCCCATACGTCAATGAATAAAATTGGCTTTATATCGAAATGAAGGTTAGAATACAATAGATACATGGAGGGACGTTGTATGTATTTATATAACATAAAATAGTATATATTTTTGACCAAGACATTGAAGAGTGAATAAATAGAGTTATGATTCCGGTGTCATGTAACATTGGCCGTGTATCCTTTAGAAAAATATAGTTTTTAAAGATTCAGTATTTAATATTCTTTCTTTCGTCACATGCTTTGCAATTCATTTATATTACCATCAGAATAGAAACTTCTTACTCTTAATATTAAAGAGCAACACTTTAGTTTATATAAATTACACAACAAATACCAAACATGACAACCATATATTTTCTCCGAGCTTTGAGTTTGTATTGAAAAGAAACCAATACCGTCCACAGTGACTATGGATTTTGCATGTTAAATGGCTGTCATGGAGACACTTTGGCCTTATACGCTGAAACAGAGAATTAAATTATAAATACATATTTGACACTGATCTCACATTGTTTCCCATTTTTCTAGTTACTGTATATATAGTTGAAACTGTAAGAAATATAGTGTTATTGTTAATAAGAATAATATTCACATACTCAGTTCTTAGCTTTATTTGTGTTGATGTCTGAACGAGGTTCAACCCGGTGTTCCAATATGCCATCATCTTTGAAACGTCCACCACCACCGCCATCAACACCACCACAGCCATTAACACTATAACAAGGTTTTTGGGATATAACGTAAGTAACCATCAGTGTTAATGTAAGTGCCAGTGCAAAATATCTTAGCGACGTCATTTGCTGTAATGAAACATGAAGGTTTTAAATGGTTTTATATCATTCTTGTATATAAGTTTAAAGACAAATTATACTATAAAGTTTCCAGTGAAGACTTTCCTTATATGTTATGCATATAAAAATTTGCTTAATTACTGACTGAATGCCTTAATTAACCTTAAAGTTGATAAAATAATATACTGACAATAATGTATAGCTGGACTTGAAATAAATCTTAAACATCTTTAATCTTACTTCAAATTTCCAAAAATACCCATAGAAATAAAACATATGCACAGATAACTAAACATAAGTTTCAAAATGGACTAAAGTTATGAGGCATGGGCTTTGTACGAGCATCAGGCACAATGTTTATACTTAAATAGAATAAAAAAATAACGTATGTTTGACAAAGTTGTATTCCATGCGTTTTTCTTACATCGAAATGTAGCACACAATTGAAACCATTTATGTTAGTAATCTGACTGTGTTACCGTTCATTTGTTGACATTGTATCCAAGATACCTTGGGTGCCTTAGCTTAATAAAGCACTTATTTACTAAGAATATAGTTATTTTAAGAAATTTACACACTGCCTTTTTTAAGTGTTTTCATCAGTCATAAAATATGTACTTATACACTTAATCTGACACAGTCAAAGGCAATTACTTTAACATAGACAAGGTAAACAAAACAAATGATGTAGTTTCTGAAACTGACACATAATAATAATAAAACGGAAATATAGATATGTAGTTTTAATACACAAATTATTAACGACACCATATTGAGAGTTAAGTGCTATTGTATTCTCTTTGAGACCCCAAATACACTTTGTGCCACTTAATGACATTAAGTGTATTCAATAACGAGCATACAATTAGAATATGGTGGCTGGTTACGACATTAAAGTTCTTATTATGTATGAAGAAAAATTCATGAGAAACCTGATTAATATGTTCCATTTTTTTCTGTTTTATTCGACGATGTTTAAAAAGTAGCCATTACAAAGAATAACAGAGACATACTATATCATATCATATTGTACATAGTCTCTATTAAAACTGTATTTATACAAATATACAATTGCATAGAGTCAATATATATCTGAACATATCGAAGATGCCTCTTTAGTAGTCCAATTATAAATTTATTTGTTTGTATGGTGTCTAGCATCTCTTTCAATACGTGTCAGCTTTATCGCGACTATGTCTACTTGAGACAGTATTCTTAGCGCTGCCACGCTAAAGTACCATGCCGCAAACACATGGTATTATAGCCCATTCAGTCGTATATACTGACACCGGGCCGGACAAACCTAGAACTATCCTCTTAATGTTGAGTCTCAAGCGATGAAGCTTATAGTACCATTAATAATAAATAGCACATGCATTAACATAGTATCACATTTCTGTTAAACATTTACTGAATCATAAATATCTACATTTTATCTCTCTCTTAAAATATATTTATAAAGAGCCAGATCCCGTGTATAACAATAACTAGTAGCTAACGATAGAATAAATGACAATTAAATATTACAATATAATTATAAATATTACAAAATATATTGTAACTTACCTGCTTGTAATTGTTTATGTTCCACGTATGATCTGCAGAGCTTGTAAGTAAGTTTATATAATATTTTAGATTTATCTATAAAAATGAAGTAATTTCAGCTCGACTGAAAATATCATTACACAAATTAATTGCAGATAAAAATATTATGAGACGTAGCTCAGCTACGAAGTATTATTTCTTTTCATTTTAAAGAACAAACTAATAAAGTATAGCATTTCCAAATTATTGTGTCATTGAACCAAGTTGAGGGATTTTTATAATCGTTCCAGCATTTGCAAGTAACTTGATATCTAATCATAAAGGGGGGTTGAATAAACATCATAAAGATAATAATATGTGTCACTTTATGTACCGTTTGGTCACTTTAAACTTGTTTATTCTTAAATAATGTTTTTTTTCTGAACGTAGAAACTCGCAAATAAACGTTTTTATCTGTTTTAGTATATTTTTGGAAGGGTTGGGTTACATATTGTACAATATCTAACAATACATATAGACAAGAAAGCCTCTACGGATATACCAATAATCATTCTGTTGGAGCCCTGGCAGAGTAGAAGATCGGCTACCTTACTGAGCTTTTATTTATAATTAACACAGCGTGACTTATTGCTCGCTGCAAAACTATTAAGATATATATCACCCACCTATGGCAACGTTTGGATGAATTAATTTTTTATTAATGCATAAAGTTCAGGTTTAGCATTTGCAGTCCGAAATTATTAATATGGTTATGATCTTTACAATCTTGAAGCATATTATGTGAATGGAACCTTTTAAAATACGGATTACCAATTTGGTTGTGCGACGGCTGTAATAATTGGGGGTCTCAATCACGGTAAGTTCTTCCGACAACCTTTAAGCGAAGGTTACTAAAACGTAGACATTTGAATTGAAAAGTAACATTTCAAAACATCAATTGAAACAAAACAATTGACTTGACCTTTAATTTGAAAGTAACTTTTCAAAGCACATTTTAAAACGCAAACAATTGATTTGACCTCTAATTTGAAAGTGTTTATGCTGATTATCAGGAAGAGAGGTATTAACATTTATTTTGTTGGAATAAACACATTGGTTTTTGTGCATGAACTCTTGAGTATGGATTGAATTAATAACATCAAACTAAGTTCATTATGCTTGCATCGTCAATCTTTGTTAGCTTATCTCAAATTTTCTCTCGACGCCATATTCTTCTCAAGAACCAACCAGCCATATTTGTTCATATTTTGTATATATTATCCTTTTGAGCAGGGCATAAAGTTGTTTAAAGCAAAGTGGCTAGGGTTTAATGCGACCTGTTAGATATACCTTTTGCATATGAATACTATTTGGAAACAGGATTATATTGTCATTTCTCGTCTGTTTTAGGTATTATTTCAATCATTGTTAATTACTATAATCTATAATTTGCCTGCCCGGGCCCAAAAAGAGATTAAATTGAGACCATTCAAAAGGCTTCTTCCAAAGAGCTGATGAACCAAATAGTTGTTCATATTTGGTTTAGATAATGAACTTGTGAGTAATAGTTTAAAGTTTGTACAAATTAAAGGGCATGGGTAAATTGGGACTCAATCAGGCGGTCTCTACCCTACGACTTGGTTCGCATTACACGGATACAGGGGTGAAATTCAATGTTTAATACATTTTATAAATTGGTCCCTTGTTTATGTTTAAAAGTCATTTTACCTTTAATTCACTGGAGTGCATGAATTGATATTGAAGATGTCCTTCGTACAATCAGCAATGATAGACGCAATGAATATATATTTGAAATAAACATAGCATTTTCCAACCAAACGTTGGTGCGGACTCATTAGCATAGGTTTGGACCAAATTATGGGACAAATATTACACAGTCTTGATATACATGTATGAATAATGACTCATAATTGACCGAGTTTGAATATATGTATATTTACATACTGGTATATCATTTGTACATGTAATATTATTAATATATTGCTCCCATTACTGCGTCAAAAAGTGAAACAATTGTCGTTATTTTGGGTACAACAAATTCTTTACTTTAAAATGGTCAAGCAAGTATTCAAAGCATTGATGGCCACATAGATTTTGTTTTGTCTATATGCAAGAAAATACTATTTGATAATGTCTCAAGTTTTACACTTTGTCAAAAGTTTGATATCGTGTACGAAATCCATATAAATATATATAACAATGATTATAAGATAAGTTTTATTTCAATATGTTAATTATAGTCTACATGTCTATTGCAGTTATTTTTAATGAACCATATAGATCAACTACATTTAAAAACCATTTGCAGCTGGGCGGAGCTTAAAAGAACGACGTCACCTTGTCATGAGTTTCATGTGACTTTTGCGGTAAGTTGACACGTGCAATCATTCAGTGTGTTGTCAATGTTGTAAGAAAATATTATGTTAATATATGTATTAAAAAACCAATGTGAAGTTATCATCCGGTAATGAATAACAAAGTATCGTTTAATGTTGCCGGGGAACCTTTCAAAATGCCAATTAAAAAATTGATAACGGGTCAAATGCCTTCTATTTTGGACATCTGTATACGTTATATATATGTAACATGTTTTTCATGTATATATTTATATTGTTCATAGACGAGTTTGTCTTTCTTATGCAAATTATTAAATTATCGTTTGATCAGTATTATTGTAGAACGCTTCTATCTAACTGAGCTTTAATTAACAATCAACAACATATCCATCATCGCGTGCAATAATGTTGTTAACCTTAGGCACCGAGTGTACATCCAATAGTATACGTTGTTCAACAGATCACATATGTTACACGCACTGTCAGCGTATCTGTGCCTTAAGTTACAATTGTTTCATCAAGACGTATTAATATTAAAACAATTTGAGTTGTAGTGTCCAATTGAAAACTTGTTATGCCCAAACTGCACGAATCTGTACATAGAACGAAACGTATCCTTTTGGGCATATTCGTACTAAGTTCGTATTACTCATGCAACGTACATGTTATTAAAGTAGTCGTTTCCAAACGCTCGCCATTTATATATAATAAAGCTGTTGTGCTGATTACTTACAAATTACCCCTGTTATGATTATTTGAAAGTCGTAATATTCACATTTCAATCGACAAGTATTACTCATTCTTCTATAACTTACAATGATAATATAATAATATGCAAACAGCAAATTTATTATAATATTAAAGATGATCGTACTTAGAACTGTCTCTGTGGTCGTTTGACAGTTTTCACAAGACATCGATTTTTGCAGAAAATTTGTCCTCAAATATACAATTGCAATATAGTTTTTAATTCCCAGTCAATCCAGGAAAGTTAGAATCAACGCCCGGCAGCAGCCTCCTAAATAATTAATAAACGGCGTTGCGTCTCATTGTCATTTCTATTTCATCACCTATACAGTGGAAAGTTATCAGTTACTTGCAGAGGTGGGTGAACTCGAGTACTTGTTAATCTATCGGGATACCAGGAAAGAGTTTATAAGTATGCAAATCTTAAGAAAATGTTGAACAGATAATTGTAACTTTTTGGTCAAAATTAAATAAGCAATTCATTATAACGTTTCATCACAAGAAATAGTTCCCTTGCCTTTATTAAAACTTGCTATGTTGTCATGTGGTTCATACCCACCCCAGATATGGCCTGAAACTAATCAGGATTGGCGTACATTTGGTTAATATTAAACCAGTCTGTTTAATCAAAGAAAGCATTGCATTGGGCGGATAGTTTAAACTTATTTATTTAACTTCGATTGTGAAACAAGTTCTTATAATTTAGGCAAATCACGCTCAACGTCTTGCTGAAGGACAACACACATAGCCGTGACGGAGAATCGAACCCACAACCCTCTGATCATGGGTTCGGTACTCTACCACTGGACAATGGGCTCAACGAGCAGTGGCTCGATGATATATCTAGACATTTATATATATTAAAGTACTAAATTATCATTTGCTATTGATACAAAAATGTGCCAATATGATATTTTATTCGTTCAGGAAATGATAACCATCTAAGTTCTTTAAAAAGTTTAAAAGAATATTTTATATGGCACATCAAATATGAATCTAGCTGCTTACTTCTGTATTCCATACACATACTATGCTTCGGAATTAAAGTATTCTACAAATTCTTACAGCAACTGCTAAACATGGAAATACATTGATCAAAGTGGTAATTTAATCAAAGCATTGCCGTAGGTTGGTGCTACATATTGCAACATGTGCACTGCGCAGAATTTGTTGACGCCATGTTAATTGTAAATAAGAGATCAGTAAGATGCCAATGTTTTACTTTGTTATCTAACCCTACATAAATATACACAAACAGTTCAAAATAAAAAATTTAAAGCGAAATTCCATTTTAGAATAACCTTGAGGGGGCGTATGCCATATTTTTTAAAGATCAGATCCGCCATTGATACAGATTTACACATGATAGTAAAAGTTATTTCATCTTAGGTAGAATCCGAATGACGTCACGCAGTTAAATGCTGCCTATTTTAGAATGGGGATTTCGTTTCAAGTTTACCGCTCCAATTTAAATATCGATTTTGTCACGTTTTGGTAGATTTACCTTACCAACCCATTCGTATTTGATTTATTAATGAAAATGAGATGCTTTTTAGTAATTTTAATAATTATTTTATTTTTTTAAGACATTTCAAGCATATTTTTATATGTTATGTCAATGACGTGCGGAAGGATCGTGGTTCTACTCATTCTCACTCAGTCTGAGGTTTTCCTCCACCAGTAAAACTGGACATGCCATAAATCAACTCTAATGTGTTTAAAATGGCGTTAATCCCCATTAAAAAAATATTAATATGAAAAAAAATGTAATGTAAATGTGGAACATAAAAGTAGTTTGCCAATATAATATTTGACCTAATGAATATTCATTTTATTACTCACATTTTCATGTTATAATCTTAATCAATGATATAATTGATTGAGCTGGGCTATTCAGTATTAAATTATCGAATACTTTTATATTAACTTTTATTGTTATTGTTTAATAATATGACATACTTAAGTAAGCAAACGTGGTATCGTGAATTATTTGGAATATATCTATACGTATACTTCAAATGCAAAACATTTCTTCAATGTCAGCGTGCACTCTACATCACATGTTAGGTTAAATATTCAGAATATATTTATTAGTTTATTTTAAATGAAAAACATATTAGCAATGTCAGTGTGCACTTTACATCATATATTTGGTTAAATATATTCAGTATATATTTATTTGTATATTTCAAATGAAAAACATATCTGCAGTGTCAGTGTGCACGCTACATCACACGTTTGGTTAAATATTCAGAAAATATCTAATTGTATATTTCAAAAGCAAAACATATCTCCAATGTCAGTGTGTACACTCATATGTTTTGTCAGGAAGTTTCAACAACACACTGAAAAGAAATTAAAACAAAAACATCAATTATATATTTGTATTACATGTATATTGATATAAATAATGTACAATTCTATCTCTCTCTCCCTCTCATTTAATACAGGTATGATATGTATATTGAATGAACAATTCTCTCTCTCTCTCTCTCTCTCTCTCTCTCTCTCTCTCTCTCTCTCTCTCTGATGCAATTTAAGTTTAATCTGTATATTGAATGTACACTTCTCTCTCCATCTCCTTCACTAGTAATCAAGGTGTGATCTGCATATTTGATGTACAATTATCTCTCTCTCTCTCCCTCTCATGTAGTGTAGATGTGTCCAATATTGAACGTAAACTTTAACGTCTGGTTGTAAGCACATACATAAATCACGACAAAATAGCAGACTGTTTAATTGTGTCTGATCAAGTACAAATTTGAAATATATACAACACTAACTCCAAATAATTTTGACTTTATTGATATTCTATTTGCGAACAACACAAACTATTCACGGGTTTTCCGAGAAATTAAATACCAATATAAATCATATCACTCAATTAATGTACGGGTAGACTTTTTTCATATAACAATACACATATAATTACTTTCACATACACTATGTTTACGATTTCCTGTACAATAATAAAGTTGCCTTATGTTGAAATATGGCTAGAATATTGCACATAGAGGGACCTTGATGCATTTTCTCGTGTATTGCAAACACTATTGTATATTATAAATACTTGGAAAGTAAATACGCAGCTTCCGGTGTTAAGTCACATAAGGTGTATTACAATACCATGTTTTCATATAAAAATAATGTTTCAACGATTTATCATTCCTGTCTATTTGTTTGTGAGTACTTTATCTTACAAGCTTAACATATTTATTGCCCAAGATTCGTTATCTGGTTTTAAATGCAGTTGTCCGTTTTAGCGCACCTTAAGTCCACAATTAAAACAATGACATCGTAACCATATATTTTTCTTGAGTTCTTTTGAGACGGTATTTTACATGGTATTGACATAGATATTGCTTTAAAGTTGTAGTTCCAGCTCGACTGAAAATATAATTACTCACATTATTTACAGATATAACGATTATGTAGGAGTAGTCGCTACATGTCAGCATAATAATTCATTGTTTTATTTACTAAATCAAGTTTATGGATTACCAAACATTCCTTTTCTTGTCAATAACTCATGAATTTTGATAGTATCCAACTAAGAGGTACTGATTGTCACCCTTTAACTTGGGGAGAAGATCCATCATTCTTCCTGTCAATTTACACACACACTAATAACACTCTCTGATACATTGTAATTGTTATTTATTTAAATGGTTCTTTACATCAAGATGTAGTATAACATTTATTTAATATGTTGTTTTCTAATGTTTAACAGAGAAGGGGAAAAAATCATACTTCATATGTTAGGCTTTATCATATTATTCATTCCAATAATTTATCTGAGCTCATTTGTAATACCTTAATTAAACACATGGTGAATAAAACAAGCAGTGAACTTCAGAAGTTGATAGGCAAACAGTATATTACAATAAAATGATTACTGACAGTATCTAACTTCATTTGTGCATGTGAAAAAAGAAATTTGAATAAACATGAGCACATGTATATTGACAAGTTAAAGTATTTATAGTATTACTTGGTTAAAGCGAATCACCCGAGTAAACCATTAACAGGTGTTATAAAAATTCAACGTTTCAGCACTGGAAACAAGTCAATGTTTATGTTAATTGAAAACGGACAACCTCAGCAGGATGTATAAGTTACCACTAAACACAAAAACTGCGGTCATTTAACATGATTTGGTGCAACTTAAAGTAATATGCAATAGTCCACCGTTAACGTCATACTATCTGTGATTGGCCCGTAGGATATAATCACATCTGTGTTTTTCTTAATGAGCTTTTAATTATATAATTGTTATGTAATTACCATTTCATTCAATAATGGTCTACAAGATGTATTAGTCGTTGACAGACACCTGTATTTGCTTAAATAGCTTTTAATTATTGTAATTACAATTTGATTTAATGATAATCTACAAGATTTATCAGTCGCTGACAAATATCATTGCTTTGTTTAGATAGCATATTACCTTGAATATAACTAATTGTTTCACGGCAATAATTATAATAAACAGTTATATGGTTTTCTCAATATTTTAGTTCTCCGCGAATTAACTCCACACTGACTAGTTTAGTAGATATGAGGGGCATTCAATATATTCTGTTACTGGTCTTCGGATATTTAAGATTTTCACAGAAACGGGATTTTTTTTTCAAGCTAACCCTTCAAAGTATTTCCCCCCGCACAGATACACACTTTTTAAGTCTTGTGGTACACGACTTAAATGCCGTAGTCTCCCCTTGGTACACTGTTCAGACACTGAAAAAATTGCAGACTAAAGGGCACTTCTAGTAACAAAGCGTTTACCGGCGAGATTTTTTAGCATGGGAAATAGGGAAAAAGTCATAGGGGTTGACGTCAGGGGAATAAGGGGGTGTTCAATCTGAATAACATTTCTTGTTCTAAAAAAAGAGTGTACACTTTTAGTTTTGTGGACAGAAGCATTGTCATGAATAAGCTATGTCTTTCAAACAATTACAGGCCTTTATTTTGATAAACCTTTTTGACAGATTTAAGTACTTTATCTTTGTAGAACTTGCCTGTAATATCTACCCTCTTTGCATGGAATTTGTACAACAGGACCACTAGAATTGTAAAACAATTATATAAGCCACGTTCTTTCGAAATAAGTACTAAAATAAATATATATGGCATTAAATTTTGCGATTGGAAAAACCTGGCGGTACCCTTTAAAATATATATAAAATTCGGAGCAAACTGTAACACATACATAAAATGGGCTTGAAACAATACGGTCTATCATGAGCAGTGAAAAGCCACGATCCAGGTATATTGTCATTGAACGTACGTAGGAGCATGGGGCTGGGTGGAAGGGTGGCCTTTCATTGCTATAGTGGGTATTGTTTCAAGCTCATTTTATGAATGTGTACTGAACAGTTTGCTCCGAACTTTAGAAAGGCCAGACCTGTTGTTCTAATAATTGACAACCGTGATGTCCACATTTCACTAGCTGTCGTGGAGCTAGTCAGAAATGAGAATATTGTTTTGGAATCCAGTTCCCTGTAAGTGAAAAAAAAATGACGGTTTTGTACGTGCACCAAACAGACACGCTATCATAAATGCTATAGACAAATTAGTTGCCACTAAACAGCAGAAAGTATATATAACTTGTGTGTACAAAATACTAATATAATGGTAAGAACAAACTTGTTTAAATATCACAAAACGTATACCTCATGCGCAATACCGACGTTGACGTTTGCTTTAAAGCGTTTTTTTTGACGTAGGGTAGGGTTAAATAATTGAATATCATAAAAAATCTAGTTTGTAAATTTTTCTAAAAATCTTACAATAATTGTACAATATATAGTTTAAAATCATATAAAAATTATGCAAAATTCGCTTGATTTGTTTTGTGGTAATTTTGATTTGAAGCCGTCTTTTGAAAAAAATCGAGAAAAAATAGTTTCCGTTTTCCGCTAGTATTTTCAAAATGTGGGGTTCGTCGTAATTTTTGCATTTGTAAATGCATACATCCGTCAAATGTGTACATGGTGATATATATTTCTATTCTGTGTATTAGGAATAACTCAACTGAGGTCGAAAAATATGCGATTTGGCTGCTATACATTGGGACGCCAAAAAGGCTGAACATGGCCATGTTTACGACGTCACATATAAATATATATTCTATTGACCGCTGCAAAAAATACATATTCACATTGGAAATTTCTTTTAGTTCCATAATATACTAATTGAACCTCTGATTTAGAAAATATTTTAACCTTAATCAACCGCCAAAAATCTTATGGAAAACGCGTAGAATTATGTAATATGTTGATGTCTTTTTTGACGTAGGGTGGGGTTAAATAACTAAAACTAAAAAAAAATCTAGTTTGTCAATTGTTCTAAAAATCTCACAATCACTGTGAAGCATATTGTTAGAAATCAAATAAAAATTATTCCAAAATCGCTCGGTTTGTTTTTTGGTAAATTTGATTTGAAGCATTTTTTTCGAAAAAATCGAGATAATAATAATTTCCGTTTTTCGCTAGTATTTTCAAAATGTGGCGTTCGTCGTAATTATTGCATATGTAAATTCATATATCCGTTGAATGTGTACGTGATGATATGTGTTTCGATTCTGTACATTCGGTATAACTTGACTGAGGTCGACAAATACGCGATTTTGCTGCTATAAATCGGGACGTCAGAAAGACCAAACATGGCCATGTTTACGACGTCATAAGTAAAGAAGTGTTATATTTACCGCAGAAAAAAAGCATATTCAAATTGGAAATTACTTCTAGTTTCATTACATACCAAATATTCCACTGATTTCAAAAATAATTTAAAAGGTATATTCCTCCTTAAATAAACAAAATCCAATTCAGATCATTTGAAGACAATTTATAAATGTGCACTACTGAAATCTGACTATAGGGAAGTTTCAATTTTGGAATATAATCAAGGCTGCTTAGAATAGAGTTTTGAAAAATATCTTATTTACTTCTATACCAAATCATCAGCAGTCCCAATCTTTTAGCGTTCATAGAACTTTGGTTTCCTTATGAAATGGTACATATTCATTGACAATGGTTTTAATAACATTTTTCTAATCACTTGTTATATTTCAAGTATAGATATGCTATAATCTTAAATAGAATCAACATTATGATTATTACTGTCAGTCTCCTGATCAACGTTTTATGAAATATTGCTATAATCCCGCTCCCACCTATTTAACACATCTGTATATTAACTACCTCCATTGGAACTTACTTTTTCTTTTTGTATATACCAATTTAACCAATAGACTTCCAGAATTGTTATTTGACATTCAATGAATTAAAGTATTAACCTCTATTTACAAGGACATCAAGCCCCTTTAATAGTTGGTCTTGTCTAATTATTTTCTATTGAATAATCACTTTAATGACCGTTTCAAATTTTATTCACATATTATGAAACAAAATCTTGTTTGGTGTTTATACAAAATACATGGACCAAAAACCAGTAGAATTACAAGCAGACATATCCTACCATTTGCATGACACATTATTTTACTCTTGTTAAGTGACTAAACGCTCGTAAAAGGAAAAGCGAAAAAATAATATATGTATAATTAGTTAGAGTAAAATCAAAGCAAGTGACACGTTAACCCGACAACGGCGATTAACATAATTATACTCAGATCAAATAACAGAACCTTCATCAATAGCATTTAAAACTATGATAAAGATTATATCCTCACGCTTAAACCTTAAAGTTTTTTAAGGAATAAAAAAACGTAAGCATTGTTAAACAGTTAAACAATCGAATGTCATGTACTCAAAATAATTATACCAATGCATCAGTAACCCTTTAGAAAATAACCACTATAACAAACTTATTTGCCGACGAACAACCTCTTATCGTAACCCCGTAACCGGATATCCAGAGTTAAGTTCAGTTATTTCAACTGACTATGGATACTTGGAATGGTAGGACATTCCGGAAGCATGTTGTCTTATACAAGCCATGGCGGGAACCCATGTCCAATACGAAGATATTGGACACTGGGAATAGAAGAATCATTTGGAAGTCAATTTACCAGCCATGGCGGGAACCCATGTTCACATGGTCCATGTATCAGGTAAAATTCGTGATGAAGTTACAAAGTATAGCAGAGCAGAAAAAAAAATATGTAAGCGCCAATACAACGACATTGGACACTGGGAATAGAACAATCATTTGGAAGTCAATTAACCAGCCATGGCAGGAACCCATGTTCATATGATCCATGATTAAGTAAAATTCGTGATGAAGTAACACAGTATAGCAGAGCTGAAACAAAGTAATTATGGGAGCGCCAATACTGGACACTGGGAATAGAAACATCATTTTGAAGTCAGTTTACCAGACATGATGGGAACCCATGTCCACATGGTCAATACTTCAGGTAAATTTCTTGATGAGGTGACAATGTTTAGCACAGCAGAAACAAAATAATATTGGGAGCGCTAATACGCCGAAACTGAACACTTGGAAAGCAAAAAAAAATGATTTGGAAGTCAGTTTACCAGCGATGGCGGTAACCCATGTCCACATGTTCCATGATCCAGGTAAAATTCGTGATGAAGTTACAAAATAAAGCAGAGCAGTGAAAAAATAATAATGGAAGTGCAAATACGCCGACATTGAATACTGGGAATAGAATTATCACTTTGAAGTCAGTTTACCAGCCATGGCGGGAACCTGTGTCCACATGGTCAATGATTCAGGCAAACTTCATAATGAAGTTACAGAGTAGAGCAGAGCAGAAACAGAATAATCATGGGAGAGTCAATTCGCCGATATTTTATCTTGGGAATGGAAGATTCGTTTTGAAGTCAGTTTACCAGCCGCAGCGGGAACCCATGTTCACATGGTCCAAGATTCAGGTAAAATTCGAGATAGGGTTAAAAAGTAGAGCAAAGCAGAAATAAAATAATCATATGAGCGTCAAAACGCCGACATTGGATACTGGGAATAGAATAATTATTCGGAAGTCACTTTACTAGCTGTGGCGGGAACCCATGTCCACGTGGTCCATGATTCAGGTAAAATTCGTGTTGAAGTAACAGAGTATAGCAGAGCAGAGACAAAATAATCATGAGAGAGTCAATACGCCGATAATGGATATTGGGAATTGAAGAATCATTTGGAAGTCAGTTTACCAGCCGTGGCGGTAACCGATGTCAACAAGGTCCATGATTCAGGTAAAATTCATAATGAAGTTACAGAGTAGAGCAGAGCACAGATAAAATAATCATGGGAGAGTCAATATGCCGATGATGGATATTGGGAATTGAAGATTCGTTTGGAAGTCAGTTTACCAGCCGTAGCGGGAACCCATGTCCACATGGTCCAAGATTCAGGTAAAATTCGAGATAAGGTTGCAAAGAAGAGCAGAGCAGAGATAAAATAATCATACAAGCGTCAGTACGCTGACATTGGATAATGGGAATAGAAGAATTATCTGGAAGACACTTTGTACATTAAAGCTAATGCAGTTGAGAAACCAAGTACAAATGCTGCATTTTTATGGGTCGTTGTTTTGTGTTACATGATAATCGCCGAGGATGTCTGGTTTGAATTTACTTGTCTCTAACGGTAGTTCGTTGAGGTTTATTACAACTGTTAATTGTTTATTGTTTTATACTATCTCAAACAAGCCCAGTAACGTTAAACAAACAAGATAAATGCATGTCGCGTGTTCAAAGACGGGCAGATTGTTTGGTTCGAAGCTGAGGTAATGACAAAAAAAAGAGTCTGTACTGTACTTTGTATTTTAAGTTTGGATATTTTGGAGCGGGACTCGAACATTCAACCTCAGTGGCGAATGATAAGAAGCCTTATGTCGGTGCCTTCGACTACTTGGTCACATAAGACCACCCTTAAGAAAAATATAATACCGATATATTGTTTATTACACGTGTGTTTATTGCAATAGTCCGTTATAATCGTTTGTAACGTCAAAACTATTGATAAATTATTTAATATTAAGTTAGGTAGCGAATTTGTTATTTTTATTTAAATATGAGATAATAAAAATCAGATAGGTACACACTTTGCATATTTGTTGAATAATTGATTTATTGTAAAGACAAATATGCAAGGATAAGGAAAAGTTAACATATAGGAATTTTATTATAAAATAAAAGATAAATTGTGATACAATGACAAACTGCTTGTAATACAAAGATGGCTCGTTTCACACTGAGAGCAACGGTACTAGTTCTTGGAGTTATCATTTTTGCTATGGCAACATACAGTCCTATTGTTGAAACTTGATGTGATGGTTTAAAACGAATTACGTAAAGTGAGTTTATACTTAAAAGAAAGTGGAAATGTGATGCTATTGTAGAAAATGCAAGGTGGGCAAAGCAAGAACTTACAGATAGATCTTATAAATAATGTTAATGATTCTCTTATATGTACATATTGTTTAACTATTTTAAAGACAAGTTGTTTACGTACACAATGAAAACGTAATGCTTCGCTCAAGGCAGTAGAATTAATAAAGGTTGCAACTGTTCTCAAGCATAAACAATTCTCAGAATAGAATTTGATTCTTGATTTTTTGTTACATTACATTGTACCTTGACCCTTCTTCCCTGAGTATCATATCACTCAATCTGACACTCAATACATATTTGTCCTACTACACCTTCGGACAATGGTTTACAATTTAACATGCTCAAGTGTTTTTCCATATAAGTAAAACAGGCAATGCCAATTGTTCATTTACAATCAGGTCATTACTCGTCCGTTACAAATGAATTTAAAGTGTTCCAGTTTTGGGTTCAGGATATTTATTCAATTTACAAATTGTAAAATTGAAGCAGCAATATTTGTTATAGATCTGATCGATTTTGCAGCAAACCAATTCATCCTCATGTATGTGTAATGTTTATTGTTTGTATATATTTGAGTTCGATCCCTTCCAGGTACATTTCTGCATATGCTTACTGACGGGTCTTAGTTTTACATACACGTATTCCGATTGTGATTTGCGTAATTGGTAGAAAACATGTAGCTGCACGCTCGACCTTTATGTTTTACTTAATTCATATTAAAGCATAACGTTAACTTGAATTATACAAGCATCATTATGCATGATCATGTTAAACAACCCATTGTAATAGTACCAATTCAAACCAATTAAATAATCGGCATACATATTAAAACATTTGCTTGTAAAATAAAATTCACAGGGAATGTCTAATTTGTTCATATTACAATACGTCATATTCGTTGTAAGCGTTTCTTAATTGTATTGTTTTTGTCACGCCACATGTTCTTGAAGTCTGGAACATCTCATGTGAGTTGTATAGCCTCGGTATCCTCATTAAAGGTAAACAAACTACCAGTCGAGGTATCTACCAGTCTAGGTATTCAAGTATATTGACAGAACAGACTCTACTGCTGGACAATACAGAAATTGGGTCCACCTAGCCTCACCAAGGACCAGGTTGATTGCTGTTGTGACCAAGTTTGAAGTCATCATTTTGACTATAATGGATTTGTTTTACTGTTAACATTTCTCTCCTTATAAAATATATCAAATAAATATTTGAATGGATAATGCAATATAACACTAGTTAAATGCAACATATTCTCATTTGTAAGCTGTTTTTCTTCTCCGGGTATGATTTAAACAAAAATATTAATATACTGATCTGAAAGGAAAACAAAAATATTGATATATGGTTCTGTAAGGAAAACCAAATTATTGACATATGGTTCTGTAATGCAAATTTCAAACAAACAACAATAATATTATTGCTATTATGCATATATAATTGATCATTTCTGCATCTGTGTTTAGTGGTAGCAAATCATTCCTCTTGTAGGGAGAATATTTTAAAAAGGCACGTTCGATAATTTCTTTATTTATTATCAAATAATTTGAAATTGTTATGTACTTATGCATTGTGTTTGCCTTTATAATTATTAATAATTAAATTTATCATAGTGTCATAGTATTATCTGTATTTAATGTGTATCATGATATTTTCAGTCGAGCTGAAATAACAACATTTTCATCAATCATTCTAAAATAGTATTTAAACTCACTAATCAGCTTTGTACACCATACGTGGAATATAAACGATAACCAGCAGGTAAACATTAATAAATTTCTAGTAGTTGTGTTTGCACAATGTGTTTTGTATTAATGTGTTTTGTCACTCCGTTATGATAATATAACAATACGAGATAATGAATAGTAAATATGTTTATTTACCTATTTATTTATTTATATATTTATATATTTATTTATTTATTTATTCATTTATTAAGTTAATAAGTAAAAGATTCATATTTATTTATTGTTGCGGATGATATAAATGTATTTGAGATACATTTTAGTGATATCGAGAATAAACTACCAGTGATATTAATATGAAAGGTATTGCAAGAGAAATATCAAAAGTGTATACTTGTGTTTCAGTTTAACAGGATAGTGGTACTAGATTAATAATTGTGTTATTATTGAACAAGCACGTTAACATTAAAGTTTGCCCACTAAACGTACCTTTTGAATATGTTTTGAGATGAAAAATATTTACAAAAGCATTGCAAATTTAAATTTGCAACAAAAACGGTATATTTTTAGAATGTTTGTACAATAGTCTATGTAACGTTATTTCTCTGTTATGCAGTACTCTGTTATGCATAACCAAAGACTTAATCGCGTCACGTGATACTGTCTAACATAATATTCTAAGCAGTTGGTACGTTTTTTGCACAATGGGGCGATTTTGTATATAATTCCAATGTCAATATGTATTTTTTTTCCGCGATGAATATAACATATTTATATGTGACGTCGTAAACCTTTGACGTCCCGATTTCTAGCAGCAAACTCGCTTATTTTTCTACTTCAGTTGAGTTTTAACCAAATCAGTTCGGTGAAAACCTGTGAGAATGGTTTTTGTCCGGAACGCGTTTTATCCGCAGGAAAAATAGAGAACGTCGAATTTTGTCCAGATGCGGACACAAGTCTTCGTTATCCTATATTGTCTGCAAAGAAAAGATGTCATTTGGACAAACATTTACGTATTTCTTTTTTTCTGCTGGCAAAATGCGTCAAGCGAACTAAAACGCCTGCACACACGACTTTCCTCCAAAAATGTATGGAAGTAATGCTTTTCAAAAGTCGATATCAAATCGGTCATTAACTACTTATCTTCGAACACTTCACTGTAAATTTAAAATATCAGTTTCATTACAAAATTTGACAATTTCATTATTTTTAAGGAATACATCGCAATTTTAAAAAGTTTTCACTTGAAACAATTTCTAAAATTACTTATGCCAAAAATAACTCGGTTTCCGGTTAACCCCTGAAAAAAAAATAGTGTAGACCACGTATGATCTGCGGTTGCAGTTGTATGTTAATCAAATAATATTTTTAAAAAAGATACATTAAACATGCACTGCACTGTTCTAAATAAAATTATAACCTTTTTTGGGGCAGTATTCTCTATGGGTGGCCATGTTGGATAAATTTAAGTTCAAAGAAAAAAGCTTTTTTGGCAAATACGAAATAAGATACTTCAGTATATAGAAAACAAATCCAAAGAAAGAAATATCTTTTTATATTTTTAAGCTTGTTCACATACACATTCATATCTTACATGACTTCACTGGTTAAAATTATAATCTCAGAATCCTTGCACGACCACAATCTCCGTGATTGTCATTCGTCTCTCACCGCTGATTCAAAGCAAAAATTGTATCCGTTTCTTGCAGAGATGTCCGAGTACTGGTTAACAATTTAGGATCAAAGAAAAGAGAGGTTGGGTTAACTGATAATCTTTTAGCATTCGATAGCACACAAAATGACGCTTATATTCAAATAAATATATACTAGTTTATATCAAAACAATACTTGAAGTAATGCATTCATTGTGCAATGATTTGTTTGGTGCTGAAACGTAAGTAAAATGAATTTAACATTGGTGTGAGTCTTTTAAAGAGCAAATTATGTTTTTAAAGGGTCGTAGCACAGAAGATAGCTTTGACTGCTTATCTCTAAGGTCGCGGATTAGATTTTCTTAATGGCCATACAGAATACAAGTTCTCGTTTGCTCATTCATTTTTCTTTCTAAACCATTCCTTTTTAGCTTATATTTCCAGAATTTGGCGTTCGTTGCATTTTTTGCAGGTCTAAATTCATACATCAGTTAAATGTGTACGTGGTGATTTATGTTTCGATTCTGTACATTAGGTAAAACTCAAATGAGGTCGAAAAAGTGGTGATTTTGCTGTTATAAATCGGGATGTCAAAAAGGCCGAACATGCCCATGTTGATGACGTCACACTTAATTATATGTTATAGTTATCGCTTTACTACTGATTTTAAAACAAAGTAACCAGATATACTCCTTAAATACACCGATGATCATTTAGTAACACAAATTGATATGTGAATCCCCATTAAACACATATCAAACAGTGAAATAAAATATCTAAAAAATCGTTTTTCATTACAGGTAATGATGTCATTAAGACAATTTATACTGGTACTAACATTTTCACTAATGATTACGTACGTTGTGTCGCAACATCGGCCCGGTCTAAGTCAAGGTATGGGTGATTCTAAATTTAGCGAAATAAAACTTCGAAATGGCATCAACACAGTTAACAGAGCTGGGTAAGTGAAACTATACATGCTTTCATTTTGTATTACTTACGTTTGTGTTATAAGAGGTATAGTGACTTTTCAAAACTGTCACAAAGCATACAAATGAAGCTGAATAACTGAAACTCATGTCGTCGTCAGTGCTATATAAAGTAAATAAAATGTCTGTTTTGACTCAAACCTGAGAGATGTCATCGCGATTATTATTGAAATGAGAAGCACTAATGCATATAACTCTATTGAAACTTAAAAAGGAGGAATATTTGGCATGACTCCAGTATGACAGCAGGACAAATGAACTGCAAAGACTTAAATTAAATGAAGAGTCTGCAATAATAGAACTTTGAAATAGTACAGGGTGTCCGAAAAGAAAGGTAACACTTTCTCACTTTCAGAACTTTGTTTTAATGTTAAAGAATTTGCATCAAAATACGCACACAAATAAAGCAAAGATATAAGTTTTTTTCTGTAAAAAGTGAAGTAAATATATCCAACAACATCATTTTTACAATATTTTTAGTACAAAGTACCTTTTGTGTCAAATAGCGTCACGTCAATAATTAATGACGTTCTCAGGATGATGGCCCTTCAACACTTTTCTCTGTTGTACTCGCCCTATGAAATTGTTTATAACATTTCCACACATTTCTCCGCTGATTTATTTCACTTCCCGTTTGATGTTTTTCAACAGCATATCCGTGTCCACTGGCTTTGGTCTGTAAACAGCCGACTTCAGGTAGCCCCAGAGAAAGTAATCGCACGGGTTCAGATCAGGACTGTGTGCGGGCCAAGATTGTCCACAATTCTTCAATTCAGGGTATCGTCGGGAAATCACCTTATCGCCGAAAGTTTCATGAAGATAATCTAATACAATATTAGATGTATGTGCCGTCGAACCATCTTGCATGAACCAGACATTTTGCATATTTTCCGTTCGCTTTCGAAGCGCTGGAACAAACTTATTTTTCAAAAGCGACAGGTACCGATGTGAATTCACAGTGTCCTTAAACACATATGGACCGATCAATCCGTGCGACGAAATAGCACACCAAACCGTTAATTTCTCGCTATGTAATGGTCTCTCTGTAAAACAGTGAGGCTGTTCATTTGCCCAGAATCTCATGTTTTGTTTGCATACATGGCCAGACAGCAGGAAATGCGACTCATCTGTAAACCAAACATCATGAAATACGTCAGCGTAATTATCGGCAACGTCAACTGCCCAGCGACAAAAATCTAATCTTTGAACCTGATCTGTGATATTTAAACTCTGCATAATCTGAATTTTATAAAGAAAAAGTTGAAGGTCCTTCTTTTTTATGTCATGAACACACGTTTTAGCGATTCCGGTCTCTGAGGAAAAACGTCTCACCGACTTTTCTGGGCTATTCAAAAGCATTTCCCGAAGCGAACTCACGTTTTCGTCGCTCCTACTTGACCTCGGCCGACCTGCTTTTGGAGCATCCGCTACTTACCCACGTCGTTTAAATTTATGTAATATCTTGTAGACATGTTTCCTGCTTACATTTGTATTCTTAAAAAGATATTTAAACTTTCGCTGAACGTCCGTTACACATTTAGTTTCATAATAATGCTTGACGATAAAAACACGTTGTTCCGACGTCAATCTCGCCATCTTGAAAATAACGTGTATATTTGATGACGTCATGACATCGAGACGTCATTTATTTTTGCGCGTTATTGTTGCAAGTAATAAAAACTTCCATTTAAGACCTTTAAATTGGTATAAATTTGATTAAAATAGACCAAGATTAGGCAAAGTTATGCAAACTTTAAAGTGTTACTTTTCTTTTCGGACACCATATACTTACTACACGGTATGTGTTTCAGCCAATTTTGCATAACGCTAGAATCATAACTCTATTTAAAATTTTCTTTTATATTCTCAGAACCCCAGACTAACTTATATATAATGTTAAATTTTGGTATTATAAATATATGTATTTGCCCCTACACACAATGTTTCAATCTTCAAATTGTAAAATTATTGTAATATATATATATTATGTGTATAGGTTATATAAAATATATTTAAAACGTCTTCCCGTAATTTGACCCAGTATTGTTATTGTTTCTGATTCCTTGGAATACGGGTGCTTATTTTGTGTTGATCGAAAATGTAGTATCGCTAATGCAGTAGTAATGGGGGCGTGCGTGGTGTTATATATTCCATTCCTTTATCTGCTCAGACAAAATGGGAATAAAACGAAATATGCTATTTCTCTTTCTTTGCTTTCAATGAATCCGTTTCATCAAAAGAATACATGAAATATACAGAGAGAGAGAGAGAGAGAGAGAGAGAGAGAGAGAGAGAGAGAGAGAGAGAAAGAGAGAGAGAGAGAGAGAGAGAGAGAGAGAGAGAGAGAGAGAGAGAGAGAGTATTGGAAATAACACATAACTGATATATAAATATTGTAAATATGTATGCTTTAATTTTAATTTTTTTTATGTTGTAATTTCAGTGAGACAATAATTCGTCATGGAAAACAACCAAACGTATGATTTGAGGGTGCATATGGATTTTGATTATATTGAAATCCTAATAAATATCTTCTGAAAGTTTGACGAGTCCACGTGTGTTTATTTAAAACTGTACTGCATAATAATGCCGAATTAGTAAACACTTAAGATAAATGTACACACTATAAAAGCAATTTAACACTCAATAATTTAGCTCAATAAAAGGAAAAAATGAGGAAATACTGATTGCGAGTGATAAAATAAAAACAACACAAGAAGTGTTATGATATAATTTTCATCTTATTGCACATACAGTAAATGTAGTATCTGTTCGTTGAGCATGATTACAATAAACTGTTGCAATTACACTATGTTTTAGTCCTTCAAGAATTCACCCCATTCTGACAATTGATTGTAGATATCATTGAATTGAAATAAAATCATAACTTATATTATATTTACATAGTTCCTCTTCCCGTTTTTAATGATCATAAAATATATGTGACTGTGTTTCTTGTGGTCCTACATATTTGATATATACACACAACAGGTTGGACAGAGATTGAATCTAATTACTATTGTTGGAGTTATTGTTTTTAAATTGTCGTCGTTTCGTATTAAATATTCGTTTTTATTTAACTTTACTTTTTTCTTTTTAATTTAAATATTCTTTTCAGCCAAATATTTCAAAGAACATAATATATGAATACAATTTGTAATTAAAAAACGCTGCATTAAAAAAAAAATGTTTCAAAGTTAAAACATTTCTTAAGTAGTGATTGGGAATTAATCTGAATTCATAACCTGACTCTCCGGCCTATAACATCATAGTTTCTATGGAGATGAAAAAACACATATCACATTTAGCATATTTGGCACACACACACATATATATATATATAAGTATATGACAACTACATAACTTCATCAAAGTATTCTACATGTACCAGTACAGGATCAATGGGGCTTTAAAGCAGGGTTGCCACAAACTAATAACCTTGACTGATAAAGAGAAATCTAAAGCAAAACTTATATAAAATCTGATAACATTTAAAAGTAATATAATCTTGCAAATTCATGTAATAAAAAGCGGAAACTTTTTTTTTATTTGTTAAAAAAGTGAAATTCCTTTTTAAGGTTAATTGGCACATCTTGGAATGTTGTTTGGTTGCACAAATTAGTATATTACTCAATGCATATTTAATATATTTTTTACGAAAAATACCAACGGTGATCGTTTTTAATCGATATCATAATTATCTACATACAGACAGACAGGCGTGTCAGAAATCTACAATATTTCACGGGTTTTCTATGTCTAAATGAAATATGACTCAATGTCACTGTCTTAACATACCCTATATCTCAATGCAACTCTGTTCAAACCATTTACTTGTAAGTGTCAATAAGTGAAAAAGTAACAATGCCGATATTTCTTAACCAATAATTGGCATGAGTAACACATAGTTTAAGTCTATAGCGTTCATGATTATAAATCTGCATGATGTAAATATGAAATTAGATACCTCAGTAAATATGCAAACCCTTATTTTGTGTCTATCATTGAAAGGGGCATAACTCGTAAAAGGTAGAAAGACATAATATTTTGCATATTCGTGGAAATACATTTATTTCACACAAAATTAAATATTTTTTCATTTCCATCAGTTTTTATTGGCTAAATAGAAATAATTCTAAGGAGTTAGTTTTTTTAATTAATTTGTATTTTATAATATATTTTTACATATATTAAAAATCGTAAATAATTTCTAAAATCTGACGATACATGTCTTTATATTTGGAAATTAACATAACGTAACACATCATTAAAAGTGATGCAAATATATAACAATTGCTATATAAAACAACTCCATTTCGAATATAGTTACAATAATATCTTATTTTATCAAATTCAGCTTGTTGGTAAACACTGATTTATTGTACTGACGCTGTACAGTTGTTAACAGCTCCTTAGGCATACCTTGATGACATTTGGACATAGCAATTGTATTATCAATAATTCTGCTTGGCGATTTGATGTAGCGAAAGGCAAATACCCTGACAGTAGATGTAACAGATGTGATATGTTGAACAACGTAGATTGTTGTGTGTACACTCGCTGTATTCATCAATAATGACTAAGCCCCATTACGTGCAAAGTAGCGCCAACACTCTGTATACAGTCCTATTTACCATTACAAGGTTTTCATAATGTAGTATCAAGCTATAATCGTTACCTACACATATTTCTATTCTCCATAATATACAACCATTTTTATATTCAAATGCGTTATGAACTCAGGACTTTTATAATTTAAATATTGAACAGATATACGAGCAAATAACAGCGAAATTTAAATTACTGTTATCAGTGTTCTTTGTCTTGTAACAGTCCAAACCGCCATTCAGTGAATTTGCTTTGATATAGCTATGTAACCAATGTCTGTATCTATGTAAACAAAATCTACGTATGACATTTTCGAAATAGTCCTCCAATATTTCCTCCTGATTTGCATGTATACCTCTTGCGCGACAAGGTTTTTCTAAAGGTCTGTCTAAATCTCCCATGTTAACCTTGTCAAGGTATGTTTAAAATTCCAATGTTAACCTCATACAATTGACCCTCAACACTAACAAAAAGGCAATGAGTTTTATTTTCTCATTGGTCAACTCGTTACTACATTCTCATTTTCTTAATTACTAACTCTACATTAAACACGCCCAATCTTACCCCGAACACGGCTTGTTATATCTAAATGGCAATAAACTTAAGGCTACATAATCTCATTTAGTTAATGACCAAACCATATGTTATTTAACATGCTATTTCAACAATTTATAAAAGCATTTTTCAAACGAACCATATGCAGTATAAAACGCAAACCAAGAAAGGAAACTAGCAAACTCGGCTATATTGAAACTGTCCACGACGAATAGTGAAACATTTAACGTACATATCTATGTATGACTTACATGGCTATATATGACGTACCTACCAATATATAACGTACACACATATATATTACGTACACACCAATATATGACGTACACACCAATATATGATGTGCAAACCTATATATGACGCATACTCCTATATATGACGTACACACCTCTATATGACATACACGTCTATATAAGACGTACACACCTATATATGACGTACATTCCTATATATGACGTATACACCTATATATTTATGACGTACACACCTATATATAACGGACATACCTATATATGACGTACACACCTATATATGATGTACACGCCTATATATGACTTACACACCTATGTATGACGTACATACTTATATATGACGTATACACCTATAAATGGCATACACACCCATATACTATAGTTGCATAAAATGTACGTTAACTAGAACAAGTTACTGTAATTTAACAAAGGTTCACTGCTGTAAACACTTAATATACAAAGGCAGATGTTGGCCGAGCAAAGTGATTATATCCGTCAGCGACCATAAAATCTGGTAAAACATTATCTAATCAAAAGCTCTGTTGAAAACACATATATTCTAATCGCGTATGTACAATTTGTCATGACAACTAATGTTAATAATGTTGTCTATTGTAAATAAAAGCTCGCCGTTAGGAACCGATTCCTCAGATTAACTAGCACTGTCCTACCTATTTACCATTACAAGGTTTGTGGACACCCACTGCATGATCTATCCGCAGTCGTGCAAGTATTATGTAGTCTTGGCCAAGAACGATCTAATGTGGAGTGGTTGGCATTCAGCAGTCTTGCAACCTGCCGTTCTTTGAAGCAGTAACGTTCGCCTTCATTGCTGTCGTATTTCATGTATCAAGGTATTCAAAGTGGTCTTATGTATAAAACGATTGTTATGGAATGTTTTCAAGTGTAAACAATTGTGTAAAATATCACGTAGATGAATGTGCACAAGGGAATCTTGTTTTCATACTTAACGTGGTATAATATCGCTAGGCAACCGTTGCAAATGTACTCTATATTGTCGGTCAAACACTCAACAGATGAAATAAAAAATATGATTTGTTTGATGCAACACATTAACAAATATTTCACTATAAAAGTGCCTACTTTATAAGCGTTTCATGCTTGTTTCAGTATACGTACATACGAGATGTGTTAGTTGTGCTAATAGTCGCTGGCAGAAACGAACCCGGCATTTGTATATTGAAACAAAAATGAAACGCTTATAGTTTAGGAATTTTGTTAGTGAAACATTTGTTTATCTGCCGATTTTTATTCTGGTGACATATTGACCTTGGGTTCAGTTTATTTTATTTCATGATGATTAAATATCAACGTAGATTTTTCTATCTTTTTTGTATTTTCAGCAATCGTTTAGTATAAACAATACGTTGACGAGATTATAGTAGAGATATCGATTTTGTTGTAAAACTTTTATTGAAACAGATAAGAGAAACGAACACATTTTATTATATTTTAATCACGCTTAATGACTTTTTAATTAGAATATTTCTATTTTGAAGAATGTTGATTGGTGTCAGGATTTCCTGAAGATGGGAAAAAATGTGGTTTAGTGCCACATTCAACAAACAACATCAAACAAAGCAAACAACGGCAATCAACATACAAAGTAAACAAAGTAAACAACAGTAAACAACAGTAACTCAAGTTTAAACTCCTTTAAACTTACTTGTCACCAATGCTAACCGACGATCACTCTTTTTTTATTTATTTAGATAAATAGCTGTCAGATATTTTTACCTGTATGTTTACATTCTTCATTCGGAAATGACTCGGGTCGTTTCCCGATAATTCTCCGCCAACAAAATCAATACACGTGTTTTAATACGACAAATTCGAGATGTTGTGTAAACTCATAGATTCGATAATGAAAGAAAGAAAACAGAGTAAGACATCATTTTATGAGCATCATTGCAATTTATTAATTATTTCCGTAGAAAACAAAACTCTTTTATTCACTGCTGACATATCTTTATAGCACGGTTGAGGTGAAACGGAATATCCAGTATGTATTTTGAACATATTAAAAATGCCATAAGCTGATCTAGCTACCGAAAGGAAAAATTTGTACGGGTCTAAGTAAGTAAATTCAAAATGAACTTTAATATCTAAGGAGAAGTTATTGAATGTAAACGTAATATAAATAATAATAATTTTAAATAATGTATTTTTCTTTCAAGGACATATACAAAAATGGTCCGAGTTGGATTATTTCTTGGAAGGTTACAATACTGTGTTTATATCATAACTTGTTCTGTATTGGTTGATAAGTGAGAGAATAAGTGGTCAAAAGGAAATAACTGGATTAATATATCATTTGCTATGGTTGCATGAGTTACTTTCTTATTGAATTATTTGTATTATAGAGTTCTTCTCGTTGGGGAAAACTCTTTAGTTTTGTTTTCTGATAAGATTTTTGAAACACGTTGGAACTAAAAACTAAATTATATTTCATCATATTTGGACTACTTCATTGCCAGTACATATTGACAGACTAAAGAACGCATACACTCGTCAACCGACACATTCAAACTATTTCGAAGTAACCACAAACAGACACACATGTAACACAAACAGACAATGTTGAGGAAAAGTTGAATGATAACAGTATGCAGAATGAACATGTAAACGCTCATAATCCGAGACCGGAATGTGTTGTTAAAAATCCCATACAGTACAGAGATATAAATCATGTGGACCCTGTAAATCTTGGAGAAATTTCATCGGATTATGGGGAGGGTTGTGCATCATAAGGCTAAACGCATTTTGGCACAATGTTATAATTCTACAGTATTTAGTTCATATTATCGTGGAGCCGGTGTAACATTAAATTTTGACCCGTTGACCCGGATCACATTTAAACATTAAATTCTGATCAAAATAGTCGTTGAAAACTGATCAGTGTTAAATTTTGATCAGATATGGGGTCATTTTTTAACAGTTTGTTAAATACAAGCAAAATATCACATGACTGTTGCAACAATTAAACATAAGCCATGGTAAGCTGGTAAACTAATTATACGTATAGGTAAACGATACGTTAATTGGTGTAAGAGCTCTTCAGTTGTTGCAGAGAGGCAACCTGGGGGTAGTGTGTGGGAAGGGTGTCCCTCTCCCGCTGGTAGCAGTAATACTACTCTACTTCCGCTTTTGAGATACGGGGAACTGCTCCGAAACTTGAATGTTTGATATCTTAAACACTTAACGGCTACATTCTACTAATTTCTTAGAAAATATGGTTGTTATCTACGCCAACGTTTTTCTTTACTTTTAAGCGTTATTGTTTAAACACGCACGCACGCACGCACGCACGCACGCACGCACGCACGCACGCACGCACGCACGCACGCACGCACGCACGCACGCACGCACGCACGCACGCACGCACATACGCTGGCACACTGAGATGTATTTAAAAGCGAATCTCCAACGAGTATCAAACCTAGTACACTGCGAGTCATGACGTAAAGGATCAGATCATGCATTCTAGTGAGTTTTACGGGGAGGGGTATGATTAGTATTTACTCTAATAGTTTTTTTTTATTTAAAACGCTTTTATTAAGGAAACACACACGCAGACACACAAGAAACTTAAGACTAAATTATAAGATGTATTAAAAAGTGAATCTTAATCGAAGTTCACTCCCAGAACTACGAGCCAAGACGTAGGAGAGTGTCCCCCGCCATTCCTGAAAATTTGGGTAGGTGGTGGGTATGGCAGGGGCCTAGCTTGGTCAAAGTAAACCTGCAGGTTTAGACATTTTGATAGGGGCTCTGAGGTACTCTGCCATATTTTGTTTAAAATGTAAATGACCAATGATGCATTATCAGGGACTTTGTGTTTTTTTTTCTATGTAAAAATATATATAAATTACTTTTATTTTTTCTACGAAAAGTGAAGGCCATGGCCTGTTGTACTTTCGTGTAGTTACGCCGGTGTGTATGTGTGTGTTGAGGGAGGGCATGTACAGTGTGCCATGTACAGTGTTTTATGTAAATTTTAACTACACCCCTAAGGATAAGCCCTATGATATTGCAGGAACAAAACAGATTGCAATGAATTAGATGGATCCTAATATTTTCAGTCTTAACTGTGACGAGGAAGACTGGCTGTAATCCCATATTATTAAATTACACCAAACTGTGCAGTTATTGTTTTTGTCCTTGGATAACTTACAAGTATATTGTCAGTTATAGTAACTCATAAAGTATATATACTTAAACAGTAAATACACAAACGTATAGTTATTGAACAAAAATATGCCTGTATCTGACAATTCCTTATAACCGGATTTTTTATAATCTTATCTTGTTATAAAATGACAAAAATCGAGGATTAGACTTTGTTGTCTGTTTTCTTTGTTTGTAATTAATAAAACTGAGCCTCTGAAGTAACAAAAAGGTTACACTTTCAACAACTTGTATCATTTTATCAAATCTATGTTTTCCCGCGGTAAATTAGAAAAAGCTACAAATTAGTATATATGAGTTGAACATGACGAGACGAAAATGTGACGTTCGAAAGAACAAGGAAACTACCAATAGGTTGAAGTACAAGGTCACATTTACAAGTTGATTGAGTGTAATGGGTTTAATGCCACTTCAACAGTTTTCAGTTATATAATGGAGGTCAGGTATCCTAACAATTTTCCAGGAATTCATTACTAATCGATCTTTGCAAGTACATGTAACTGACAACGTCCCCACATGAATCATAGGCGGAGAACATTTTGTCACAAAGAACGTGCCCGTCGGGAATCGATCCTGGGACATATGAATTGACAAGCATGTACGTTACCATTGCGCTATCTAGGCGGGTTCGCATTCACAGTTGGAAGAACAAGTCGGAAGTAGGTACAATGCTATTTCTCCCAAAACCCTTGAGAAGTCAATGTCACCTATAAATAAAAAAATGTGCCCGGCCTTCCTGAGTTATTCTCTTCAAAAAATCTAGATGGGAATCTAAACATTTTGTAATATGGCATTGCATCTGCAGTGTCCCATGCTGCTATGATTACAAATGGTTGCTATAGCAGTAAGTGTTACAAACAAAAAAAAAACAATTCCTTTTCAAACTGACATTGACAAAATCCATGCGAACTATTTAATTTAACCATATCATTATATAATGCAAAATTCTCTTTAACAGCAATAAACAATCTGCTTTCTCGTTTGTGTTTATGCTGTTAAGTATATTTACAAAAAAATTAATGACTTGCATAAAAATAGGTGAATTGATAGAAAAACAATACATGTACGTAAGACAGCGCGTTGGACTATTTGCACTGCTTTGTCAATAGATACTTAAGACATGACGAAGATATATTAATAAATATACATATCATAGGCCCAGTACATACCATTTCCCATTAAAATTCGCGCAGTCATTCAGTCATATCAGAGATCAAGAGCAAACCATTTCTCATTAAAATTCGTGCAGTCATTCAGTCATATTATAGATCAAGAGCAAACCATTTCGCATCAAAATACGCGCAGTCATTCAGTCATATCATAGATCAAGAGCAAACCATTTTGCATCAAAATACGCGCAGTCATTCAGTCATATCATAGACCAAGTACATGACATTTCTCATCAAAATACGCGCAGTCATTCAGACATATCATATACTACGTACATACCATTTCTCATTAAAATACGTGCAGTCATTCAGTCATATCATAGACCAAGTACAAACCATTTCTCATTAAAATACGCGCAGGTTTTGTGGTTGACAGAGTAAAATCTGTATATTTATTTAGTTTTCATCAGATAATGAAAAAAACGTTAGTCTAGCTTTATGTTGCCAAGAAGCATTTTAAATAGTTAATATACCATTGGTAACTGGTCGAAGGTATAATATTTTGTACATTTGTATACGTTACATTTATATGTACTTAACATGTTCTTCAGTGTATCTATTTATGTTTCTTATAGACCATTTCGCCTGTCCTTTGCTACTATTTAAATTATTGTTTGGGCCGTGGCGTTTAAGAACGTGTGTTTATATTTACAAGAAGCAAAAAGTTATCAATCATTGCTTGCATTGCTTGCAATATTATTGTGTTCGAAAATGCACCAGTCACTTAAGGCTGTATTATGAAATGATTAGCGTTGCAACAATGCGTAATATTTTGTTTTATACATTTCATTTTAAACATTGCGAGATTGCCAAATATGAGTGTGCACATATGGTTTTATATCAAAGGTATTGTGACAAAATTTATCCGAAATGACTGCTTAAAAGGATATGAATCCATTTTGATTAATACATTGAAATCAGAACATATCATTATAGAGTTATATGATGACGATATCAATATGTGTGATAAAGATGCAATTTATTGATACACGAAAAGTAGAATCAAGATTTCAACGAATTTATAACCGACAATCACAATGTTTACGAGGACTTTTACCATTTTTATCAACATAAACGGCCCGGAAAATCACTGGATTAGCGTTTGACACAGTGGATCGGGTTTTGTTTTATGCATTTTGAGATCGCCAAGTATGAGTGTGCAAAAAATGTATGAAACACACTTGAATAAAATATAACTGAAATTACTTAGAAATGGTATGAGTCCATTTGGATTGATACATTAAGATCAGACATCAACCAAATTAAGTCAACTGATGCTAGAATATCACTGGCTGTCAAAACCAAAGTTCCTACCAAGGTCAATATCTCAATGACCAAACTCTTTAATATTCTTCTTGGATGACGTCCCATCTTTACCTATCAAGGTGTTATGTCAGGATTATTTCACTATGACCACATCACTATAAAATAGCAACATATTATGCAAAACTGACAATATCGATGAAAATGGGCATGTGCAATACGTACATTTGAAAAAGGCGTTACATGTTGTATATGAATAATATGTATGTAAGGTTATGATTGGCAATTTGTAACAAAATCGAAATGCTGAATATGTTGTTTTTCTTCTATGTATTTATTGCAATGAATGGCATGACCTCCAAATACATAACATTGACCTTTTACCTTAGTGTTGATGCTACATGTAATATGATATTGTAGATGAGTCATTGTTGATGACTGCAGCAAGTGCTCATCCAGTAGTATACGTCGGTCAACAGATCACATCTGTTACATTCACTTGCAGGGTTTTTGTGCTCGTCCAGCAACATACGTCGGTCAACAGATCACATCTGTTACATTCACTAGCAGGGTATTTGTGCTCATCCAGCAGTATAAGTCGGTCAACAGATCACATCTGTTACATTCACTTGCAGGATATTTGTGCTCATCCAGCAGTATACGTCGGTCAACATATCACATCTGTTACATTCACTAGCAGGGTATTTATGCCTTAAGTTACAACTGATCATTAAGACGTATAACTATTAATACAAAGTGAATTGTAATGTCCAATTGTAAACTTGTTATGCCCGAGGAGCAAGCAACAAACTGCATATAATGAAACGTATCCTTTTGGGCTTGGCGGGCATCGAAAAAATACATTGTACCAAAGCTTTACCGTGGGTGGATGGGATATCAACATTGTTTTTGCTGTTAAGAAATAAATAAAGCTTTGTTAATTATAAATAAAAGCTGATTGAGAAAACATTTGTTCTACTCTATAATTGCTCCATCAAAATGAGTTTTACTATTATTTGTGGAAGTATTATATTCCATAAACACTATGTGAAATATAGTATAATCTGTACCCACTAACATACGTTAAACATAAAAAATATAGTTCAAAACATGTATTTGAGATCACAGCATTCAAATAAGAATTGTTGTTTTGTTTTTGTTTGTTGATTTAACTAAACCAAGAATAATCAAACAATGTGCTTTAACAAACGCCCGCTCAAGTAACGTAGATGTATCGAAATACTTTAAGTACTGAATAACGTGGATTTGTTTATGCTGTTCACATTTTCTAAACCACTAGCTTGCGTTCAAATGTATTCGCTGATAAACAATGTTTATATCGAACTTAACACGTGATAGGTTGACTGTATGTTTGTTAACAGCAGAATTCAATGTATGTATATATGATCATACACTTACAACAGCGTTGAAAACAACAATTATAATCCCTTTCCATTAGTGATTAACGTTTTGTAGCCGGGAGGAATTGTAGACGCATCGTCATATATGTGTTGAAGAAAATAGTTAAAGTCCAGTATATTTTGGATGCAGTTTACAGCACACGACTGCATCAATACGTTTATCATGTGCAGGAATCCGAAATCAATAAACAAATTGTATCATACAGTATTCAGAAACCTGATGTTGTTTTGCTAATGTATGAAGGAACGTAGTATAGGTTCCTTTAATTTATATTGTAGAAAATCCTTCTCCGAAAACGCAGTATAAAGTTCTAATAATTCATATCGCAGAAAGTATTTAATCGGTTAATGATGCAATATATAAATTTAATTAACTTCATTTTTACTTTCCTCATAATGTAATCTTGTCCCAAAAAGCCTTAACTTAATCTCTATCGTCTTAAACCGCACACAAGCGGTGCACGTGGGATTTGTTATCCACTTGATAAATGTAACTAATTGGAGTGCAGAAAGATGAAGTCAAGTGACCAAAACTTAGACACATGATCAAATTAACACCCGTTGCATTATGGATATGAAACCGGATTAAAATATCAACAGAAAATAATATACAACATTCTTAAATTCATAATGGTAACCGCAGGAACATATTTAGTAAATATAGCGCGGAAATAGTTTTATCTTTCAGAATATACTTCCAAGAAGTAAAAAGAAAACCATCCTTGCAATAATACATTATTCGTAGATATAACATAGAGAGTATATATAAACATTATTGATAATTGAAATAGAACAAACTTGTTATAGCTTGGAAATATAATTTATATTGTCGAAGATTATCGAGTATAATAGCAAGTGTACGATTGAAATCGTGATACAATGACGATGGCGATTTGCATGTCCCTTGTTTATTCGTGTCTCCTTTCACACATAACATCGATAAGTCAGACACATTAAGCAATTCTCTCAATGACATTGTACTCTTTGGTTTGCCATTCAAATTAACCAAAATAGCATTTCAAGTTCCTTATCCTGTTTTATCATCTGTGCAATTAACGCAAAATAGAAAAATATAGTAGTAATTAAAACGTATAATGTGAAGATACATTTATTAAATAAAACACGATCTCCATTTTGTTTTGTTTTCTTCTCAATAAAACAAACAATATGAATATACATGTAATGTGTCGTTTCTTGTGCACTAATAATACATAACAATTATAGCAATGTCGTTATCTTGAATATAATCAAAGGCAGTCTGAGGAGCCATTCTTCTTAATGGGAAAATACCGTGTTCCTAGGTAACTAAAAAGAGGAGGAATATTTAATCGTCTTTAAACTTCATTTAGCAAAATCATAATTTAGTATTATTGTTTCTGTTTATAGTGTCTACCCTTTTATAACCTTCATCACATCTCGTTTAAAGACCGAGCTGGGCTTAAACTAATGTAGTGTGTATTCTCCATTTTGTTTTATTTTCTTCTCAATATGTAGTGGGTATATCTATAGAATCAACATTATTAATAGTTCTCGTGTTGCTATTTTTGCTAAATGTGTTCAATGATATTATCAGTCGAGCTGAAATTACAACATTTTTATGAATCTATCTAAAATATTATATAAACCCATGATTTCCCTCTGATTATCACTCATACGTGGATTATAACGATTGCAAGCAGGTACGTTAAATTATATATATTGTACACTTCTGTTAATATTATAATATGTGGGTAAGTACCGTTTTACTGTTTTTCTTCTATTATTTATCTTTATCAAACAGCACCACTGCTAGCCAAACTTGGCACAACTCATGAGAGTGTTTTCATTCCTCTCATATGTAGAAGAAAACATGAGCATTTAAAGCATTTGCATAAAAAAAAAACCTATGCCCAACCAATTTACACAGCTCTCGTTTCTCGGGCGTAATAATCTACCGTCATGTAGCGGAGGTAATTTTTTAGTGAGATCTACAAGCTATTGGTGATACACGAGTAATACTTCGCGTTTTCGTCATTGCGCCATCGTTTCATCATCATCGTGCTGTCGTAGCATCGAATGATCGTCACAGTTCCTTCGCTCTATCACCATCGTGCAATCGCTCCATCACCATCGTGTCATCGCATTCCTTTCTGACAAGCGCACAAAGTCATTTCGTGTATGATGACATTTCAGAAGTAAAATAACGTTGTGATTGTAGGCGCTTGTCGGACAAGGTAGCGATGCTACGACAGCGATGGCACCATGTTGATGGGGGTAATGACATGATGGTGGTGGAGTGAAGACGATGACACGACGCACCGACAGCACGGTTGTTATTGTCGCTCAATCACCATCGTATCATTGTGCCATTCTGCCTTTGTTATCGTGCTTTCGCTCAATCAACATTGTATTATAGCGCCACATCATCATTGTATTATAACATTATCGTGTCGCCATCATCGTGCCATCGTGTTGCCATGGCATCACTCGCGTGTGCCTGTTCACTACACGATATCATGATTGTACTAACGGACCTGATAAACAAAACGTAATGAGAGAGTTTACTTGCATATTAGTAAATAACTTATATTTCGGCTACTTAGCCTCCCACGTAGCAACTTTTTTGCGCTTAACAAAAGGTCTATCGCATTTGGTTTAAAATATTTTGGAAATGGTTCAAACAGGATGTAATTTATTGCTGCAGATGACCAGAGATAAAGCTGATATAACATAAACTGTAATATGGCATCACTGGTGTTAAAAAGTGACTTTATAAGTATTATTATAACAGATGCACGTATTTATGGGCATTTAAGGACTTTTAAAACAAAAGTTTTGGGTGTCACTGCAGTGTCTATGTGATTTATTTACATTTTAAGCAACGTTCCTATATATTTGTTTAAAAAACAGTATGTATAGAGATTTTGTAAAGTAATATAATTTGAAAGTTATCACATAGTCTACTGTACAATAGGGATTTTTATTGTACGGGTCTATGTTAATAACTGATATAGGTGGAGACGCCCATCCTACGACATGGTTGAATTTTTATTTCTTTAAGAAATATATATTACAATCGGCTAAAATAGTGTTATGTGTTGTAGAAGTAGCAGACGGTAGTAGAGTTATACTACTTACCACACATGGTTTGCTTTTAAATCATATCCGAGGAGTTGCGGTGATTACAGTAGGATTTAACATTCATAAACACTCAATACGAAACGATTACCCATTTTCAGAACGTTGAAACGTCCAATACGTTTCCCATTTGAAGCCTCAATAGTGCTTTCTTATGAACAAATACGTGGTACAAATGCTCAAAGCTGATTGGATATATTAGGTGGAAAACAATTTATGCTATATCATTTCTCTGTAATCAAGATGTTCTTAACTTAAACCGAATATAAATCTAGTTACATAAAACGTCTAACATACTAATTGATACAATTATTCTACTCAAATATTGTTGAATAAAACGGAGAATGGAAAATGTTGACGTACCTATTCAACCTTCTTCAAACATAAGAAGGTTCCTTCGTTGCCGTGTGGTTTAAGGTATCGTCTCAAGATACGTCTCACTGCCAGGATCGTAGCTTCGAATCCCGCTCGTTTGAAAAACTTTAAGTAAAAAAAGTTGTCAGTTACTTATGGAAGAACGGCGGCTCGTATAACCTGAAATGTGTTGAAAATGACGTCCAGTTCTATTAAAATTATGTACTACTATGGTATAACTTAAAAAAATTGAATGATTGATTGATTAAATATGCAGCGTCATTTTATGCCATCGAGGGCTAACAGACGATCAGTTAACCTAACCACTTTTTCCTGGGATTAACCAGTAGTCGAGCACACCCCATCTCCGCAAGTAACTGATAACTTTCCCACTTGAATCGGTGGTGAGAGACGAATGATAATGAGACACAATGTCGTATATCAATCAACACGCAGTATGTTGCCGGGCGGGGGATTCGAACTCACAACCTCTGGATTAATAGTCCGACGCGTAACCGACTGAGCTAATCGGGCCCGGCTACTTAAGACAAACACGTGGTTTTACAAACAGTTCTTTAATTCTTAGCAACAGATGGCCAGGTGCCAAGCGACAGACCAGAGTGACACTCCATAGAGACTTCGAGTCTCTGTCCGAATCTGCACAGTCTGACTTAAGTGTCCAGTTTATAAAGCCCCCACATCACGAAAACTAATGAACAATCATATTTCATCGTGACATTCATGGAGCTGCTTACTTGTAAACAAATCAATCAAGCTTTCAGGTTGGGGTCATGGCTAAAGTGATGACGTATAGCCTGAACTGCATGGAACAGTTTGACCTGGACCAAATTCAATACACATTAGTAACATGATGACCTATATTAACACAATCATACATAAGAAAGGATTTATGGACTGTAGAAGCCATTATGTTCAAATCGAATGGTGAATTTCAATTTTGAAGAGGAATATACCTTTTACATTTTTTTTCGAACTCATTGGAAATTGAAGGTATAATACTGTTAATAACTGAATATTGTGAAAATCTACTTTGGTAATTTTCCTTCAAGTCTCACAATTATTAAGCAATGTATTGGATAAAATCATATCAAAGTAAAGCAAAAATCGTTCAGTTTGTTTTTATGAAATTTTGATTTGTAGCCGGTTTTTCTTTCGAAAAAATTCGAGAGAGAAAATAGCTTTCGTTTTTCACTAGTATTTTCAGAATTTGGTGTTCTTCAAAAGTTTAGCATTTGTATAGCCATATATTCTTCAAATGTGTACGTGGTGATATATTTTTCGATTCTTTATTAGTTAAAACTCGCATTTTTGCTGCTTACAATTTGGGACGCCAAACAGGTCTTATATGGCCATTTTCACATATAAAAAAATGTCATATTTACCACAAAAAGTAGATAATCACATTGACAGTTACTTCTAGTTTCATTATATACGCAATATACTACTGATTTCGAAAATATTTTAAAGGGTATATTCCATCTTAAATCTATAACACATTAAAATATTCCATTTTCATTACAGAAAATGACGTCTTGCACTGGCTTTAACATTTACACTGATGCTTACTTACTTTAGAAATTGATAGAAAGGTGAATCATCAGACGAAACTTCGTGAAGACAACAACGTTAATAGAGTTAAGAGAGCTGAGTAAGTTAACATCATACATGCATTCTTTTAAATTAAACAATTCGTTTTATAATGCAGTTACATATACTAAAAGTTTGTGTCCGAAAATGTTATATCAGTTTGTGTTGTTCTTCTTTATTACACTTCAAATTTCAAAAAAAGAAACACTGAACATACATTATGAATAATTGAAAACGATATGCTATGAAAGATAAGGAGTGATATTATTTTCTTATCAATTTCGACTCAAACCAGGAGGGAAATATATGGTTGTGTTGACATAGGTATTGTGGTATTTAAGAGCATTAAAACGAAAAACTGCACTAAACCATAGTACGGGAATCTTGGACAATGGCTGTTCTATCTGTTTACCATACAAAAAATGCAATAAAAAACAAACACTGTTTTTTTGCGATTTGCGAGACGCATTTATATAGAGTGACGACATACGTTTAACTAGACAAGCCATATATACATATATACAATCAGGTGCATAAAACATAATACAAATATGTTAAAGAACAATCTTTGACATATATTGCACATTTTTAAATGACAGTCATAAAATATTTTCAAAACGTGGTCGACTCGCCCAGGAAAAACCAAAGACGGTAAACTCTGGAAACCTGTGCACGTTTATCAAATGTCTTTTACCACTGAATGTTGAGCTTCATTCTTGAAAATCTTTTATGAATAATACGCCTGCATAATAACTTAGATAACTTGATAAATGACATTATATCATTGCTGTTTCATATTTTTATGTAAATGAAACACATTTAACAATTATATTTCTCTGTAATTTCGAGCATTGAATTTAATTTTTTCCCCGATGTCGTCGCTCAGAGTGAATCGCTAGAACTGATTTCTTACCGCCAAAAATCTATATTTATATGTAATCTCGAATCACTCGAGCGTTTGCAACATTTCTGAATTGGCACCGTCTTTCTTCTGTACTGGTTTAGAACTTATATGTTTTGCTGCTTCTAACAATTGTTTAACAATATTGTTTACTTTCGGATCCTCAAGATTATTGATGTTGTGTACCCATTATAGTCCATAGAAAGCTGAAGACACGACATTGTCCGACTTACCCTGATCAAGTTAACTAGTAAAGTATATGGCAACGCTGATAGGTAACGCCGGTTTGGATACTAGACAGTTTTTTTTTCACAATAAGATTTAAACTGATCAAAATAATTCTGATATTTTTTTAACAGTATTGTCTGCTTCCGATTGTAAGAGAAAACTTGCCATGTTGTCGGTTACTGATCGTTGCAACTCTCCATGTATTCCCGCCTCGTCTAGTTTATGTTTGATAGTGTCCTTCAGACCAACACGTGGTTCCGGCTAATAATATAATCACTGCCGATCTCTGCAGAGGAGTAGGAATCCTCCGAATGGATGTCATGTTAATTTTATCATTTTTTGTGATGTTCACATTTGTGGTTAAATTATTAACCCCTGTGTGGTTTCAGGGAGCCATATGAGTGATAGCAAGAATAGGACCACTATGGCTCATGCATGTCGTAAGAAGCGACAATTTGAGTAATACGATAGAATTTGCTCAAACTCTGCAGTTCTGCTGGTATAAAGGTTCTAGGTTCATACTGCATATTCATTTTTTGATGTATTTTTTCTAAATATGTATGTTAATTTGTTGTTTTTGTACATGTAGAGCGAACCTTAAATCTTCCTTCCTGTTGGTGTCGAATAACCTTTATTGTGTCGGTACGCCGTAAAACCCTATTCATTCATTCATTCATTCATTCATTCATTCATTCATTAAAACCAACACCTGTCAAAGATTTGATAAAATTAAAATTGTGTTTCATAACAAACATTTATTAAATTTCATTTTGTATCACTGTTTACAATTATTTCTTAAGTGAAACATCTAACTGCTAACATATCGAATGGTAATGAATTTTTGGTAAAATGACCATTGTTTCCCGATCCTGATAAAACGACATTTGTCCTTTTATATTTTTCATTTCTTTAACAAAATCCTTAAAATGTCCATCACTATTTGTCAAACGTGGCCAAAATGGTGCATCCTTCTACAATGGAATAATTAATGTGCACATAGCCTTTTCTTCTACTAACTTGTTTATGCAAGCGGTTACCAACCTTGGTGGAGGAACCAACCAGTTTATATCTTACCCACAAGGCTGAACTAAGGCATCAATTGCTTCTCTGCCTGGAACCCACCAACGTGAATTAAATCTTACACATTTATTATTTAAATGCGATGCAAATCAATCTTCTGTATGTTGGCCCCATTTATTTTCTAAAAATCAAATATACGGTGGCTAATGTACCAGTCGTCACAATCAAAACATCTACTCAGAAATTCTGCTTTTTCATTATTTTCCCTAGGAAACCATTCCGGACATAAAATAATATTTTCTTTTTCACATAATTTTTGTACATCTAATGCGATACTATGGATTATTGATTTTCGACTACCGTTTAATAGCACTGTTTTAACATTTTTGTTGTCGGAATAAACCTTTACGAAGGAATTTCGCAAAACGTTTGCTTTTGATTGAAATACTATATTAACTACCTCGGTTTCTCGCCAGGTCGAACTCTTGTTTTGTTCCAGAGTATCCGACTGCCCTATGACCTCCGTGACTCCACCTATTTGTTTGAAATTTGAAAAACAATTTTTATTTGTATTAAAACATAACACATGTTTACCTGTATTGTCCACTTCCGTGAACATTTCATTAACCGAACAGTCTACGTTTCGGAACATTTTTCTTACCAAACTGTCTGCTTCCGGAGACGTGCTACAAACTATAGTGTCCTTTTCCGGGGACATTCAACTAGCCCTACTGGCCGCTTTAGGGAACTTCCTACTTATCCTGCTGTCCTCTACCGGGGACAAACTACTAGGCATAATGTCCGCTTCCGGGGACATGCCACAAACCTTACTACCCGCTTCCGGTGACATGCTACAAATTAAACAGTCCGCTTCCAGGGACACAGTACAAACTAAACTTTCCGTTTCCAGTGACATACCAGAAACTAAACTGTCCTCTTCCGGGGACACCTTGCTTGTTAAGAAGTCCACATCCGGGGACATCTCGCAAACTATTATATCTTTCTCCTTTGAGAAGTTTGCGCATTCTGTACTGCTTACTTCCGGGAGCTTCTTGGATTCTACCTCTACTTTTTTTATGAGTCACTGAATAACTCACGTCTACGTTTTTCTCTATGTATCCACCGTAACCAAAAGCACTGGCATCGACAAATATCCTGTACAAACAAACATGATTGTTCTTTTTTTTTTCCTTTTCTGTTTAACGTATTAACTTTGAAACTCCAGAATTCATTCGTAGCTAACCCTATGACTTTTACAGGAGCATTCCAACTAGCTCTTGCATTGATACAATTAAACAGTTATCTTGTCATTAAACGAACTTTGTTACCTATTACACTTTGTATTGATAATATCTGTCCGACAACTCTTGCCAACACTTTTACTAGGACTATATTTTCTCTATCTCGACTAACTTAATATACCACAGAATCTAATGTTTTTTTCTAGAACTGATTTCTTATCGCCAAAAATCTATATTTATATGTAGTCTCGAATCACTCAAGCGTTAAAAACATAGTTTGTATAACAATAACGCCAGGACAAAGGTACTCCGCTATACAATGTAGCGCGAAGTACAAAAATTATATTGGTTTCATGGCAAACTAATTGCAAACAATGAGACTGAATGAAGTATCTCAAATGATAAATATCGCAAAGAAATCTTATATATAAATGCAGAATAATGTATCATTTTGTATTTGTATATATTATGTAATACATTATATAAAATGCATATCGGTAATATGCCTCTGTTTATTATCATTTAATCCTAAGTTATAGTGTTGCATTAAATTTACAAGTGCTATAATATTGATACCATTATTATAACTTATATGTATAATTATGCTTTAATTGTGTTTCTGTTTTTAATTTTCATTTCAGAAGAGCACCGAGATATAAACAGCCGTCTGCCATGCAGTCTATCATGCAACCAAACAAATGATATTCCTTGCAAATATTTTGCATCTGAAATATTAATAAATATCTTCTGAACATTTAACGAGACTATGTGTGCTTTCTTAAAACAGAAATCCAAATAAGGAACTAATATTAATCAGGGATTACTACTTTATGAACTTAACTGTTGCACAACCTATCGTCTTTCCTCTCTTCAAGGTAGCCTGATACAGAGTACCATTCTATAAAAAAGAGGCAACGTTTCAAACATCATTAAACATGGTCGAGCTAAATAAAATTTGTTCGTTTCTCGTTTCTGTTTCGAAATAGAGGTACAAAATAGAGAAAATGTAACTTGTACATAATACCATTGATACATCTACTGTTATCTCATCTACTAAACGATCGTTGAAAATATGAAGGAAAAAAAAACGATAAAAATCTACACCATAAAAAAGAAACATCCAATTTCCATATTTTAGTTTTCATATAAGTTCGTTGAAACTAGAATGAATTTTATATAATTAGCTTTTACCGCAGGTGTACGAAATCAGTGTTTGAATCCGAACACATTTTGAAGCATAAATCCACATCAGTTCAATATATATATATATATACTGATCATACCTACAAGAAAACTGACATACAATTAAATGAAATAAAATAGATGAGTAAAGCACACACTTACCACTCTAAGGTGTTGGTGATATTATGTATTTTCAGAATAGTATATCCGTTTTAGTAATACACACACTTACCACTCTAAGGTGTTGGTGATATTACGTATTTTCAGAATAGTATATCCGTTATAGTAATACACACAATTACCACTCTAAGGTGTTGGTGATATCATGTATTTTCAGAATAGTATATCCGTTATAGTTATACACACAATTACCACTCTAAGGTGTTGATGATATTATGTATTTTCAGAATAGTATATCCGTTATAGTAATACACACACTTACCACTCTAAGGTGTTGGTGATATCATGTATTTTCAGAATAGTATATCCGTTATAGTAATACACACACTTACCACTCTAAGGTGTTGATGATATTATGTATTTTCAGAATAGTATATCCGTTATAATAATACACACACTTACCACTCTAAGGTGTTGATGATATAATGTATTTTCAGAATAGTAAATCCGTTAAAGTAATACACACAATTACCACTCTAATGTTGATGATATTATGTATTTTCAGAATAGTAAATTCGATGTAGTAATACACACAATTACCCCTCTAAGTTGTTGATGAAATTATGTATTTTAAGAATAATATATCCGTTATAGTTATACACTTGCTCATCATTATTCCCAAAACTCCCAAAACTGTCCATAACACTCGTTGATATATGACGGTCACATTGGCAAGGAGGGATTTGCGGCACGTTTCCTCTTGTCTTTTATATGTAAAATACTATTAGTTATTAATATTTTCATCTAAAAAATGTATATCCATTATGGTAACACCCATACTCATCATTATTCACAAAATAAAAGTACTATCCACCTCCTTGTGAAACTATTTATAAAGTTCATTGATAAATGATGGTGGTATACGCGGCATGATTTGCTCGTGCCTTTAATGAGTGTAGATAGAATACGTGTACTGTACTTTCGTTTTGAGTAAGTCCATTTTTATTGATATCTATGTTTGCTTAATTGTTGTTGTTATCATTATCATTGTTATTGTTATCAATATTGGTGTTGTCGTTGTTATTACTATTATTGTAATAATAATAATGATAGTAATAATGATGATTGTAGTATAACTGGAAATAATGATAATGGTAATAATAATAGTGATAATGAAGGTGGTTGTAGTGTAAATGATAATAAAGATTGCAAAAGTGGTTTATTATAAAAATGATAATAATAAAAAATGATGGAAAAAAATAGCGATGGTGGTTATATTGATGGTAATGATCCTAATAATAATGATAATGATGCGTTCTACTAATATGCTATATTATATTTTCAAAAAGCATGAGTTTGCATTGGTGCACATATTCGTGCATGTGTCACATTATAATCAATTGAGTTAGAATTAAATTGAAAAAGCTATAGGCATAAATTTTGAAAACAAATTACAGGTTGAAGTCATTATTATTTGCCACTCATATGTATGGTAGAAGCTTGTGAACTGTTTTCACTTTGGTGTTTAGCGTCTTCAATCTATTGCCGTGTTTCATCATATTCCGATATACTTAATCCGATGGCTACGTTCTAATTTAATCAATTAATAGAGAATATCATGTTAGTGTCTGATATCATTAACTTTATCAGGTGAGACTAAGAAAAAAAAACTGGACGAGGCTCTCTTTTTCATGTCAATATTTCTTAGTCGTCTATTTCATGAAGTCTTTGATATCATGTGCTTTATGGAAACATGTTTATCAGATATTATCTGTGACGATTTACTGCAACTAGAGGACTGTGCTACTTTATTTTGAAAGGACATTACTGAACATTCTGGTTGATTATCAGTCTATGCATCTTCAAACTTATTACCGATAGGAATAACTGAGTTATAGGCCTTTCTCCCAGAATCAGGATTGACTTTAGAGATAAACACATTTTTTTTATTGAGCACATTCTATCGTCATCCACACTACACTGTTGAATTCTGGCATAAATTCAATATTTGTCTTGAAAAGGCAACTGTGAAGGTAAATAGTATTATCAATATGGAAGATACATTAGTAAACAACATTTAGCTCAATAATTTATCGCTCACTAAATTATGCAACATCATTGCGGTAAATAACATGAAAAACAACTTCAAAGAGACTACCCGCGTAACTTACGATTATCAAACCTTTATTGACTCTATCTCAATCTTAAATATTGATACAACGTTTGATTCAAAATATTTAAAAACCGACTGTGCTATTAATGACCAATATGCTACATTTGTAAATATTCGTAAGTATTGTTTTCGATCCTTGCATTCAATTTAAAAAAGAGAAACAAGCTCACTATAAAGAATTAAACGACTTAATTCGACTGATATTTTGGACATTTCTATATTGTTATTCAATTGATATAGCTTGTAACAACTTTATTTCCAAATTTGTTGAGTAATCCAAAATTCTGAAATTTTTCGCATGCCGAACGTTAAGCCATTCGTATTAAAAACTGTCACATTGGAACATTTTCAAACGATTTAAAAACAAGTTGAAATAGAAAAAAAAACATGCAAAAGAGATCTTTTATAACAACATCATATTGATTTTAATGTAACAAATCCATGTCAATATTAAAACAATCCTTTAATTGTTTCAACTCAATGCGAAATAATAACTCTTCTTAGAAATATTATTATATATCAGACGTGGAAATTGTAAACACTTTAAACACGTATTTCGAGTCTATTTCAACTTTTGACGATTGTAAATCTAGTCTTCCAGATTTCAATATAAAAATAATTCAGTTACAAGTTAACTTGTATCTATTAGTTTAAACAGTATTTTATTAAAAAAAGTATATCATTTTAATATATAAATAATATTAATCACAATAACAAGAGTACATATTGGAAGGGGTGCACAAGTATGTCTATGGCTTTTTTAGAATCTGTTTCCCGTTGTTACATAACTTCTGTGAATAGTCACTCGACAGTATCGATAACCTATCAAATTTAATGACAAATAAGGCAAGTTGTAGTGATACAATTAGTAATCCTATGTTAAAAGACAGATCTAAAACATTATGCGAGTCTTTGAATATTTTATTTGAATATTTCCATTCATATCCTATATATTGAACTTGCTCGTGTTATATCACTTTATCAAAAGGGGACAATGAATGAATGAATGAATGAATGAATGAATGAATGAATGAATGAATGAATGAATGAATAGGGTTTTAAGGCGTACCATCACATTATATGTTATTCTACGCCAACAGGAAGGAGGATCCCAGGTTCACTCTACATGTACAAAAACAACACATTAACATACAGATTAAAAAAATATATCAACGAATGAATATGCAGAATGAAGCTAGAACCTTGATACCTGCAGAACTGCAGAGTTTCATCAAATTCTATCGTATTACTCAATTTGTCGCTTCTTACGACATGCATAAGCCACAGTGATCCTATTCTTGCCATCATCATGGCTCCCTGGAACTACACAGGGTTTGATAATTTAACCACAATAGTGAATAGATCGACAGTGGTTCTATTCTTAGCCGGAACCACAGGGGCTTCAAAAGGGGACACAGACATCCTGTCAAATTATAGACAAATTTCTTTAATTAGGTAAAGTAATGGAGCGTATTGTAAGTAGGTACTTCAAGATTATTTGCAGATGATTGTTCATTAGCTTATTCAACAAAAACAAAAAACTAATTGAAAGCATACTTAATGACGATCTTAATTTAATTTTTAAATTATCAAAGCAATGGCTAGTTCTATAATATATTATCCCTTATTAATAATAATAATAAACAATTTCTTGTTTTAATGTAAATATATCATGCAACGCGTCATACTGATGCATTTACTGTTTATTTCTCTGATCATTACCATATTGAAGAAGAATACAATATTTTTTCAACATCGATCTCTTAAGGTATTCGCTAGTCTGTAGAGCGGACCCAGCTCCTCGATTGGGTTTGTTAAATAACAATGTTGGAAAAGCCACTTTGAGCACGTAGATTGGACAGTTGCTTCTATTGAAATTTTGAATGATGTCACTGTTCAGTAAGCGTTTTATTGCTATGAACTGTGAGACAGGCATATAATTCCCTGCTTTTCCCATTGGGGATAATAAACCTGATTTTAGAGGGATTCGAGAGAGTTGAGTTGTCGGAAAGTAGATAAGCTGTTTACATGCACGAGCCGGGTTATTAACATGAAGCAATATATCGAATGAAATAATTCCACGATCGAATCTGATTAGAAAACGATTATGATATTATTGACATCCAGGGATTAGGCTGACAGCTTACTCAAATGTTACAGAACAAAATGAAGGCAGCACACTTATGAGGACCTCCAGTGGTTTTGGAGCTCTGAGAAACATTAGCTATAACTTACAGGGATCCAGTGATCAAATGCCTACTTTAAGAGATCTCGGGAAATACTTTTGGGAAACTATGGAAAATACTTTTTGGGATCTTGGGAACAATAGCCATTACTTTAATGGACGCCCACCCTGGGAGAGCATCACTAATATATATATATATATAGAGAGAGAGCGATAATGTTGATTGCAATGAAATGTCATTTCTATTTTATTGAATGAGCGCTGTAGTAGTTTATCATTTATTGATATTTATAGGTTACGTCTGTTTTAATTGATTATTGAGAACACTAAACAAGTCATCTAATAATTAACTATAATAGTATCTCTTTCACTCGCCAGAGCCAGGCCCGATTAGCTCAGTCGGATACGCGTCTGACTATCAATCGAGAGGTCGTGAGTTCGAATCCCCCGCCCGGCAACAGTCTCCTTAATGATTAATATACGACATTGTGTCTCATTATCATTTGTCTCTCACCACTGATTCAAGCGAGGAAGATATCAGTTACTTGCGGAGATGGGGTGTGCTCGAGTACTGGTTAATCCCAGGAAAAAGTGGTTAGGTTAACTTATCGTCTGTTAGCCTTCGATGGCATAAAAATGATCCTAAGTATTCAATCAATCAATCACTCGCCAGAAATAAATATTCATGTAACGCAAAGTATTTTTTTACTAAAAAGTGTCTATATTTTGCATAACGGCAACGGAGCGTTGTCTTTCATGATCAAATAACGTATGTGTTGCGCACACGTCAAAACACGTCTAGCAAAATACTTTAAACGTCACAGATGAACGCAGCAATTGCTGTTTATGGAAGTCTGCGAATGTGTTAATTGGGAACCAGCTTTATGATCGATATTCGTCTCTTTACTCATTTATGTATACGTTGTAATCAACATATATGTTTCAATGTGTAAGCCCGCCATTGATTTTTGTTCTTTATTCTATTGTTATTGAAAAGAGTCTGCATGAGAGATTCAAATGAGAGTAATGAAACTTACATTTTATTGTTTGTCAATCGCAGTTTAAAGCATATGCGGGAATGTGTCTTGCTCAAGGACACCACACATAGTCATGGCGGAGAATTGAACCCACGACCCTCTGATCATGGGTTTAGTGCCCTACCACTGGACCACGTACTCCACACATAGAAGGATAACCAAGTAACCAGAAATGAAGACATGTTTTTTTAGTATTTCTTAAATTTTGATGTTGTATATTTGCTGTAGTAATTTAGAGTGCCAAAGGACAAAGAAGGATAACGAGTAACCAGGGATAGAGACATTTTTTATATTTCTAATTTTAACTACAATGTGAAAAATTATTTAGCATAAATGTTTTTTTTCTAGGATACCAAAGACATATAACAAGTAACCTCAGTTACCAAAGGTAAATAGCAGGATACAAATGGACTTACTTGTCCAGAGGTGCTACTATTGTGTCAAATCTATTTTTGTTTAAGGAATAAATTTCCACCAAAAATTTTTTATGCGTTTCATTAATTATATATCGGTGTAACAGTCTTTTTAAGTGGTATACAGTAATACTTAATTTTTCAAATTTGGTTGAATCAGTGACATAAACCAGTAACTGGTTGAATAATCCACTTTTTGAAATATATCACCAAAACGATTTTATGTATATGGGGTGCTGTTTTTCTATTTAACCATATTAAGAAGAGATATCACTTATTCAAAGAGGTGATATCACTTTTTTGAATAGAGAATATCACATATTCAAATATGAATAAGTGATATTACTTGTACTATGAATGATATCACCTATTCTATTTAGTAATATCACTTATTATGATTAAATAATACCCGGTAGTAAAACAACAAACCGTAGATGTACATATTTGGGTGCAATCCTTAAAGAAATATTTGGTAAAATAATTTGTACAGAATGCTTTAAACAACACTTAAATTCATATTATAGTTCTGGCTGACAGAATTCAGTGTCTAGGTCGTGGCTGTTTTCAACAAATGGTTTCTTAATAAAGGTGACCACTAACACAGGTTTATTGTCAAAATAAACTATATTGTCAGTGACTTAATGTATATGTCTCAGTTATTGTAAACAAACAGAACTTGTGATATTTCTCTATTAGCTTCTGCTCTTCTGATTTACTTACTTTCATTACTTTATGATTGTAACATTTTGAGACTGGTTTTTAGTCCAACCTGATTTTCTATATGTGTTCAGGTAATAGTTCTAGTTGCCACATTCTATTAGCATCATATAGCTTTAAGCCCATACCAATTGTATTGTCTTATATATATGATTATTACCTGTGTCAATTGGCTATGGGCACTCATGGGTACAGTCTTGGTAAAGAAAGGTCGGCATTCTATTTACATCATCTATTACACTTTCATTTAAATTTTGACAAATATAATGGAGTTGTTTGTACAACTTCGTAAGGGTGTCAAGATCCCCACCAGGACTTGAACCTGAAACTCTTTTCAAACAGAAACGTGTGCTAGCTTACACTATAAAGATGTACCCCGATACTACAAACCAAGTGTACATGATATTATCTGAATATGTGATAACTAAGACCACCCTTGAAAAATTGTTTGTTTGCCACTTCCAACCCATACCAGATAGGAGGTGGATAGGTAGGTAGGGGACTTTTTTAATTTGCAACCAATCTGAACATCCTTTTAAAGGATATGGACAGAGAAAGGATAAGCAAAGACCTAGAATATATTGAATGGATAACAATATTTTATTGGGGGGCGGAGGGTAAAAAAGTTTCCAACCAGCAGGATTGTTGTGGATCAACTGGAAATGTAGGACTGTAGCAATATATTGAAATCGCGTTATATCACAATATGTTATATCGTGTATAACATGCCTTAATCAACTGTATTTATCATGTGTATTGCAATACAGCAAGTAACCAACTAAAATCATTTTCAAACATAGAAGTATGCATGTTCATTACTGTGTTTGGTTTAACATACAATCAGTGCAGTGCTGAATAGGAGCTAGTTAATTATTTACTAGAAATCCTACATCCTGTAAAACCGCACCAGTGGCCTAGTGAAAGATTTAATTTCAATCCCCAGCCCAGTCATCACCATTTTTCAAGCAATACACAGCCCTACAAAATATTTTAATAAAGCCTAAACGGCCAAAAGTATCAAATAAATGGAATGGTATTACAACTGTTTAATCTAAATGTTGCTTTTCAAATATTTAAACAGTTCCGACCAATTTGTCTACTCTGCATTTTAAAGAAATTATAGTAACAAAGCAGTTTATGTATTGAAAAAAAAATAAGGAAATGTGTGGTTGCTAAATAGAGGTGATCACTTCATATGTTCTACTGTTGTAGCTATGAGAAATAACATGCTGTTCACTTTCATTTCGAATACAATGATTGAAAAAAGATCACTGTAAAATGTACTTAAGAAGCAAGAAGCTATTAGTAGCCTCGGTATTTTCATACAGATAAAAACAAACATTTCTATAGAGATATGTTTTCCCTGTCATCTAGTCTGTTACTATGTTGTCAACTGTAGCATCACTAGCTGTCACAATAGTCTGCCACTATTTTGTCAACCAGTGCATCACTAGCTGTTGCAATAGGCTGCTGCCATGTTGTCAACCGGTGCACCACTCACTAGCTGTCACAACAGTCTGATACTATATTGTCAATCAATGAATCACTTGCTGGCACAATAGTCTGAAACTATGTTGTCAACCGATATATCACCAGCAGTCACAATAGTCTGATACTATGTTGTTAATTAGTGCATCACTAACTGGTACAATTGTCTGATACTATGTTGTCTACCGATGCAACACTTGGTGGCATAATAGTCTGATACTATGTTGTCAACCGGTGCATCACTAGCTGGCACAATAGTCTGATATTATGTTGTCAACCGATGCATCACTAGGCGGAATAATAGTCCGAGTCTATATTGTCAACCGGTGCATCACTAGCTGGCACAATAGTCTGATACGTTCATTCTAAAAAAATATTGCGATATGCAACGCCAATGAAAAACCGCCAATGCACAGCCCCATCAGGCAGTAGGGAAAAAACAGTTGCCATCTACAGGCGCATTGCAAACCCTTATAATTCTTCCTTTCTATCTTACTTACACTGCAACACCCTAACCCGATGATAATATGCAGGCACAAAGTGCACATGTTTACAAGTATTTTACAGGCACTTTAGTTTCTTTACTGGATTATTCCCTTTGCCATCAGGTAGAGATGTCAAACTCTTCATGAATGCGATGGAAGCTTATTCCACTTATCAACATCCTTGGACATGGGGCCAACTGCTTTAAATCGCCTTCAAAGGATTGCATGCTTTTAAAGTGACAGTAGTCACCCATACGAGTACTAACACTGTACTTCGTTGCTTAACTTCCAACTTACAGTCAGTGCACTTCAACCGTGACGCTACAAAAGCTAGCTTAACAACGAGGCTGTTGTTAGTGACCTATATACATTTACTACACTCCTCCCTTCTTTAACCCTTAGGGCTTAGCACCAAACTGCACAGCCTGTGGCTTTCCGCAGTTCCTGGCTATATCCAGCCCCAACCCAAGGAAAGAATGATTTGTGCAGACACAGGTTTGAAAGTTAATCATCGTCGCCATTAAAGTGACAGTGGTCAGCCATCCGAGTACTAACCCTGTACTTCATTGCTCAACTTCCAATACAGTCGTCAGTGCACTTCAACCACGACGCTATAATAGCTAGCTTAACATGTTGTAAGTGACCTATGTACATTCAATACACTTTCATTTACTTGCCCGAATAAGGCACTTTGATGAAACCCAACCGGGAATGAAACTGGAGACCTCTGGATCCTGAAGCAATAATGTATCCTAACAATGGCGACACGATTTATCCCATACTAACAAATAAAAAAATTTCCCTGCTAACAACAAGACTACCATATTAAATTTAGCAGAGAAAATTATTTGAAACAAGGCAAGTCATGTTATAAATACAGTATTGGTCCAAATACTTTCAAAATTAGCACTGTATATGTACACGACAAAATTCTTAGAGCAAAGCTGCGAGGGTAAACACACATAGACTGACTGACTGATTTTTGTCAGTGTTAATTACGTCTCATACAGATATGTCAACACAACTGTCACGGTGTCACGATCTGTAACGAAAACTACTTGTCCACGAAGCATTATTTGTAAGTGGCAATACTTCAAAGACCGTGCATCTACAATAACTGATTAAATAGTACACCTATCGTAGCGGGCAAAATAACAAGTGTATCAGCCTTTATCTTCGTATAATTGTACTAAGACTCTAAATAACAATATGTTGGCTGCCGTCCCTAAGCTGTAGTCATGTTGTTCGGATGGCAGATTCGAAACTGTTATTTATCAATTTCATTCAATAAGTATACATGAATTGTATATATATACATATTGTTAAATCATTAACGCATCGTGTTTATACGTAATAATGCGTATTAACGTAATATTTCTTCATAAACTTATCGATCTACTTTTTGGAAAGAATAAGTTATTTGGTTTAGCCAAACGTGCACTTTTTTCATCAAGGTAGCTAACTCCTGCCGTCCTGCACCATTTCTCATCAATCGTGGGAACCAACCATTTAAGTTGTACGGGTTACAGTCCTTGACTCATCAGTGCATCAACCGGAAATACAAAAAATAAATAAGCATTACTTGTAATTTAACGGACGCGTGTACAATGCCATTCCGGTGATAAATCCCCTATTATTTTGGACGCTCTGGAGATGAGGTCTGGACTCCTGCCTTCATCACCTCTATATCTACAAGGGGGTTCGCAGAAGTGATAGTACTGGTGTATTATTTGATTCCTACAAGACGTTTATATGGGGGGGGGGGGGGGGGGGGCTGGCGGGGGTGTAGGGGTAAGGTAAAAATTATATCGTATCTTCACATGTTTAAAAAGATATCGTCATGGCAAAAACACGATCTGTTAATACAACCTATAGGCTTATAGGCAAGATAATTTGACCAGATGATACGAAAGATTTCTGTTCTGTATAATGAAAGACGGGAAATTAAGTCACAGATATACGCATAAGACCTAAACAAGGCTACTAGGTATATCTTAAACGTACCAAGATTTTAAACCAAAGTAAAAACATTACATTTGATAATCACATTGAATCTGAGGAGTGCCTAGATAATAAATTGTATTCAAACAAGTATGTAAAGAATGCGGAATAGCCTATGGTCTATATAAACAGACTTAAATAATAATGTAGCTCTCCTTGAACGAAATAGCCTAATTTAAAAAAATAAATATAACAATATTCGTCCACAGTGTACATACTCATTTGATGGTGAATTTGATGGAAGTGTTTAGCTGTAAGAGAGATAACTCTAACTGGTGTGAATTAAAGAGTGGTCGCTCTTTTGTGAAATAAAAATTATGTAAATAAAATATCGTGCTAAAAGTTATTTCCCTTTGATATATAAAACGCCATTTTCAGGATGTAGTTGCCATTTTATGAACTTATATATATATAGGTTTAATTAGAGTGAGTATATTTATAAAATGACAATATTTTAACTATATCGTTGACATGATAGTTAAAAGGAAAGGCAACTGTTTGAACATCCAGGATTACATACATCTTACAGTTTATGTACAAGAAATCAGTTGCTTTTGAATTAATATGAATGATTAATTTGCAAATTATGAATCCTTCGTGTGCTGTTTTATCAACATTTAGTCAGAAGACGCAAGTTTCCTATCCTTCTATACAAGTCCTTGTTTATAATTGCAATATTTATACAACGAACTAGTTTCAGTTGCATAATCAGCTGATATATCAGAAACAAATAAATGTGAAACGAAGTGACTGATAATATCCAGGAATATTAATCATATCGATGACTTATATAGAGAAGGAATTGCATCTAATTGATATTTTGTGAACTCTCGCATTGCAAAATCTCCTTTTCAATTATCTTAACTGTCATTCATGTAATGAACACAAATCCAAATTATTGCATTTCATAATCAAATTCGCATAAAAAAAGCCATTCAACACAATTTGTTTTTAAAATTGTTGAATTACTACTGATTAAAAAATGTTCTTATTGCAGTTAAAATAACAACATGATGACAATTCATCTTCGCTTCAAACGTCAATATTTGTAATTCAAGATCATTTTGCTCGATCAAAACATTTTAAAACATCTAAGCGTACGTACAACTTTCATTTTATGTACAAGAAAGCAGTTGATTTTGAATTCTGAATGATTAATTTGCAAAAAAAATTAATCTTTCGCATGCTATTTTATCAACATTTAGTCAGGAAATGCAAGATTCCTATCCTTTTATATAAATCTTTGATTACATCAAGGAATTTTAAAACCATACAATTATTCATATAATATTTTATGATATATTCAATAGAATGTTAATTTAATATGTAGTGTTTGATTATATCATATGAATTGAAAATGTTCTTTTAAATTTTTATGTGTCTATTTCAGGGGACATATATTCTTATTTAATCAGCGAAATGTACGACAATGCCTCAGAATGGGCCCTGTACATTATTGGAAAAGGAAGAGTGATATAATTACATGTTTGATGTCTCTGTTTTAATGATGGATTTTCTATCAATTTAATAACAGCTAACATGCTGCTTTGCAACTTCAGCTGTTCAGGCGTTGCTTGTTCTGTACTTTTCCCCGACTCCCCTCTGGGTTACAAAGTGATACAAATATTAAAAACAGCACAACAGAGAGGCTTTCTTTATATAATAGGTAAAACAATAACATAAATTGACCCCCTCCTTACATCAGAAGTCCAACCCCCTCCCTCGTGGCTGAAAATCTTGTATCAGTATATATTTCATATTTTACATTTATAATTGATTACAGAAGTATGGCACCAACTACATTTGATTGGTATGGTGTTGGTTTGGACGAACTTAGAAACAAGCTTCTCGCCATTAGGAAAGACAATATGTTCTGCGATGCCGTCGTGTTCACTTCTAAGATGGGAATAGCCCACATATTGACAACCAGCAGTCAGTTCTTCACTTCCGTTTTACAAGATATCAAGTCAGAAGCATTAACTAGTACGGTTGAAGAGGCAAAGCAAGAGAGAGAACTTCCAGCAATAGATTGTAGTAACAAGGTTTCCAATCCAGGTATCAAACTTCTTTCATTGGTACAAATCTCATAACAAGCTAGAAAAGCTTCTCATTACTTTATATCAAAGCAACGCTGCGTAGAGGACGTGGTTCAGTGGTAGAGCATCGACACCATGATCGGGATGGGGGAGGGAGTCCTCCACAATGGCCATGTGTTGTGTTCTTGATCAAAATATTTTCTTCTTATTACGTTAGGTCAAAACAATGCCGTTATAACATGGTGCATGCGGCTGACAAAAATAGAGTTGTTTGTTTTTATATATTCTTTTTCGCACAGGATTGGCTTATTCAGGTTGGCAAAATGGTAAGAAAACAGGAAAAGGCTGTATTGGCTGTTTACAAACTCGTAAATAAACTTAATTACGCTATAATAGAAAAATAAACTTACTTGATATGCATGAGTTTTCCACAAATTAATGAATACTTAAAACAGAAATAAATCCAATATCATTAAAATACTTTTATTTCTGATATAACAGCTTGTAACTCAGCTCTTAGTGTGTTTTTTTTGCTTTTTGAGGTTTAGTTTAAACATATTTTATTACGTTTGTTACCTATATAAGTATAAACAAATGAACATAAGCTTTTTGAGGGTAGGATACGATACCAATTTATCGATTCTATACTGTGCTTTTCAATCATTTACAGTTATGCCCGTTTTCAAAATTAAGATAAATTATAGGTCTGATTACATACTTAAATATTCTAATTTAATACAGGATTCAGAAATACAATTTACAATTTACAGAAATAGGTTATCTGAAATTGAAGTGAAATGAACTATTTTTGTTGACCTGTGTTTTCAAATAATCAAGATGTTAGATAGGTTGTTTTTTTAGTTGCATGGCAATGCATTGAAAAATATGAAGTAGGAATTTTTTTTTCTATTTAAGAAATGTTGGAAAGGGCGATAAAATTCGTGTACACCGGCTGGCTGTATTGCCATCAATAACGAAAATGTTGGAGAGCTATTCAACACCGCCATGAACTTCCTGATGATGGATTAACTCGATGTCATTTTAAAATTTGTCAGCAAGTCGGTGACTATACATAATTGTCTAAAGGTTTAAAGGAGTCTGTTCCGTGTGAAGGCCGAAGCCGGCAACGAGTGCAAATTACCATTAATTAAAAAAAATGGTGAGGGTCATCTCAGAGGAAATGAGAGACATGATGGATGCTGGGTTGACATTTAAAGCAGATTTTTTACAGCCATCAAACTATTTTCAGTATGAACGACGTCCTGTTCAGACACTTATTTTGAGATAATGAAATATACAATATGCTAATTTGTCTAAGCTCAAAGCTTTTGTGAATTGACATGATATGGGCTGTCAATCGAGTTGATAATCTAATCAGAGACTGATATTGGTAACAATTCCCCCATTTTCCTTAGACAAGCTGACGATGTCTAAGTAAGTACTACGTCGTACAGTAAGTACTACATTGTACTTATTTGGACAAACAACGCAATGTGTCCAGTGGGTTGAGCGATAGTCGTTCTTACATCAGATTAATTGTTCTCGAGTCGGTTTCCTGGGCGAACCAGTAGACAACCCGACTGTAGTCTCCATATTTCATCATTACATGAATCATCAACCTCCTCAACCATTGCAGCTTCACTGCGACTAGTGTTACCCTATTAACCCATCCTTAAAAAACAATTATTTTCCCGTGCTCCTATCTATTCACTCAAAATTGCAACTACCCAAACTTTTTAATTGCCTTTTCAAAGCGTTTAATATTTTTCATGATTTCTGTCTATTTTTCTTTAAAATGACTTTACAAAATCAAAATCTGGCAAAAAAAAAATAGCTTCCTTCCTACCCACATGAAAAATCTGGGTCGGAGCACAACAAGCAAACATTTTTTTAAGGATGGTCTTACTGACTAATGGTGGGATTGAGACAGACGGCCTAGTTTCCCCACAAAAACAGTTTTACCAAAGGATGGAATTTTCCAACTGAACAAAAAAAGCCTTGATTAATTATATTAATTCCTTCCCAAACATTTTGAAATATTGCTTAAATTCGTTCTTAATATTTCACCAAGCTTTTAAGCTTAAAATTGAAAAGATTAACGTCACAGTACAAACATTTTGTATCGATCCTAATATCTAACACCGGTCAAGATGCATATATTGTGTATAAACTTATTTGGCTTCCGTCTCACCAACACATTTAAGTATATACTTAAAAACTTAAAACGGTCATCCGTGACCGAGTGTTCTAAGGCGGAATCTCAAGATCACTCTTACCGATAAGGTTATAAGTTTGAGTCTCACTTGCTCCTGTTAGTGAGAAAATTTGCCATTTACTAGCGGAAGGACTGTGGTTCAAATTAGATTTATTCTGAATCCTTCCTCAACTTATAAAACTGGATATGCCTTATATAACCTGAAATGTGTTGAAAATGGCATTAAACCGCATTCAACTCCAATATACATGGAAATCTACACCATTGCGTACATGATCTTTCTTTGGGAGTATGTGTACACTTGATTTTAATATAAAGGCGTACTTGAAAACTATTGTTTGCGTATTTACGAAAGTTTGCATATTTATGCAAATACGCGCCTTCTGTAGAATGCTGTTAGTACATGTATATATATTGTCTGCTTGACAGTCTCTCATTTATAAACGTTAATCGTCAATTTAATTAATGCAGTTTTTTTAATTTTGACTATTTGATTCCAAAATAATATTGAAGTATCAGTAAAAAGCTCTACCCGACCACTAACTTGGCATGTGTACAAAGTGTACAAACGGTTTAAAAATTGTGCTCCGGAAAGAGCATTTTTGTGTATTTTTTACGCTTTTTGTTTCCATAGTAACAGGGAAAAAAATGAAAACGAACTTTTCTAACACCATGATGACATGTGTAAAATCTTTAGAGACGTTATCTTGAATATTTTTTTAAGTTGTGCTCTAGAAAAGCTCTCGGATGCATGGACGCGTTTTTTATCCCTTTTTGCAGGTGATAAACATAAAACAAGAAAGCCACCTTGTTTCTTCAAAATATTCTGTGTATTCGTCAGCAGCCAATTAAAAACCGCCTGTTGGGGATTCGATTTTTATAATTTCCTCTTTAATAAGTATCGGTATCTCTCAGTGTCGTTTTGTTATATTTTTTCAATATGCCTTTAAAGGGAGTATATCAGTAAAAAACGCTTTAAATGTCTTAAAAATAAAACTATTTTTAAATGGTTTAAAGCATCACATATTCATTAATAAAAAAAATCGAATGGTTTGGAATGACAAATCCACCAAAATGTGACAAAATCGATATTTAAATCGGAATAATAAAGCAACTTTTACTAAGGGTAATTCTGTATAAGGGATCGAATTAAAATTAAAATTAAATTCCATGGCTAATTTAGTACGTCACAAAATATGTTGTCATTTTATGCGAGAAATCTATTTTAGTCCAATCTAGCCCAAGTTAGGAAAGTCCTTTTCAATATATTATTTTGGCATGTTTAGACAGATATCTTTTGGCAAAACGGGGTCAGTGAGTATATATAGACATGCTATATTGGAAAAAAATGTTTAAAGCCAATTTCAAAATTTTTAAAAATCCTGGTATATACCGTTTAATAATCTAGAGTATGGCAAAACCCGTCTTTATCACATCACACTGTGCTAACCCGTGTGATTTTGGGTCAGTGCTGACCTGCATGGTTCCAGGTCAGTGCTTACCCTTGTGGTTTCAGGTCGTTTCGGGTCATTGTTGACCCGTGTGGTTCCGGGTCAGTGCTGACCCGCGTGGTTCCAGGTCAGTGCTAACCCGTGTCGTTTCGGGTCAGTGTTAACCAATATGGTTCCAGATCAGTGCTAACCCGTGTGGTTTCGGGTCAGTGTTGAACATTGTGGTTCGGTGTCAGTGATAACCCGTGTGGTTCCGGGTCATTGCTAACCCGTGTGGTTTGAGGTCAGTGCTGACAGCAACAACAACTAAACTAAGGTTAAGAGCAGTATCACTGAGGAAGGGTAGGAATCATCCGAATGGGTGACGTGTTCATTTTATCATTTTTTGTCATGTTCATTATTGTGGTAAAATTACCAAACCCTGTGTGGTTTCAGGGAGCCATATGAGTGATGACAAAAAAAGGGTGACTGTGGCCCATGCATGTCGTAGGAAGCGACAATTTGAGTTAGACGATACAATTTGCTGAAACTCTGCAGTTCTGCAGGTATCAATGTTTTAGGTTCATTCTGCATATTCATTTGCTTTTTGTATTTTATTTTAATATGCATATTAATTTGTTGTTTCTGTACATGTAGAGTGTACCAGGAATCTTCTTCTCCCTGTTTGCGGCGAATAACCTATGTGTTGGTAAATCCATTGGTGACTTACTTTGTAGGGAAGCCGGTGTAAGGAAGTATTTTGACCTTAATAGAATAATGACCCAAGGTCGTTATTTTAAAGAAAAAGAACGACTCCTTGTTCAATATTTTATATTGTATAATGACTCTCCGGTCATAATATTATGACTACCCCACATGAAGTAAAATGACCCCTTATGCAGCATTTTAACCCCCATAGAAAAATGACACCTCTGTCGTTATTTTATAGAAAAAATGACTCCCCGGTCAATATTTTATATAGTATAATTACTCCCCGGTCATACTGATTGAGCAGTACATGCATTGTATTTACTTACTCTGTATTTACGGTTTCTTTTGTATCGTGATGTCACTTGCGTTTAAATACATGTTTTGCAATCTTCCATGAGTATGCTTAACATGAATATATAAATGAACAATTAAATGCATACTTATATCTGATTTTGCTTTTATACATGTAATGTCTATGGCGTTGAACCAATTTTTATATAAAAAGCAATATGACCAGCTGTCCATGTCATTATAATACTTCTGAAAAGACTTTGTGACACCTCAGATAAAGTTTTGAAAGTATTTATACTTGCATACCGTAATTGCACAGCTGTTCTGTATTTATTTTGTAGAAAATTACTACTACTTATATGTGGACTGTCAGGGAAATTAATTTTTACTGAATTTTGTTCATTTTAGGAGGGTAGTGACTATATTTCCAAAGTCACCATTCAGCATTTTTGCGATTTTTGCAAGCTAATTTATCACAATTATCTCAATGGAAACTACTGAAGTTCCTTTTGACAAGCATGGTCAATAAACATAAACAAGTAATGTAACTACAGAAAAAAGTAAGCATAAAGATAGCGCTCTTAGATAGAGAATATGTTTGAATAGCAACGTTTCTCTACTTTTCAGCGAATTTTGTATAAAAAGCGATCATGTACATTTTTAAAAAACAATATTTTTTAGTACAATCTCAATTCTACTGAAGTTAAAGTTAAGTTTATAGTCACAGTGTGGTTATCGATTGATGTGTACGCTATTAAAGTAAAATTGACACAAAAAAGAAGTGAATTTGCGGTGGTGTAGCTGTGAACATAGTTCATGGTTAGATCCCGGATGCGCCAGGCCGTATTTTCATGTTTTACAGTTTTAACTTTAAATAATAAATTATGGTTGGTTCGAGCCTCGCGGGGACCTCGATCATATGGCTCCATATATTCCAGACTTCCATATTTGTTTGCACCCGTCCGTCCGTCCGTCCGTCCTAGCATCTGTTCGGATTTTTTGCCTTGCATATCTTGACCAGTTTCGTCACAGAGCCCAAACACTTTACAGAGATCTTGGCCATCGTGGGAAGTTATATATCCGTGTTTTCGCAGGACACCTTGCAATCTGTACGGGGAAAGTTATACCCCTTTAACGGAAATGCTTCACAGGATTTTAGAGATGAAACCCGGACAAGCTAAAGGTAGATGGACAGACCGACAGACAGACGACATTGCCAAAACTAATACGCGAAATTTTCGCTCTGTAATTCTTCTCATTAATATTTATCTGTGTTTCAAGTTTTATTGAAATCCCTGGAATTATTCTCCGGGCAAAGGTGCGACGGACTGACGGACGAATAGACAGACTGACGGACAGACAAAGCGCCAACTATATGCTCTCCTTTAGAGAGCATATAAAACCTTATTTTACCAAGGTAATGCGTGTTTTATTACAAAACGTATAACAATCATTTCTTTTATTGACATCTTTTTGCCTGTTACAGTGCAGCTGCTTTTTTTTTCAACGAATCATAGAGAAAAAATAACAGCAATTGCTTCATATATGTTGACATATCGCAATGAAATAGTTATAATTTTATATTGAACTCCGAACACTGTTTCTAATCCAAGGTTTATATATCACATACTTTTAATCAGTACTTCCTAGTTCTTTTTTTTTGAGCTACCGTAAGGTTACCCGTTTATCACCCCGTAATGGGTCTGCAGGGGCCAGGGCCATCCCGCTGCAAACGGCACAATAATAGCATGTAAACAAGTTTAGCAACAATTAAAAAAAAACATATTTGCATAGGTGAAAAAAATTAAACATACATATCTTAAAAAGGATAGTTTCACGTTGAATATTCACTATATATACACTGAAATATCGACTCGGACAAAACGTACAAGCTGATCCTTACAGATATCCCAGCATACATCGAAATTGTTTATTATAATTAATGTTTTTCACATTTCATATTAGTTATGTAAACTTGAAAAAAAAAAGCGAAACGAAAACATTGAGGAATTTATTATTTCGATCTTTTCGATTTTGCATAATTGCAATACGTTAATGTTCACTATATATTGGAATATCAGTTCAGACAAAACGTACAAGCTGATCCTAACCGACATCTCAGCATATAGCGAGATTGTTTAGTTGAAATTAATGCTTTTACACATTTCATAAATATATATATAAACTATAGAGCGAAGGGGTAATCTTAAATACTTATAAGCATACAACTGTCGCCCTATATAGATAACGTTTGCACAGGCCTCTCGTGTGTCAAGCAACCTTCACGAAACGAAACAGAAGAGTTAAGCTAAATTTCAAGAGATGATGTTTTTAAAGAATGCAATATTCAACAAATCAAAAATTGTTTGTGTCAATTTTCAATAAATGATTTATAGCGGCATTGTTGTTGTTTTTTATTGGTTTTAAAAATACAATCTGTTTTTTTATACAACGTATTGTATTAAAAAATAATGTCTCCGAAATACGTATTTGTTTATCAAATTTACAGCTAGTCCTGTACTTCCATATGTTCCATTTCAATTCAAATACAATAATGTTGAATAAATTACAGTCTCGTTCTTAGTTCAGCAAATCTTGTACATCACTCCAGTCACAAACAAGATTAAAAATGTTCGCGTCTACATCAAGAGACAGTCCTTCCAAACCATCATCATTGTATCTCTTGTTTGTGAATTCTTTGACAGAGACACTCGTTACACTTTTGTCTTATTCCTTCAACAATTCTTCGTCCCTATGGCTATTGACCAAAGCTCCGTCTAAGATGTCGTCGCTTAAGAACCTGTAGAAATTCCCTTCCTTGGTCCGTTATCAGAAGCGTCGGGCATCCATGAGTGGCCATACATTTTGTGAAGACGCTCACAACCTGTTCATCTGGTTTGTCCGGAATTGCCTCTGCTTCTACCCATTTCCTGAAATAGTCTGTAATAACCACGATTAACTTGTTACATGTACCTGAAAAGCAGATTAGAAAAATGTTTTCAACTTGACACCAACTTTTACCAACATCATTTATTTTTTCAAAAGTTTCAGTGCTATATTTGGTGATAATGGGAGCTTTTAGGACATGTTTATTGTTTATGAAGATGTGTACAAACAGTGTAATTTGACATCGATTTAATCCCTGAGTAAATTTCATACAATTACCTGTAAACATGGCAGGGCGTAGCTTGGCTGAAAACGATATGTAGGTATGCTCCCCCGAAAAAAGAATCAGATGACTGTCGTAGGTGCGTTATTACACTTAACCGATTTAGAAAGGCAATACATATTTAACAGTGTTGACACAATTCCGCCACTCGCAACACAGGCTACACATACATGCCTTATTGACGACACTATGGTAGCCGTACGACATTTTAACGATGTGCTAGTAAAAAGCTATCGTTGCCATGCCGTGCCATTCGTGAGACGTCATTTTTCACGTGCTGCTGCATTCTGCCGTTATTCATCGTGCATGGAGGACGACTGTTTCCCTTCAGACAAACAACGTTCACGTGATGGATAGGCCCGCGTTATCTCCAGATATGGTTCCTATTGTACATGTTTGAGCATGGAAAAGGCACACGCGTGCCTTCGCCAAAAAACGTCAGAGCTTCACGCCACGCCCTTGTTCATGAGGGGAACAACGCTCTACAAGGAGGTCGTATAGATACAATCACTGTATGTAACCTTTGCATTTCTAATTTGGTATAAGTGTATCATGTATTTATAATATTAATATTTCATATATGACAGTAGTAATTCTATAATATTGAGTTTATATTAATTAAATAACTATAAACACGCTAAAATAGTGCTGTATTCTTTGCAAAATTAAAACACGTTTGAAATCGAGACCTACGTTACATCTAAAAGAAATTGCGTGTTCAGGTTTGCTGCTTAAATATATATTTTGCTTAAACTATGTTTGTCTCTCACTAGCTTTAATCCTTTTATTAATTTATATTCGCATCGAAATGCAAAGTTTAGTGAATATAATTAAACTGGATGGAAACAAAAAATAGATCAATAATATCTCAATGGTATCGTTTATTTTATTACTATTTAATATATGTCCAATATATATCGTTGAAGTATACCATATTTACTTATTTTATCGGAGTAAAAATACAGTAACACTACAACGTTAATGGAAGATGAACTATATGTTTTGGATATCAATATGTTGCATTCCGTCAAACGGATATCAAATTCTTTATAATAGTATAACTATAAACATACTAAAAGCAATGATGTACTGGTAAATAATTTGATATGTCTATCAAGAAATATTTCTCAAAAAGCTCTAGCATACCCAGGCAGCAAAATTCTAAATGCACTTTTGTAATGCACAATATTGCAATCAAACTCATTGTAGAGGTGTGAATACAAAGTGAACAAACCAAGCTGAACAGTTGAGGAGGGCAAACAAATGGCTATATGTATTATAGAACTTATACAAGCTTCGAAAACATTTCTAAAAAAGAAAGCTAACTCTGGAAGAAATAAGAGTTTTCGGTAAATATGCCCAACAACAATATACCAGTAAGCGACAAATATAATTGAAGGTGTGTATTAAACTAACGTCGTCAGATATTAAAACTGCCCAGTTCGAAATTGATAATAAACGTGTCGATGAACAGAATGGATTTCGAAAAAAAACGCATTACAATATATCAAGTGTCGTGTATTACATATATAAGTGATACAATTGAAACTATTTTTTGAGTATTGATAGACTTTCGAAAAGCTTAAGATTATAGTGAGTGAGATAATTTTTGACAACGGTAACATAGTATTGGTGTTTCGGGTAAAATGTTAAATTATGTTAAACATCTGTAAGCATCTGTTTCATCTTGTGTGATAACTATTGTACCAGTTGGTTCGATGTAAAGTCTGGCTGAAGGCATGGCTCCTCATTGTCATCATTGTTATTCAATTTGTATAAAAGTGTTTTACCTTTACGCATTTAAGCACTTGGCAAATGCATTAAGGTAGATAAAATAGTTACAAGTATACTACTTTATGCTAAACATATTGTTTAATTGCTGAAAAAGAAAAATATTTTACAACATTTGCTTAATAGATTGAACAATTGTTAAAATATAAACGGTATGTTTGTTAATGTTGATAAAAGCAATGTGGTTCGTTTTTGGCCACTAACTTTAAAAAAACAACAACAGGGTATTTATTTACCTGTGGTACTAATATTATAATTTGACTGAGAAGACTTTACATCTCGATTTTGATGTAACAAGTTAAAGTAATTTCTCAAAGTGCTTGGCATGCTTAAGGTTCATTTAAGGCGGTATGCTGTATGACATACGAAAGTGTTTGATTCGTTATCGCTTGGATACCTCCTTTAGAAAAGGAATGGAAGCGTATATGCAGCAACTGGAGCAATGTTCACACGAAAACCAAGAGACTAAAACATCAAATCATGTCATGTTGATTAACTGAGCCAAGCGTTTTTGAAATCCATCAATGTACGACAAAGTATGACCGGCCACGAAAACTCACACAACTCCAAATGTTGTCAAACAACCTCAAAGTGTGACCTTGACCTTTGAGGTACAAGTCTGGGACTTACGTGCAACACGTCGTCATGTTATGTTGATCATTTGTAGCAAGTATTTGTAAAATCCATCTATGCATGACAAAGTTACATGCTGGACACGAAATCTGACACAGACTCAAAGTATTGTCAAACAAACTCAAAGTGTGACCTTGACATTTTAGCTACGGGTATGGGTCATACACGTGACACACTGTCATGTTATATTAATAATTTGTAGAAAGTATTTGTAAAATCCATCTATGCATGACAAAGTTACAGGCCTGACACGAAATCTTACACTGACTCCAAGTGTTGTAAAACAAACTCAAAGTGTGACCTTGACCTTTAAGCTACGGGTATGGCCAGACACGTGACACGTTGTCGTGCTATGTTGATCATTTGAAGTAAGTATTTATAAAATCCATCTGTGGATGTCAAAGTTACAGGCCTGACACGAAATCTCACAGAGACTCATATATTCTCAAACAAATTCAATGTGACTTTACCTTTTAGGTATGCATGTGGGCCATACGCGCGGCACGTCGTTATGTCCTGCTGAAAAATTAAGCAAAGTGTTTTAGGAAATTTATCCATAGGTGACAAAGTTACAGACCGGACACGAAAACTCAAACAGACTGAAAATGTCACTAAACGTGCAACACGTCGTCATGTTACGTTAAGTTTTATCGTTAAATGTAATTTGAATGCTAATCTCAGCCAACAGTTAATAATATTAAGATCGGATGCCATATGTACGGATTTCAATAACATAAAAGGCTGTGATAAAATGTATTTTTTTTTTTACAAAGACATGACAAGAGTATGTGCAAAATACTACAATATTGTAATCATTATTTATATTAATTATGTCAAATTAACTTCTTAGCAATCCATTTTCATATTATATTATTGTTTGAAAACTTACTGCTAATCAGTTCATTTTGATTCTGATTCGAGTTGATATTCGATTTTTATTTGTCATTTTTAAAACAATATTACTGTAGTTATATTCCTAAAATATTTAAGCCACTTTAGATATAAACGTTAAGTGGTCGTAAGTACTAAATAGTGGCACATGCGCTTTTGTGACCTGTTTGTTTCCCCCTCTTGTGATTTCTTATTTAGAATGACATATGTCTTTAATATAATTATGTTTATTTTGATGCTGTATTTATAATTGCTCCTATGATGAGACGTAACAGAATTAATTATATATACATCTACCAAAATAGTCAGTGTTGGCTTAATTCTTTGAGGATTAAGATATTGAGTAAACAGAATGACAGTGTATAATAATTATTGGCATACTCAATCCATTATATCAAAAGTTAAATGTTATTAAAGCAAAGTAATAAAATCTTTCAGCGTATGATTTATTATAATAATAGAAAGCTTTTCAAGAAAACACATCATTATGTTTTCATATAATACGGGACAAACAAAGATAGTACGATAATAATGGTACACTATTGTAAACCATTAAGTTGCACATTATCTTGATCAATGGATGTTGCCCCGTGGATAGGCGACTAATATATATTGTAGACCATTACTAAATCAAATTGTAATCAAGATAATTAAAAGCTCATTTAGAAAACACAGATGTGCTAATCACCCATGGACAATCATTATATTATGACAATAACGATGAATTATTGCATATTGCTTTAAGTTGCACCATGTCGTGTTAAATTACTGCAGTTATGTTGGTCGTTTCTTTGTGTTAGGTGGTTCTTAATACATCCGGCTGAAGTTGTCACGTTTAAGTTGTTGTTAACATTGTTGTCAGTATTTGTTCGTTTATTATTTAAATCGATTATAAACATATCAATACCATAAAACTAACAGCAGCTGTGTGCATGGAAATATTTTTATTACTTAGTTTAGGTTCTCATATTCTCTTTTACAAGAAGTACTTTTCATATTTCACTAGCTATAATTAAACATAGCCGACATAAAGCAAACGTTAATATTAACGCGACAGCAGACATAAAACTGCCTTGTAACATTCAGAGACCAAATCGTTCCGTGACTCGTACAATCGTAAGAAAATAAGGCTGTATACCGATATAACTCAAACATACATTTTAAATATGTCACTCTCTTCCTGATGGAAAGTAGTCCGTAATTTATCTAAGTGAAAGTCGTTAAACTACCATCCACTTTGAGAGACAAGAGGTAAATTTGATAGAAACCTCTACGGTTAAACTAATTGATTTTAGCTCAAATAACGTAACGAATGCTTAGAACTCTCGTGAACTGCCCGATCCACGGTTCTGGGTAGATCTAATACTGAGTGATGGGTTTGAGATGACAATGGAGACGCAATGTTCAAACTGTGTTCCGTACTTCAAAATTTGTTGCATTGTCTATGCCAGTTTATTCAGTTTAAAGCAATTGGTTATACATTCAGAAATAATATGTTATTATATATGCTATTTAATCTAAAAGCACAATTGCCAATTTACGCAATTGTATTTTTCTTGTTTTCTTTATTTTGACTTCTTCAACAAAACAGAGACCAGATTTAAATTAATGCTATAACTCCAATTTCTGTGTACCGAGACTCAATGAACACGCACATATACATAGCGCTTTTTGCAACACAAGTTTAGTGAATATATTTGTTATCTCATATCTGCTATCATGTTATAAGCTCATATATGTCGACCGCAATTGATTTGTAAAAACTGTGTTTCAAATTGATCAAATTGTTTGCAATAAATAATATTGGTTGATCATTCATGTCATATTTAGATCATAAACAGTACCCATACCTGCATTTTTATAGTCGTGTTCTGGCATGCAAGACAGACCTGTTCCAATTGTCGTGGCTTCTGCAGAGGACGTAATATTCATATGTTTCCTATCATGTATAATGGCAGTATTTCGCGGTCACAGCACCATTTAATGATCATTGTTTGTGCACATTTCGAAGAAAAAGGGATTTAAATATTTGTGAACATCTGTACCCAGGGTCCACAGGGTCAATTTTTCAGTGACAGTTATAAACTGGTCTGTGATATAAGCATTCTATTTCTTAATGACTTTCATGATTGCACGGTTTGTATTCATATATTATGGGAGCCATGGTCAATTAAATCCCAATACTATAAACCAGTTCACTTGTTTGAGGTTTTTCTTTATCCATCTTCAATAATTAAACACGGGCATATTCGGATATTTTATTTATAATTAACAGCAGTGTTTACTTGAGTTGTCATAAGATTTCGTGCATATGCAATTAGAAAATATGTGTTATCAACAGGGCTTTTGATTATTTAAAATAATTAGAGAATGCTTTACAAGATATTACATTGTAAATAGCTTACGGATATAATCACTTTGCTTGGACAACATCTGTCTTTGTATAGCAGTGAACCTTAGTTCAAATAGCATAACTTGTTTCTTGTTATTGTATATGACAACTTACTATAGTACGTATATACGAGGTATGTCCCAAAAGTAATAAGAAGCATATAGAAATATAACTTTTAGTGTTCCAATCCGAACAAAACTTGGCATGGATACTTTTCAATACTAAACTATAAGCATGCAAAATTTCAATATCGTACACAACTATTTTACATTAATTTTGACAAATCAAAATATATATGTTACAAAGTATGGGGGAGATTGACGTTATTTGTGTGACGTCAAATTGACATTCAAGTGAAAGTCATTCTTTTTTTTTCAAAGTATGAACCGCTGTGCAAAACACAATTTTGTGGTACTGCACCCACTTCTAGTACATGTCACGATACTATGATGACTCATAGATCCTAACTACAGAATGTACACTCCGGCACATAGCCCGGAGGTACTGAAAGCGCTTTTCATAAAGATCTGACTTTAACCCCAGGAAAACCACACAAAATTTCGGTCGTCCAGATCGCTGACGGTCAGTTATTTTCGTCTCACCATTGGAAACCCGTTTGTACCACCAATAGATAAAACTCCAGGATATGACTTCTATTAAAGAGTTGTGTGAAATAAACTCCAGAGTCTCCTGTGGGGTCATATCACGCCCAAAACAAACTTTTACCACACTCCAAATTGCAACTCTAGGCGTGACGTCGTCCAATTCCTTTACCACTCAAATTCGAACTTGTTATTTTAAAAGTGCGCACAATAATTAAATGTGTATCGATAACTTCGAATTTTTCAATGACATTTGTACATGATCTGAAATTACGTCCACTGTTATTTTGGCACGATATTAAGGAAGATGTCTGCTTTCAAAGACAATATTGTTTTTTTAAATGGCGTCTAATTTCAAAGTCCCCCGTACTTCCAAACTCGCGTTACTATGGTGCCGTTTGCATGAACTTAACAATGACTGAAAGTTGATTTGATGTTTTATGACAATAGAAGATGTGCCGATCTATCCATTGATACCACTGGTTTGCATGTAACGCACTAAATACAAAAATGACAGGGTCGTCCTATTACTTCTGGGACATACCTCATAGGTGTGTACGTCACAAGTATGTTTCATTACCCGTCATGGACAGATTCAATAAAACCGAGTCTGCTAGTATAAAGTGGTAAAATATCGTGTTAACTAGCATATGGTTTGGTAAAAGTGTATTCTGATTCATGTGAGTTTTGTTATATACATGTCAATAACTTTTATTAGTTACTATTGCTTCATTCCAGTCGTCACACAACCAACTATAACGTGATGGCTAACTACAAAAAAATACACACCAACTATATGCTGTTTAATGAATACAGGAATTTTAAATAAACGCTCATAGTTGACAACATATTGGTTTATACATGAACAGTAACTGTTGTTTCCCAATGTATCTGCGAAGTATTTTAATCATACCTGGAAAGAAAAATAACGAACGAGAGGTATAAATGTAAATAAGGGGGAAATTATGGTAGCATAATTAAAAAAAATATACGTAAATTATGTTTACAGAAAGACCTATTTCAAAGAAAATTTACACAGCTAAATGGAGGTTTGGATAATTACAAAAAGATGACTACTGCAATTAGGAATTCAGCTAATGTTGTTTAGCACATCTATCTGTCTAACATTTGAACTAAACACTTGGGTTTTATCGTACGAATTAAGATAAAAAAATGTTACGATATGGAGTATAGAAATATGTGTATGTTACATTTATAGTTGGAAACAATTAAATTAATTAAGAATTTTGTTATCATAAAAAAGTATGTACTAAGACTATGCCTTTAAGATTGAAGAGTCATTGTTGATGACAGCAGCGAGTATATATACGACGTTTAACTTACCACATCTATTACATCCACTGTCAAGGTATTTGCCTTAAGTTACATCAGATCGCCAAGACGAACAATTAATAATACAATTGAAATGTCCGAATGACAACATGTTTTGCCCGAGGAGCTGGTAATCAACTACACAGTAGTTATCAACTCTTAACAAGAATGGTAAATTTGATCAAGTAACATGTGTAAATGTGTAAGGGACCATATTCAAGTGACTTTGTTTTAACTAACAATGTTAAACCATGCTGTAGTATGAAACGTATCGATTTGGACATTATTGATCGTAATATTCCTATTACGAGTATAATAATGTAGTTCATCTTAAAAAACACTCTTCATTTATATTTGTATCGTAAGAAATGAAATGGTACGTTCCTATCATATTGTTCAAAATTATAAAAATGGTTGGTCCATGTACACAATTGTGTCATCATGTGCAGTTATCTGATATTTGTGTTATGATGTACACACATGTATTGCCTATGTTCACATCACCACCTTTTGATAATAATCAGAGTACAGAGTGTCAGGATTTCTTGATTTCTTGATGTTTACAATGGGCGAAGAGTGATGCTTGGTACAACAGTAAACAACAGTAAACAACAGTAAACCAAGTTTAAGCCCTTCCCCAAAGGCGATCTATCATCATTGGCCACTCCATGACGATGATCCTTGTTTTTCACTTCTTTGTATGTTGGTTATGTATTTGTTTTGATTACTCTATGTGTTTATTGTGACTGTGTTATTATTATGGCACTGTAACTTGATGCTGTTTCTCCCAGTGGGCGCAGTTGATCTTATTGTATAACGATGTCTTTTATTCATGTGTCTGAGATGTGACTATTATCAACAAAGAATAAAATTACAATAACTTTACCAGTTCCCATTGTGATCTACGGTGTATGTATACAAATTTAAGTGGAGCTGCAGTCATACCACATGTAACTGGCAAACTTTCTCTCAATTACACAAACATGTTAATTGTTTCATCGAAACCGTGATGAAATTGTTTAGATTAAATTATTCCCGAAAACACATAATCACATATATTTACTGTCGAAATACTAATGACAAAGTTTGCTATTTGGGTATACAATCGGCAAAAGTTATAAGCAGTTACGTTGATTTATCGTTATTTCGTCAGCACGAGTTTGTAAATTTCATATTTATTAATCTACAATCTAATGAGCACAGTCCGTCCGTTCATCTGTCGTCCGTCCACCTGTCTGTCCGTACGTCGGGAGCGGCAGGTGTGGGTTGCGTTGCCAGTAAAAAATGGTATTGTGTTTTTTTTTTGTACTTGTGAGGTGCAATGTTCACCCCACAAGTGCGAAAATGCGTACAGAATGGCATTGTGGGGTTAATGCCATTTTTTCACATTTTTCTTTTACTTTTTTTTCACCTTTTTTCATTCTTTTTTAGTGTCATTAGGGTTTGATCTCAAGGTTTGTGACATAAGGGTTAGAAAGAAAATAGGATTTGTTTTGTTTTATGAAAAAAAAGATGTTTTATAACATATAAAAACCGCACCCCACAACATCACTCCCACCAGAACGTCCGTCCGTTTGTCCGTCCATATGTCTGTCTGTCTGCATGTTTATCTGTATGCATGTTTGCCAGTATGTCTGTTTACGTACATGATATACGTTTGTTATATAATTTGACCTATTATGTCTCATTTTGGTTAATGGATTATGTTGTTTGATAACATGAGCATCCGTATTGATATCGATTTAAGGACCATTCCCTATAAATCGATATTCGAAGCAAGCCTATTGAGCTTTAGAACAATTTCAGCAAGAAAACCATTCAAAGATGTGCTAGTTTTTACTTTGATCTAAAACTCAAATTCAAATTTTATTGTTTAAAATGGCAGGAAAAATAATTTAAATAATAAAATGATTATTAATATGGATAAAAGCATCTCATTACATTTATAAGTAAAATCTGGTTTGGCATGTCAAAACATGACAAAATTGATAGTCAAACTGGAGTAGCAAGCTTGAAACGAAATCTCTATTCTAAAAAAGACAGTACTTAAATATTGCTAGACGTCATTCGGACTCTTTCTATGAAGAGTTTAAACACGTGCAAGCCTGTATCAATGGCGTATATACTCTTTAAAAATCCCGTCGAACTCACCCCTTCCATAAGATCCTATATATTATTAAAATTCTACTAAAAACATGTGTGCACGTTCAGATTTTGTGTTGCTCTCTTCTGAACTGAAATCCTGGATTTGCCTCTGTGCATAACGGATCATTGTAAAAATAAAATTAAATCACGTGACTTATTTAAAACGTCAATCATTTCTGATGAAACCGGTTGAGCGTACTTACATGTTTGTTGGACAATACTATCTTTAAATCAATATGTAATTCTAGGTGGATTTCACTCATCTTCTTTTTTGCTAATATTGATATATGTATTGCTGTAAATAATACATTCTTGATATATATTTATATATTGTTCCGATTCCGGTATATGTATATGTTTACCGATTCGGCATTATTATAAACACATGTGGTCTCGTTATATTTTCAGAAATATTTATTTGTGTTCCAAATACAAAAAACATATTTTCAAAGTCAATGTGCAGTCTGCAATCATATGTTTGATTGTATGCCAGGCGGACCCTTTAGCTGCTTTCTCGCACTAAAAAGAGAAATTAAACACAAAAATAAAACAATAAAGGATTATGATAATAAAATGGTTATATCAATTTCATATCAAAATTTCAACAAAGACACACACTGCGCACATACGCTCTCTCTCTCTCTCTCTCTCTCTCTCTCTCTCTCTCTCTCCCCCTCCCTCTCTCTCTCTCTCTCTCTCTTTCTCTCTCTCTCTCTCTCTCAATATATATATCTTTCTCCTGCCAAACATATGGTTTGTATATTCAATGTGTGATACAACTACTGATAAAAAGGAATCATTTTAAGCAGAGAATGCCATCACGAAATAACACATTGCATATTCGATATGAGTGTTTCTGATAAAGTGTATATGAAATGAAATATGAAATACCATCAACACCCAAATAAGTACCAGATTTCATGGTAATCGGAAACAATAACAGCATTGAGTCAATGTTAAGACAGACGTCGTACACATAAATAATATTAACATATACACATACAATATGTTAACGATTTCTTATAATTTCTTATACGTTAATAAATCATGTTGACTTCATATTGAAATGGTGATTATTATACAATGGAAGGACCTAACTACATTTATATTACATACTCATATATTAATTGATCTGGTCACTGGAGGGATAATCAATATAACATTCACACATGTTGTAATACAATAACTTTTTTATATCATTCTAGATACTTTGTTCTGTCTATTCATTTCCAATTACATTGATTTTTTTTACTTATTTTACATTAAACAACACATACGCTAACATCGAAACTATAATTCCGTTCGGTTTTCAGTCGGAATTCAAAAGAAAGAAATACCACTATTGAATTTGCATAACATTGACGTCGTTTACAGTTGTTTACAGTTCAGTGACTGTTTCTAAAATCTGAAGTGACTTTAACGCTATCAATTGGACCGGATAAATAAGTAATATGGAAGAATTTGACACTAACAGATCTTACATTTCTCGACACAAACATGATTGTAGGTGCTTGCATCAGAAACAATAAAGTGTTTTAGTTAAAAAGAACGTGTATAGGATTTTTACTTACCCAGCTCTCTTAATTCTATTCATGTTAGTGTCTTCACGAAGTTTTTTCGGAGGTCCCATTATTCCATCGTCTTTGAAACTAGTATCGTGTGACATAACGTAAGTAACCAAGAGTGTCAGTGTTATTGCGAGCGCTAAAAGTCTTAAAGACGTCATTTTCTATAATGAAAAGAGAATGTAATAAATGGTTTTCTATCATTACCTTACATGTTTTTAAAGAGGTCTCGCAAAAACTTGTTGCACTAAATGACATCTCGTCTGTTTGGTAATAAAAATAAATTACAATTAGAATATGATGTTAGTTATGTCATTTAATTCCAAGTTAGTATGTCCATTTTCTCCGTTTTCTTCATGATAATCGATGTTTCAGTATAGCCATTATATGAACTCATAACATCTTTAGCACGAATGTATACATCCATGACCTACAGAAATTATTATATGTTGATGTCATGGCTGTTTATTTAAGATATTACTTTTACTGTTACTTTATTTGATATCTCTTGAATTGAAGTCACTTAAGAATCTTTCATTTCCAAGTAAGTCACCTCTAAACCAAGTGCTGCGTTTTCACATCTATAAACGTGCTGCGTTTTTATATCTCACGAACGAGTGTAGAAAGGTAAATGAGACTTATCATGGTGCGAGATTTTCTTCAATACAAATAACGAGATCTGCATTATAGATATATTTTATGACAAGAAATATTGTACATAATCTCTATAAATACTGTTTTGATACAAATACACAGGTTACATTTCACATATCCACATACAGAAGATTCCCCTTAAGTAGTCCAACTATAAGTTTGAATTTTATTAAATCTTCTAGTTCAATATGAAAGCATTATCTTGTATAAAGATGCAGTACATGCATTTCACTGTCATGTCAATATTAATACATCTCCCCATATACAAAATATAGTTCCGTGCACATCCTATATTATTCCTGATACAGTTATAGTAGTACTAAGCATAAAAAATACAATACATCAATAAATTTATAAATATATGAACAAATATATACTAAATATATGTAAATATCAACTAAACTAAATAAACAAACAACGAATACAACTGTTTTACTTCTTTCTTTAATAAATAAATGAATATATATATAAATAAATGTACTGACTGGCTATTCGTTATAACATAACGCTATATTTATTCTAACAATGGGAAAAACAACAACACACTATTATCTAAATATGAATTATTACTTACATACGTGTAGTCGTTTATATTCCACTTATAATACACACCTAACAGTGAGTTTTTATACTATTGTATAAACATTGAACAAAATGTTGTAATTTCAGCTCGACTGAAACTTTCTTTATACACAATACTTATTGGACGGCTACGAAGTATTATCAATGTTTCATTAATCATTTTAAAGCACAGATAATACATGAACGTTAAACAATTCCAAATTATTATTGTATTAAAGTAAATGGATTAACAGACGTGGATATTTAAGGGGGCACATATTACACAATCTTAATATACATGTATGAAAATGACCTTTTGATTGACCGTGCTTTAAAACATGTATATGTACATTTATCGTGTGTAATATAATCAACATACTCATAGTGTCCCCTTACGAGGTCTAGATGTGAAAAACAATTGTTTTGTCTATATGCAAGAAAATAATATTTGATGTGTCAAGGTCTACACTTTTTTATATTTTATACTGTGTACGGAATCCATATAGATACATATATCAATAATTGTAAAGTAAGATTTATTTTGATTTTCATATTATGATATTTATAAATTTGTTGCAGTTGGTTTAAATGAACCATATAGGCCAACTACATTTCATTTTCCAATAAAAAATCATTATCACTGGGAGGCGCTAAAAGGACGATATCACCTTGTCATGAGTTTCACGTGACGTTCGACGTAACTTGCCATACAGATACGTGCAATAATTCATTGTGTTTCCAACGTTGCTGTAAGAAAAAAAAATTATGTATTAAAAGCCCAATGTTAGCATTAGGTAACTGAAAGCAAAGTATCGTTAAATGTTGCCGATAAGCACTCCAAATCGCTAAATATATTTGTAACAAGCCAAATGCGTCCTATTTGGTAATGCTGTGTATGTGACTGTTCATAGACCAGTTTGTCTTTCTTGTGTTAATTGTTAAATTGTTAAACTATTGTTTGAACCGTGGCACTGTAGAACGCGTCTATCTTACTGAGCTTTTATTTACAATATTCAACGTATTAATCATCGTTTGCAATATTGTTCTGTTTGAAAATGCGACAATCCCTTTAGGTCTTATTTGGCTATTAGGATATGGTAAATGAATCGATTAGCGTTTGCAACCGTGAGTCATATTTTGTTTTATACAGTTTACTTTATACATTGCAAGATCACCAAGTAAGAGTGTGCACAAACAGTTTTATATGAAATTCAGTTTGATAGAATTGAACTGAAAATTTTGCTTGAAATGATATGGCTCCATTTTGATTGATATATTAAGATCAGAACATCAACCGAATGTAGTAAATTGATTCTCGAATATCTCTGACTGTTCAAATCAAAGTTCCTTCCATGGTCAATATCTCCTATGACTCACTCTCCAATTATCCTCTTTGATGACGTCACATCTTAACTTATTGCAGTTCTATGTCAAGATAAGTTCAATGTGACCACGTCACTTTATTATTGCCAAATAGTTTTGCAAGACTTGTCATATCTGTGTACCTCACCATGTGCAATACGTACATTTCGAAAAGGCGATTTATTCAGTTTAAGTTAACGACAAGAAGTGAATTGACCACTTCATTTAAATGTTGTATATGAAGATTATAAATGTAAGGTTAATATGAACTAAGGCATTGCCTCTCTTGGGGTTGAACTTCAATTCCATAAGTATAGCAAACAAACAAATACTAAATAAACTTTATAGTACATGTATTATATGTTTAGGATAACATTATAGTTGTTTCCATCATAAATTTAATAAGTATTATTTTATCATAAATAATATAAGTAACTGTCCATGTTGTCCTAATCTTTATCAAACCATGGTAGCTTCGGTCCTTCAACTTAAGTAGCTTTAAGTGAAGGCTTACATTTTTCTTGTTCCGCCAATTCCATTGCTTGGCGATGTTTAAGTTGAGCCAATTCAACTGCTCGTTTGTGTTCTTCCAGTTAACAACAACAACTTATTTTTGCGTTGAAAAGGTCCATTTACGGTTTTGAAGGTCATGAATGAGATTGATTTAATTGATAGGATTGATGTGAATGAAAAGGAAAAGACATTTCATGTTAATATGTTAAAGAAGTTCAATGAGAGGGGAGTAGATGATAGCAATGAAGGAAGATGTATATATTGTTGTTTGTGCTGCAGTAATAGAAAGTGAGGAAGACAGAAAGGAAGATGAATCGGAGGTAAAATGGATTGATTGATGTAGATATAACATTCGGGTGTCCATCTGTAGGAGGTCAGGAAAGTGTAAATATGTTCATATATGTCAGGAGTTGTCTGGTGAACAGCAAAAGCAGCTAGATCATTTATTGAAGGAGTTCGCTGATGTTTTAATTGACCTATCAGGAACCACTTCTTTCATTGAACATGACATTAAACAAAATACCAGTGAACTAGTTAGATGTAAAGGATATCCTATACCATACAAGTCGTTAGAAACAGTTGACGAGGAAGAAAGCAAAATGTTAGAGAGAGGAGTAGTTGAACATTCATTAGTATTGTTGAGAAAGAAAGATGATAGCATAAGATTTTGTAAAGATTTTAGACAACTTAACAATGTTACTGTGTTCGATACTGAGCCTATGCCAAATATCAGGAGTTGTCAGGAGCTAGGTATTTCTTTAATATACATCTTAGTAAAGGTTACTGACAGATCCCTTTGACAGAAACGGCTACTGATATGATTTCTTTTGAAACATCCAAAGGATTGTTTCGATTTAATAAAATGCCATTTGGTTTAGTATGTGCAGGAAGTACATTTGTAGATTAATGAGAAAGGTATTAAAAGATATTGCCTGTGCCGATATCTTAATAGATGATATTTTAATACTCACGTGTACATGAGAGCAGCATGTTATCTTTTTGCGTGAAATATTTAACAGACTACGGGTAGCTAGTCTAACAGCTAGGCCAAGTAAGTGCTATATAGGGTTTTGCAAGTTAGAGTTTTTAGGACATGTAATTAGTGAGTCGCAGAGGTTGATGCCAGTACAAGAAAAAGATAGTAGTAGCACTGAAAGCAGATAGACTGACTACTAAGAAGTAGGTAAGATCTTACTAAGGCGTAGTAGGGTTTTACAGGAAGTTTGCGGTACCGTTAACAAATTTGACAAAGAAGGGCCAGCCAAATAAGGTACTAGAGAGAGAGAGAGAGAGAGAGAGAGAGAGAGACAGAGACAGAGAGAGAGAGAGAGAGAGAGACAGACAGACAGACAGACAGACAGACAGACAGACAGACAGACAGACAGAGAGAGAGTCAGGAGAATGCTTTTCAGACATAATAGAAGAGTCTAGTTGGACCTCCAATATTGAAGTTACCAGATCTCAGTAAGCCGTTCATAATCCGAACTGACGCTAGTGATGAGGGATTGGGAGCGGTTTTACTCCAAGAAACGGAAGGTGAGAAATTACCAGTAGCTTGTGGTAGCAAGAAGTTACCAGACAGGAAAAAGGACTATTTAGTTATTGAGAAAGAGTGTCTAGGGGTGATTTGGGGAATTTCGAAATTCCATCGGTACTTGTTCGGTGAGGAATTCATCCTAGAAACTGATCACCAGCCTCTCACTTATTTGAATAAGTCGAAGATGGCGAACTCCAGGTTGATGAGATGGTCGTTAGCACTACAGCCATATAGGATGAGAATTCAAGCAATTCCTGGAAGAAATAAAGTAGGGGCAGATTACCTGAGTAGATTGTCGAATGAGGTCAAGGAAGATTAGATTAGTGAGTATAGCAGAGACTGATCAGCGAAGTGTTAGTATTTAAGTTCAGGTCGGTATTTCTTATCTTAATGAATACATATATCATTCAGAGACTAATACATACTGTAGGCCATTATCAATTTAAATTGTTATTAAGATTATTAAAAGCTAATTAAGAAAACACAGATGTGCTAATCTCCCACTGACCAATCATTATATTATGACAATAACGATGAATTATTGCATATCGCTTTAAGTTGCACCATATCGTGTTAAATGCATGCAGTTATGTTGGTCGTTTGTTTGTGTTAGATGGTACTTTATACATCCGGCTGAAGTTGTCACGTTTAAGCTGTTGTTAACATTGTTTTCAGTTTTTGTTCGTTGACGTTTATAAGATCGGTTTATTATTTTATTCGATTATAAACATATCAATACCATTAAATTAACAGCAGTTGTTTGCATGAAAATATTTTTAGTACTTAGTTTATGGTTCTCATATTCTCTTTTACAAGAAGTACTTTTCATATTTCACTAGCTATAAGTAAACATAGCCGACATAAAGCAAACGTTAATAATTACGCGACAGCAGACATGAAACTGCCTTGTAACGTTCAGAGACCAAATCGCTCCGTGGCTCGTATAATCGTAAGAGAATTAAGCTGTATACCGATATAACTTCGACATACATTTTAAATATGTTACTCTCTCCCAGAAAGTATGTAGTCCGTAAATATCTAAGTCAAAGTCGTTAAACTACCATCCACTTTGAGAGACTAGAGGTAAATTTGATGGAAACCTCAACAGTTAACTAATTGATTTTAGCTGAAATAACGTAACGAATGCTTGGAACTCTCGTGAACCGCTCGCTCCACGATTCTGGGTAGATCTAATACTGAGTGAGGATTTTGAGATGACAATGGAGACGCAATGTTCAAACTGTGTTCCGTACTTCACAATTTGTTGCATTGTCTATGCCAGTTCATTCATTTTAAAGCAATTGGTTATACATTCAGAAATAATATGTTATTATGTTTGCTATTTAATTTAAACGCACAAATGCCAATTTACGTAATTGTATTTTTTATCTGTTATCTCATATCTGCTATCATGTTTTAAGTTCATATATGTCGACCGCAATTGATTTGTTAAAATTGTGTTTCAAAAGATGGAGTTGTTTGCAATAAATTGGAAAATTAAATTAAGAAGTTTAATATTGGTCGATCATTCATGTCATATCTAGATCATATACAGTACCAATAACTGCATTTTTATAGGCGTTAAGTATATGTACGACTAACTAATCTATGATTATTACAATTGAATACGGACATACTTGGCGAGCTTTTATCTGCAATAAACAGCATTGTTTACCCATACCTGCATTTCAAAGGCGTTAAGCATATGTGCAGTTTAGAAATTTATAACAATTACAATATGATTTGTCGAGTAAAAGACTAAGTCTGATTATTAAAGGAGGAAACCGCTTCTTAATACCTTTATTCATGTATTTGCGTCATTATTACGGTAACGTGATTATTACAGGAACTCCGTTTTGTCAATTTCCCTTTTCAAGCGTTCAAGGTTTCGAGAGACGAACAGCACAGTCAATCGCAGAAAAAAATATTGATCACCCATTGTGTTTCTATGTATTCCAATATATTACCCACCCTCCCACATCCTGCATTTTAATTGCTATATGTATGTCTTTTTGAAACAGTTTTTGGTAGTTCTTTATATATTTTTCAGGATCTCTCCTTGAAGTCGTTTTTCTGGTATGCAAGACAGACCTGTTGCAATCGTCGTGACTTCTGCAGAGGACGTAATATTCATATGTTTCCTATAAGGACTACTGGCAGTATTTCGCGGTCACAGCACCATTTAATGATTATTGTTTATGCACATTTCGAGGGAAAGGGATTTAAATATTTGTGAACATCTGGACCCAGGGTTGAATTAAACACTTGGGTTTTATCGTACGAATTTGTATATAAAAATGCTATGATATGGAGTTTAGAAATATGTGTATGTTACATTTATAGTTGAAAACAAATAAATTAATTAAGATCTTTGTTATCATAAAAAGGAATGCACTAAGAGTATGCCTTTAACATTGAGGAGTCATTGTTGATGACAGCAGCGAGTGTACAAACAACAATATACGTCGTTCAACATATCACATCTGTTACATCCACTGTCAGGGTATTTGCCTTAAGTTACATCAGATTTACAAGAAGAACAATTTATTATACAATTGTAATGTCGGAATGACAACATGTTTTGCCCGAGGAGCTGGTAATCAACTAGACAGTCGTTAATCAACTTTTAACAAGAATGGTAAATTTGATCAATTACATGTGTAAATGTGTAAAGGGACCATATTCAAGTGACTTTGTTTTAACTAGCAATGTTAAACCATTCCGTAGTATGAAACGTATCGATTTGGATATAATTGATCGTAATATTCCTACAACGTGTATAGTTATGTAGTTCATCTTAAAAAAACTCTTCATTTATATTTGTATCGTAAGAAATGAAATGGTATATTCATATTGTTCAAAATTATAAAAATGGTTGGTCTATGTACTAAATTGTGTCATCATGTTATCTGATGTTTGTGTTATGATGTACACACATGTATTGTCTGTGTTTGGATCACCACCTTTAAATATTAACCAGAGTACAGAGTTTCAGAATTTCTTGATTTCTTGATTTTTTACAGTGTGGGAAGAGTGTTGCTTGGTACAACAGTAAACAACAGTAAACCAGGTTTAAGCCCCTCCCCAAAGGCGGTCTATTATCATTGACCACTCCATGACGATTATCCTTGTTTTTCACTTCTTTGTATGTTTGTTATGTATTTGTTGTGATTATTTTATGTGACTGTTATCATTATGGCACTGTTACTTGATGCTGTTTCTCCAAGTGGGCGTACTTGATCTTATTGTATATGTTTGTTTTCATGTGTCTGAGATGTGACTATTATTAACAAAGAATAAAATTACAATAACTATACCAGTTCCTATTGTGATCTACGGTGTATGTATACAAATTTAAGCGGAACTGCAGTCATACCACATGTAACTGGCAAATTTTCTCTCAATTACACAAACATGCTATTGCTTGCTATTTGTGTATACAATCGGCAAAAGTTATAAGCGGTTACGTTGATTATCGATATTTCGTTAGCACGAGTTTGTAAATTTCATATATATTAATCTACTATCTAATGAACACAGTCCGTCCGTCCGTCCGTCTGTCTGTCTGTCTGTCTGTCTGCATGTTTATATGTATGCATGTTTGCCAAATATGTCTGTTTACGTACATGATATACGTTTTGTTTTTCAATTTGACCTATTGTGTCTCTTTCCGGTAAATGGATTACGTTGTTAAACAACATGACCATCCATACTGATATCAATTTAAGGACCATTCCCTGTAAATCTATATTCGGAGCAATCATATTGAGCTTTAGAGCAATTTGAGCAAGAAAACCATTAAAAGATGTGCCAGTTTTTACTTTTATCTTAAACTCAAATGAAAATTTTAGTGTGATATCAGTTTTATCTAAAATTCAAATTTTATTGTTTTATAAACGCACTGTTAAAATGTCAAGGAAATAAAATTGATTTTTATTATAAAATGATTATTAATATGGATAAAAGCATCTCATCACATTAATAAGTAAAATCTGGTTTGGTATGTCAAACATGACAACATATATATTGAAACTGGAGTAGCAAGCTTGAAACGAAATCTCTATTCTAAAAATGACAGCACTTAAATATTGCTAGACGTCATTCGGACTCTTTTTAAGAAGAGTTTGAACATGTGCAAGTCTGTATCAATGACGGTTCTACTCTTTAAAAAACCCGTCGTACGCATCTCCTCCCATAAAATCCTTTATTTTATTAAAATTCGCTATTTCTACAAAAAAATATGACTTTTGTGTGCCCGTTCAGATTTTGTGTTGCTCCCTTCTAAACTGAAATCCTGGATCCGCCTCTGTGCATAACGGATCATTGAAAAATTAAAATTAAATCACGTGACTCATTTAATACGTCAATAATATCTGATGAAACCGGTTGAGTGTACTAACATGTTAGTTGGACAATACTATCTTTAAATCAATATGTAATTCTATGTGGATATCCCTCATCTTCGTTTTTCCTAATATTGATATTTGTATGGCTGTAAACAAAACATTCTTGATATATATCTATATATTGTTCCGAATTCGGTATATGTATATGTTTACCGATTCGGCATTATTATAAACACATGTGGTCTAGTTATATTTTCAGAAATATTTATTTGTGTTCCAAATACAAAAACATATTTTCAAAGTCAATGTGCAGTCTGCAATCATTTGTTTAATTGTATGACAGGCGCATTCTTTAGCTGGTTTTTTACACTAAAAATAAAAATTAAACAAAAAAAAAACAATTAAGGACTATGATTATAAAATGTTAATATCTATTTTATATCAAATTGTCAACAAAGACGCACATACACACACACACGCGCACGTACACACACACACAGACACACACACACACACACACACACACACACACACACACACACACACTCTCTCTCTCTCTCTCTCTCTCTCTATCTCTCTCTCTATATATATATAAATATATATCTTTCTCCTGCCAATCATATGGTTTGTATATTCAATGTGTGATACAACTAGTGATAAAAAGGATTCATTGCAACCAGAGAATGCAATCACGAAACAACACATTGCATATTCGATATTAGTGTGTCTGATCAGGTTTATATGAAATGAAATATGAAACACCATCCACACCCAAATAACTACATAACTAACAACACAGAATAAGTACCAGAGTTCATAGTTATCGGAAACAATAACAGCATTGAGTCAATGTAAGGAAAGACGTCGTACATATATATCATATTAACATATACACATACAATATGTTAACGATTTCTTATAATTTCTTATACATTAATAAATCATGCTGACTTCATATTTAAATGATGGTTGTAATACAATGGAGGGACCTACATACATTTATATAACATTCTCATATATTAATTGATCTGGTCACAGGAGAGTTAATCAATGTATTATGATTCCAGCGTTATTTCACATTTGGTGTAATACAATAACATTTTTTATATCATTCTAGATACTTTGTTCTGTCTATTCATTTGCAATAACATTGCTTTGCAATCATAAATGAACCAAAGCCCAAGATTCCTTTTTTTAATATTTTTATATTATACAACACATACCTTAACATCGCAACCATATTTCCGTTTGGTTTTCAGTCGGAATTCAAAAGAAAGAAATACCACAATTGAATTTGCATAGCAGTGACGTCGTTCACAGTTTTTCATGTTCAGTGACTGTTTTTAAAATCTGAAGTGACTTTAACGCTATCAAATGGACCGGATAAATGAGTAATACAGAAGAATTTGACACTAACTGATCTTACATTTCTGGACACAAACATGATTATAGGTACTTGCATCAGTAAAAATAAAGTGTTTCAGTTAAAAAGAACGTGTATAGGACTTTTACTTACCCAGCTCTCTTAACTCTATTCACATTAGTGTCTTCACGAAGTTTTCCCGGAGGTTCTATTATTTCATCGCCTTTGAAACCAGTATCATGTGACACAACGTAGTAACCAAAAGTGTCAGTGTTATTGCAAGCGCTAAAAGTCTTAAAGACGTCATTTTCTATAATGAAAAGTGAATGTTATAAATGGGTTTCTATCATTACCTTACATGTGTTTAAAGAGGTCTCGCATAGAACTTGTTGCACTAAATGACATTTCGTCTGTTTGGTAATTAAAAAAAAATACTATTAAAATATGATGTTAGCTTATGTCATTAAATTTTAAGAGAGTATGTCCATTTTCTCCGTTTTATTCATGATAATCGATGTTTCAGTAAAGCCATTTTATAAATTATAACATCTTTAGCAAGAGTGTATACATCCATGACCTACAGAAATTAATATATGTTGATGTTATGTCTGTTTACTTAAGATGTTACTTTTACTGTTACTTACTTTGATATCTCTTGCATTGAAGTCACTTTACAATATTTCATTTCCATGTAAGTCACCTCTTATCCCATCTTTACATGTGTTGCGTTTTCACATCTATACATGTGTTGCGTTTTCACATCTATACATGTGTGGCGTTTTCACATCTATACATGCGAGTGTAGAAAGGTATATGAGACTTATCATGGTGCGAGATTTTCTTCAATACGAGATCTGCATTAAAGATATATTATGTGGCAAGAACTATTGTTCATAATCTCTATAAAAACTGTTTTGATACAAATAGACAGGTTACATTACACATATCCACATACAGAAGATTCTCCTTTAGTAGTACAACTATAAGTTTGAATTTTATTAAATCTTATAGTTGAATATGAATGTCTTATCTTGTATAAAGATACAGTACATGCATTTCACTATCATTACAATGTTCATACATCTCCCCATATGCAAAAAACAGTTCCGTACACATGCTTTACATTGAAAATTACCTTGTGATTAACCGTTCTTTAAAACATGTATATTTACATTGATCGTGTGTGTAATATAATCAATATACTCGTATTGCTCCATTATGGGGTCTAGATGTAAACAAAAAATATGCGAGAAAATAATATTTGATGTGTCAAGGTCTACACGTTTTAATATTTTGTATTGTGTACGAAATCCATATAGGTACACATATCAATAATTGTAAGGAGAGATTTATTTTAATTTTCATATTATAATATTTATAAATTTGTTGCAGTTGATTTAAATGAACCATATAGACCAACTACATTTCATTTTCCAATAAAAAAACATTATCAGCTTGGAGAAGCTAAAAGGACGACATCACCTTGTCATTAGTTTCACGTGACGTTCGACGTAATTTGCCATACAGATACGTGCAATAATTCAGTGTGTTGTCAACGTTGCTGTAAGAAAATAAAAATATATGTATTATATAAGTATCGTTTAATGTTGCCGAGAAGCACTTCAAATCGCTAATCATAAAATTGGTTACAGGCCAAATACGTCCTATTTGGCACCTCTGTATATGTGAGATACTAAACATGTTCTTCTATGTATACATTTATATTGTTCATAGACCAGTTTGTCTTTCTTGTGCTAATTGTTAAATTGTTATATTACTGTTTGAACCGTTGCACTGTAGAACGCGTCTATCTTACTGAGCTTTTATTTACAATATTCAACGTATTAATCATCGTTTGCAATATTGTTCTGTTTGAAAATGCGCCAGTCCTCTTTTTTGGCTTTAAGGATATGATAAATGAATCGATTAGCGTTTGCAACGGTGAGTCATATTTTGTTTTATACATTTTACTTTATATATTGCGAGATATAATAGTGTGCACAAACAGTTTTATATGAAACTTATTTTGACAGAATTGAACTGAAATTTGTACTTGAAATGATCTGGCTCCATTTTAATTGATATATTAAGATCAAGATCAGAACATCGACCGAATTAAGCAAATTGATTCTCGAGTATCTCTAACTGTTCAAATCAAAGTTCCTTCCGAGGTCAATATCTCCTATGACCACCCTCTAATAATCCTCTTTGATGACGTCACATCTCTACCTATTGCAGTTCTATGTCAAGATTAGTTCAATGTGACCACGTCTCTTTATTATTGCCAATTAGTTTTGCAAGACTTGTCATATCTGTGTAACTCGCCACGTGCAATACGTACTTTTCGAATAGGAGATTAAATCAGTTTACGTTAACTACATGTCCACTTTATTTAATGTTGTATATGAAGATTATATATGTAAGGTTAATATGAACTAAGGCATTTCCTTTCTTAGAGTCGAACATCAATTTTAAAAGTATAGCAAACAAACAAATACTAAATAAACTTTATAGTACATGTATTATATGTTTAGGATAACATTGCAGTTGTTTCCATCCTATATTTAATATGTATTATGTTTATTATAAATAATATAGGTAACTGTCCACGTTGTCCTTATTTTCATCACACCATGGAAGCTTCGATCCTTTAATTTTAGTATCTTTAATTGAAAGCTTACCTGTGTCTTGTTCCGCCAATTCCATTGCTTGGTGATGTTTAAGTTGAGCCAATTCAACTGCTAGGTTGTGTTCTTCCAGTAAACAACAAAAACACGATTTTGAAGGTAATGAACGAGATTGATTTAATTTATAGGATTGATATGATTGGTAAGGAAAAAACATTCCATGCTAATATGTTGAAGAAGTAGTATGAAAGGGGAGTAGTTGAATGAATGAAGGTAGATGTATATTGGTAGTTGTTGGTGCTGCAGTAATAGAAAGTGAGGAAGAATGGAAGGTAGATGAATCGGAGGTAAAATGGATAAATGTAGATATATAATTAGAATGTCCATCTGTAGGAGGTCAGGAAAGTGTAGAAGATGTTCATATATATCAGGAGTTGTCTGGTGAACAGCAAAAGCAGGTAGATCATGTATTAAAGGAGTTCGCTGATGTTTTAACTGACATAACGGAACCACTTCTTTCATTGAACATGACATTAATGTAGATATCAGTGAACTAGTTAGATGTAAAGGATATACTATACTATACCGGTCGTTAGACACAGTTGACAAGAAAGTAAGTAAAATTTTACAGCAAGCAGTAGTTGAGCCTTCAAATGTACCATTCTCAAGTCCAGTAGTATTGTTGAGAAAGAAAGATGATAGCATAACATTTGGTATAGATTTTAGATATTTTAACAAGGTAACTGTGTTCGATGTTGAGCCTATGCCAAATATAGAAGAGATTTTTTCAAAGTTGTCAGGAGCTAGGTTATTTCTTTAAGATACATCTTAGTAAAGGTTACTGACAGGTCCCTTTAACAGATATGGCTAATGATATGACTTCCTTTGAAACATCCAAAGGATTGTTTCGATTTAAGAAGATGCCATTTGGTTTAGTATGTGCAGGAAGTGCATTATATATGTTAATAAGAAAGGTATTAAAAGTTATAGCCTGTGCCGATATCTTAGTAGATGGTATTTTAATATTAACGTGTACATGGGAGCAGCGTGTTATCTCTTTACGTGAAATATTTACAACTACGGGTAGCTAGTCTAACAGCTAGGCCAAGTAAGTGCTATATAAGGTTTTGCAAGTTAGAGTTTTTAAGACATGTAATAAGTGATTTCATACGTTTATGCCAGTACAAGAAAAGATAGAGGCGGTACTGAAAGCAGATAAACCGACTACTAAGAAGCAGGTAAGATCTTTCTTTGGCGTAGTAGGGTTTTACAGGAAGTTAATCCTATTTTTTTCTGCTATTGCGTAATGGTACCCATTTACATATTTGAAAAAGAAGGGCCAGCCAAATAAGGTATTGTAGGGAGAGAGTCAAGAGAATGCCTTTCAGACATTGAAGAAGAGTCTAGTAGGACCTCCTATATTGAAGTTATCAGATCGTAGTAAGCCGTTTATAATCCGAACTGACGCTAGTGATGTGGGATTGGGAGCATTCTTACTCCAAGAAACGAAAGGTGAGAAATTACTAGTGGCTTATGGTAGCAAGAAGTTACTAGACAGGGAAAAGAACTATTCAGTAACTGAAAAAGGTTTTCTAGGGGTGATTTTGGGAATTTCGAAATTCAACCGGTACTTGTTCGATAAGGAATTCATCCTGGAAACTGATCACCAGCTTCTCACTTTTTTGAATAGGTCGAAGATGGCAAACTCTAGTTTGATGAGATGGTCGTTAACACTACAGCCATATAGAATGAGAATTCAAGCAATTCCTGGAAGAAATTATGTAGGGGCAGATTATCTGAGTAGATTGTCAAGGAAGATTAGATAAGTGAGTACAGCAGAGACTGATTAGTAGGTCTTAGTAGTATAAGTTCAGTTCGTTATTTCAGAATTATGTTACTCTAATTGTACTGAATCAAGTGTTATTTACATGTAGTAAATAAGGTAAGAGAAGTCTATGTTTTAGGAGCTGTGTAATTTGTATATAGATATATATTTAATTAGGTAACTGGTAGATGTAAAATAGTAAAATGCTATTTAATAGAGGGAACATTCTTTGTGTATTTATTTTGTTCGTTATAAAAAGTGTACCCACTTTTCTCCTTGGAGGGACGTGCTGTAACAAAAAAGTTAGGTTGTTGTGGCCTAATTGAGTAGTGTCAGCTAGTACGTGTCCATTGTAGTGATAAAGGCTATATTTAGAACAGGTAGCGTGGAATTGTTAAAACGTATCGATAGATCGATAGGAGTAACGTTTTTAATATATTTTTACATTTTCATTCTTTGATTAAAGAATAAATCATTTTGAAGTTTATGTCATCAAATTCTATTAAGTTTTAAGAAAGTTAGAAAAGTAAAGGGGTTTATTTGTCATAAAACTATTTTAAGTTTACATGAGCCTAATAGCGTAAAATTGGCATCGTACGATATTGGAATGTTTGTTGTTCGAGTACATAACGGCAGACGGCAGGTTTTAAGACGTATGCGAGGTATGTGTCCGCTACGTCAACGACGTATCTAGACAGGAAGTCATCAGAACAGCATCCCTCATAATCGTCATATGGACGAATTGACGGACCTGACGTCGGAGTACGGTTGATAGTCGGTACGAGGCGACATAAAGCCAGATACTCAGTATAGAGTTCTAGCGAAGATAACCAAGTTTATATAGCCACCGCAGCAAGGGATGAGTGATGCTAAATTTATGATAATCCGGATGCGGTAGTAGTATCTTAAATACCATATTAGTGCATTTTTAAAAACAGTTTTAACATTCAATCGATATAAGCAGTTCGGATCGCGACGTAGATTACGGAAAGTATAGGAGATAGAACTGTTTAAAAAAAATGTTAATACCATCATAGGACCTTTTAAAACCAGCTGTGTTTTTATTTTGTTTGAGTAATTATTATTAATTTGTATATATTGTATAATTGTATATTCATACTTTTTTCTACCCTCGAAAGTTGTCGGTCCTTGGTCATTTTGCTACATAAATCACTTATTACATGATTGCAACTTTATTCCCTAATTCCTTGGTTTGCAAAACAAAAGCAAACATTATTAGTATCATAAATGGTAGTACTACATATTGAACATCTCTAGGAGCCTTTTATTTATTTTTTATTTTGCGTCTCCCAAGTTATGGACAGCAGAAAGGATATCCAAATAATAAAGCTGTCCATTCACGCCTTATTTAATCAAGCTACATAAGTGGATGCTGGTCACAAAATGTTTTCAGAACCTCTTGAAGTGGGTTTTTCATCTGTTATTTTTTTTTCTTGCATACTTTAAATGTCACAGTGTGTACTTAAACATTTAGGACAGAAACATATGACAACGGTCTGGAAAGCTCATTTGGTAGAGCACTTTCCCTGCAAGTGAAAGGTCCCGAGTTCGAATGTGAAATGTCTTCCCTTGTTACATAAACATAAAAAATGTCTTTACTATAATTTACACTGTGCCGATAGCCAGTATGTATTTTTACAGGGGTTTCAAAACAATTTCAAAAACATACCTACTAGACATAGGACCACCTCCCTTCTTTCTCACAAAATGTTTTTGGACTGCCGAAGCGGGGATTAATCCAACAACTTCGGCAGTGAGAAGTAAGTGGTTATTTGACAACAACACTATGGAAAACTCTGCCATAGAAGGAATCATTTGTATAATTCTAAATATCAGGCATTCATGCTGTATTCAGGCATAAATAGAGTTCTTGCAGTTTAAATGTTATAATATGACTTAACTAAAATGTATTTCTCTAGACAGAGTCAATCAAATGTTGAAAACTTGAATGCCACAGGACTAGACTAAAAATTTAAGAGAAGTCTCTGGACATGACAGTTATTTGAACCTTCATCTCCAATGTACTAAGAATAAACAATAGCATTGCGCATGACTGCATACAAATACCAATCCATTAACTTAAGTTCCTAAATTAAGAAATAGAATAACATTTATTTAATATATTGTTTTCTAATGTTTAACAGAGAAGGGGAAAATCATATTTCATAAGTTAGGCTTTATCATATTATTCATTCCAATAATTTATCTGAGCTTTTTCGTATTGCCTTAATTACACACATGGTGAATAAAACAAGCAGTGAACTTCAGATGTTGATAGGCAAACAGCAGAACACAATAAAATGATTACTGACAGTATCTTACTTCATTTGTGTATGTGAAAAGAGGAATTTGAATAAACATGGACACATGTATATTAAAAATATGTATAGAATTACTTGGTTAAAGCGAATCACCCGAGTAAACCATAAACAGGTGTTATACAAGTTTAACGTTCAAGCACTGGAAACAAGTTAATGTTTATGTTAATTGAAAACGGACAACCTCAGCAGGATGTATAAGTTACCACTAAACACAAAAAAGAACTGCAGTCATTTAATATGAATGTGTGCAACTTAAAGTAATATGCAATAGTCCACCGTTATCGTCATACCAGCTGTGTTTGGCCCGTAGGATACAATCACATCTGTTTTCTTAATGAGCTTTTAATTATATAATTATTATGTTATTACCATTTCATTCAATAATGGTCTACAAGGTGTATTAGTCGTTTACAGACACTTGTGTTTGCTTAAATAGCTTTTAATTATTGTTATTACAATTTGGTTCAATAATAATCTACAAGATTTATCAGTCGCTGACAGATATCATTTCTTTGCTTAGATAGCGTATAACCTTGAATATAATTTTTTTTTTTCACGGCAATAATTATAATAAACAGTTATATGGTTTTCTAAATATTTTAGTCCTTTGCGAATTAGCTCCAAACTGACTAGTTTAGTAGATACGAGGTGCATTCAATATATTCTGTTACTGGTCTTCGGATATTTAAGATTTTCACAGAAACGGGATTTTTTTTCCAAGCCAACCCTTCAAAGTATTTCCACTCACACAGATACACACTTTTGAAGTCTTGCGGTACACAATCTAATTGCCGTTGTCTCCCCTTGGTATACTGTTCAGACACTGAAAAATTGCAGACCCAAGGGCACTTCCAGTAGCAAAGCGTTTACCTGCGAGCTTTTTTAGCATGGGAAAGAGGAACAGGGGTTTATGTCAGGGGAATGAGGGGGGTTCAATCTGAATATTTTTTTCTTGTTCTAAAAATAGAGTGTACACTTTTAGTTTTGTGGGCAGAAGCATTCTCGTGAATAAGCTATGCCTTCCAAACATTTACAGGCGTTTATTTTGATAAACCTTTAAGACAGATTTAAGTACTTTATCTTTGTAAACCTTACCTGTATTTTTTCTACCCTCTTTGCATGAAATTTGAACAACAGGACCACTAGAATTGTAAAACAATAGTAGAAGCCACGTTCTTTTGAAATACGTACTAAAATAAATATTTGGCATTCAAATTTGCGATTGGAAAAAACTTGCAGTACCCTTTAAAATATATATACTTTCATTGTCAGAATAAAAAAAGTTCTGAAGATTCATGTTTAATAAACAAAATCCAATTCAGATCATTTGAAGACAAATTATAAATGTGCACTACTGCAATCTGACTATAGGGAAGTTTCAATTGTGGAATAGAATCAAGGCTGCTTAGAATAGAGTTTTGAAAAATGTCTTATTTACTTCTATACCAAATCATCAGCAGTCCCAATCTTTTAGCGTTCACAGAGCTTTGGTTTCTTTATGAAATGGTACATATTCAGTGAAATTGGTTTAATAACATTTTTCTAATCACTTGTTATATTTTAAGTATAGATATGCTATAATCTTAAATAGAATCAACATTATGATTATTACTGTCAGTCTCCTGATCAACGTTTTTATGAAATATTGCTATAATCCCGCTCCCACCTATTTAACACATCTGTATATAAACTACCTCCATTGGAACTTACTTTTTCTTTTTGTTTATACCAATAGACTTCCAGAATTGTTAGACAACATACAATGATTTAAAATATTAATCCACTTTTACATGGATCTCAAGCCCCTTTAATATGAATATTAAATATATAAACTTACGTAGTTATTATACAATCATCATACGTCGGAAGGGAATGTTTGTGAGTTGGTCTTGTCTAATTATTTTCTATTGAATAATCTATTTAACGACCGTTTCAAATTTTATTCACATGTTATGCAACACAATCTTGTGTTGGTGTTTATACTATTTGTCTTTATTTAAATATGTTCAGTCAAAATACATGGACCAAAATACAATAGTATTACAATCAGACATGTCTTTCCACTTGCGTGACACATTATTTTATTCTTATTAAGAGACTTAACGCACTTAAAAGTAAAAGCGAATAAGAATATATGTATAATAAGTTAAATTTAATTCAATTACACTCAGACCAAAAAACAGAACCTTCATCAATAGCATTTAAAACTATGATATAGATTATATCCTTACGCTTAAACCTTCAAGTTCTTTAAGGATAAAAGGAAAAAACGTAAGTATTGTTAAACAGTTAAACAACCGAATGTCATGTATTCAAAATAATTATACCAAGGCATCAGTAACCCTTTAGAAAATAACCACTTTAACAAAGTCGACGAAAAACCTCTTATCTTAATTCCGTAACCGGATATCCAGAGTTAAGTTCAGTTATTTCAACATCTTTCAATTATTTACACAGCCTATGGATACTTGGAATGTTAGGATTCTCCGGAAGCATGTTGTCTTATACCAGTCATGGCAGGAACCATGTCCACATGGTCCATGATTCAGGTAAAACTCGTGATGAAGTTACAAAGTATAGCAGAGCAGAAACAAAATAATTATGGGAGCGCTAATACGACGGTATTGACCACTGGAAACTTGTAAAAGGTAGAAAGACATCATATTTTGCATATTCGTGGTAATACATTTATTTGACACAAAGTGTAATATTTTTTTTATTTCCATCAGTTTTTATTAATTTAATAGCAATAATTCTAAGGAATTAGTTTTTTAATTAATTTGTATTTTATAATATATTTTTACATACATATATATATGTATATTAAAAATCGTAAATAATTTCTAAAATCTGACGTTACAGGTCTTTATATTGCTATATAAAACAACTCCATTTCGAATATGATTACATTAATCTTGTTTTATCAAATTCAGCTTGTTGGCAAACTCTGAATAAATGTATTGACGCTGTGTAGATGATAACAGCTTCTCAGGCATAACTTGATGACATTTGGACATAACAATTGTATCATCAATAATTCTGCTTGGCAATTTGATGTAGCGAAAGGCAAATACCCTGACAGTAGATGTAACAGATGTGATATGTTGAACAACGTAGATTGTCGACTGTACACTCGCTGTATTCATCAATAATGACTCATCCCAATTACGTGCAAAGTAGCGCCAACACTCCGTATAAAGTCTTTTTTACAATAACAAGGTTTTCATAACGTAGTATCAAGCTATAATCATAACCTACACATAGTTCTATTCTCTATAATATATAACCATTTTTATATTTAAATGCGTTTGATAAACTCAGGACTTTTATAATTTAAATATTGAACAGATATACCAGCGAATTACATCGAAATTTAAATTACTATTATCAGTGCTCTTCGTCTTGGAACTGTCCAAACCGCCTTTCAGTGAATTTGCTTTGATATAGCTATGTAACCGATGTCTATATCTATGTAACCAAAATCTACGTATGACATTTTCGAAATAGTCCTCCAATATTTCCTCCTGATTTACATGTATACCTCTTGCGCGACAAGGTTTTTATTACCAAATGCGATTTACAGACATGGGTCTTTGCAACAGCTTGAACATACAAAATAGGTGTGTTAACTATGAACGTACATAACAAACACCAAAACTTGGTTGGTTTCATTTTATTCAAATTTATTCACATGTTTTATGTAATTATCAATAATTGTTTCCATCTCTTTCTGAGTTGTAATTCACAAACTCCCATGTTAACATCAGTTAGGTCTGTCTAAAACTCCTATGTTAACCTTGTCAAGGTCTGTCTAAAACTCCCATGTTAACCTCATAAAATTGACCCTCAACACTACCGAAAAGGCAATGAGCTTTATTTTCTTATAGGTCAACTCGTTACTACCTTCTCATTTTCTGAATAACTAACTCTATATTAAACACGCCACATCTTTCCCCGACCACAGCTTGTCAACTCTAAATGACATTAAACTTTAAGTTACATAATCTCATTAAGTTAATTACCAAATCATATGTTATTTAACATGCTATTTCAACAATTTATAAAAGCATTTTACAAACGAACCATATGCAGCATAGAACGCAAACCAAGAAAGGAAACTAGCAGACTTGGTTATATTGAAACTGTCCTTGACGAATAATGAAGCATTTGACGTACATATCTATGTATGACGTACATGGCTATATATGACGTACACACCAATATATGACGTACACACATATATATGACGTTCACACAAATATATGACGTACACACCAATATATGACGTGCAATCCTATATTTGACCCATACTCCTATATATGATGTACACACCTTTATATGACGTAAATGCCTATATATAAATATATATATATATATATATATATATATATATGACGTACACACCTATATATGACGTATACTCCTATACATGATGTACTGACCAATATATGACGTACACACCTTTATATGACGCACACACCTATATATGACGTACGCACCTATATATGACGTACACTTTGATATATGACGTACATTCCTATATATGACGTAGACACATTTATATGACGTACACACTTATATATGATGCACACACATATATATGACTTACACATCTATGTATGACGTACGCATCTATATATGGCGTACATACTTATATAAGACGTACACACCTATAAATGGCGTACACACCCATATACTATAGTTATATAAAATGTACGTTTACTAGAACAAGTTATGGTATCTTAACAAATGTTCACTGCTGTAAACACTTAATATACAAAGGCAGATGTTTGCCGAGCAAAGTAATTATATCCGTCAGCGACCATTATATCTGGTAAAACATTATCTAATCGTGGACACCCACTGCATGATAAATCCGCGGTCGTGCAAGTATTATGTAGTCTTGGCCAAGAACGATTTATTGTGGAGTGGTTGGCATTCAGCAGTCTCGCAACCTGCCATTCTTTGAAGAAGTAACGTTCGCGTTCATGCTGTTGTATTTCATGTCTTAAGGTATTCAAAGTGGTCTGATGTATAAAACGATTGTTATGGAATGTTTTCAAATGTAAATAACTGTGTAAAATATCACGTAGATGAATGTGCACAAGGGAATCTTGTTTTCATACTTAACGTGGTATAATAGCGCTAGGCAACCGTTACTGATGTACTCTATATTGTCGGTAAACACTCAACAGATGTAATAACATTTATTATTTGTTTGATGCAACACATTAACAAAATTTTTTAAAAAGTTCCTACTTTATGAGCGTTTCAAGTTGTTTCAGTTTATGTACATACTAAATGTGTCAGAAACGAACCCGGCATACGTATATTGAAACAAAAATGAAACGCTTATAGTTTAGGAATTGTTTTAATGAAATATTTGTTAATCGGTCGATTTTTATTCTGGTGACAAATTGACCTTCGGTTTTTTATTGAATGATTTGTATTGTAGAGTTCTTCTCGTTGGGGGAAAACTCTTCAGTTTTGTTTTTACTGATTAGATTTTTGAAACACGTTGGAACTAAAAACTAAAATACATTTCATCATTTTTTGACTATTTCATTGCCAGTACATATTGACAGACTAAAGAACGCATACACTCGTCAACCGACACATTTAAACTATTTCGAAGTTACCACAAACAGACACACATGTAACACGAACAGACAATGTTGAGGAAAAGTCGAATGATAACAGTATGCAGTTGCAACATGTAAACGCTCATAATCCGAGACCGGAAAGTGTTGTTAAAAATCCACTACGGTACAGAGATATAAATCATGTGGACCCTGTAAATCTTGGAGAAATTTCATCGCATTATGTGGAGGTGTGTGCATCATAAGGCTAAACACATTTTGGCACAATGCTATAATTCTACAGTATTTAGCTCATATTGTCGGTGATCCGCCTCAAAATGTTATTTGGGTGTTTGCCGCTAGTCTCAATGCCAAAGCTCTTAAACTCATTGACGGTAGGCCACCTCCAATGGTGTAACTTGCAGTTTTATGTTTATATATATATTCAGTCAGTCATAAACATCATCTTTCATTCATTTTTATCTTCAGTCATTCCTTGTTTTTCTCATTATTTTAGTGTATGGCACTCAGAAATTATTCATTGTGTGTAGAGTTCAAATGTTAGTAAGAAATTATGGTATTTTTTCTTTGTCATTGACTTGATGGCTAAATTACAGCACACACAAATGTGACGTTATATTTTTGTATTCATTATGATATAAGGATTATCCTGTTTGTAAAAATAATTTTCTGATATTTAAATATATTTATTTGAAATAGTAATGTCACTGTAGTAATTGGGATCTGCCATTAGAGTTGTATCAAATTTGAGGTTGAATGCAGTAATTAGTATCAACAACGCCCTTGTTGGTGAATGTATCAGTTAAACACAACAATGCATGATATAGTTATAGAGCGTATCTATCAAATATAATACGACTTTGACTACAGAATAGCATACGATTGTTTTTATTTCATTTACCAAAATATGACAAGCAATTTTCGATATATAAATGCTTGAATGATAAATGTTACCTTTGGCCGAGGTAAAAGTATTTATATGACTTTGTGTGACTGTCATTTTGAGTATTAGTATATAAATACCAGTTATATGTTGTTTCGTCCTTTGTATACCAGGAATGTTACATTCAACTGGTTATAGTGTATACATATTGTCCATGTTGAGTCAATGTTATATCTAAAATGGCATCGTATTAAAAAAAAGAAAAAAACTAAATACATTTGCTGGACATTTCTTTCTCTCACTTATGGGTAATTTGAGTATCTTAAGTTAGTTAAAATTTAGGTTCTGTATTTGTTGCTTAATGAGATAATGAGTTGTCAAAGGGAGACAACTCGAATGATATCGTATTTGTTTAGGTTGCACGAGTTGTCTTTCTTATTCAATACTTTGTATTGTAGAGTTCTTCTCTTTTTGGAAAATTCTATAGTTTTTTACGCATAACCTTTTTTGGAACACGTGAGAAATAAAAAGTTTAACGCATTGGATCATTTTTCAAATTAGGCTATTTCTTGACATTGTCAATAGCTGAAAACTAATTAAATAAGAAGAATAAAATTACAGCTTATTCCATAACAAACTGTGTATTATAATCATTTGCAAGGGACATCAATACATTTGTTATGATGTTTTAATTCATGTTATTACATTCTATTATTTCAATTTTACCATTTGTTTGTCGTCAGTATCTCTGTCCTGTCATATTATATTGAGTATTCAGAATTGAATAAGTTGCACGTGTTTCTCTCCCCACCCCCTGTCTCCCTCTCTCTCTCTCTCTCTCAACAGATACGATTTTATTGGGTCTTATTAAAATTGATAATGATGTATTGATATAATAAGCTAGATTTCCAAGGAAACGAAAACAGTAACACATTGAGCCAAACTTCGGACAGACGTTTTACATATATATTATATTATATACACATACAATAAGTTTACAATTTCCAAAACGTCAATTCTGTTGACTTCACATTGAAATTATTATTAGAATCAAGTGTATATTGAGAGATATCCATCCATTTTATAACATATCGTAGTGTATGTTAACGGACCTTGTCCTTAGAGAGTAAATAATAAGAGGTTATTGGTAGAGGTGTGTCTGTTGTTAGAGGTTATTGTATGGTAGAGGTGTGTCTGTTGTTAGAGGTTATTGTATGGTAGAGGTGTGTCTGTTGCTAGAGGTTATTGTATGGTAGAGGTGTGTCTGTTGTTAGAGGTTATTGTATAGTAGGGGTGTGTCTGTTGTTAGAGGTTATTGTATGGTAGTGGTGTGTCTGTTGTTAGAGGTTATTGTATGGTAGTGGTGTGTCTGTTGTTAGAGGGTATTGTATGGTAGTGGTGTGTCTGTTGTTATAAGTTATTGTATGGTAGGGGTGTGTCTGTTGTTAGAGGTTATTGTATGGTAGAGGTGTGTCTGTTGTTAGAGGTTTTTTTATGGTGGGTGTGTCTGTTGTTAGAGGTTATTGTATGGTAGGGGTGTGTCTGTTGTTAGAGGTTATTGTATAGTAGAGGTGTGTCTGTTGTTAGAGGTTATTGTATGGTAGGGGTGTGTCTGTTGTTAGAGGTTATTGTATAGTAGAGGTGTGTCTGTTGTTAGAGGTTATTGTATGGTAGAGGTGTGTCTGTTGTTAGAGGTTATTTTATGGTGGGTGTGTCTGTTGTTAGAGGTTATTGTATGGTAGGGGTGTGTCTGTTGTTAGAGGTTATTGTATGGTAGGGGTGTGTCTGTTGTTAGAGGTTATTGTATAGTAGAGGTGTGTCTGTTGTTAGAGGTTATTGTATGGTAGAGGTGTGTCTGTTGTTAGATGTGTTTTTATGGTAGGGGTGTGTCTGCTGTTAGAGGTTATTGTATGGTAAAGGTGTGTCTGTTGTTAGAGGTTATTGTATGGTAGGGGTGTGTCTGTTGTTAGATGTTATTGTATGGTAAAGGTGTGTCTGTTGTTAGAGGTTATTGTATGGTAGGGGTGTGTCTGTTGTTAGAGAGTATTGTATGGTAGTGGTGTGTCTGTTGTTATAAGTTATTGTATGGTAGGGGTGTGTCTGTTGTTAGAGGTTATTGTATGGTAGGGGTGTGTCTGTTGTTAGAGGTTTTTGTATGGTAGGGGTGTGTCTGTTGTTAGATGTTATTGTATGGTAAAGGTGTGTCTGTTGTTTGAGGTTATTGTATGGTAAAGGTGTGTCTGTTGTTAGAGGTTATTGTATGGTAGGGGTGTGTCTGTTGTTAGATGTTATTGTATGGTAAAGGTGTGTCTGTTGTTAGAGGTTATTGTATGGTAGGGGTGTGTCTGTTGTTAGAGGGTATTGTATGGTAGTGGTGTGTCTGTTGTTATAAGTTATTGTATGGTAGGGGTGTGTCTGTTGTTAGAGGTTATTGTATGGTAGGGGTGTGTCTGTTGTTAGAGGTTTTTGTATGGTAGGGGTGTGTCTGTTGTTAGATGTTATTGTATGGTAAAGGTGTGTCTGTTGTTAGAGGTTATTGTATGGTAGGGGTGTGTCTGCTGTTAGAGGTTATTGTATGGTAAAGGTGTGTCTGTTGTTAGAGGTAATTGTATGGTAGTGGTGTGTCTGTTGTTAGAGGGTATTGTATGGTAGTGGTGTGTCTGTTGTTATAAGTTATTGTATGGTAGGGGTGTGTCTGTTGTTAGAGGTTATTGTATGGTAGGGGTGTGTCTGTTGTTAGAGGTTATTGTATGGTAGGGGTGTGTCTGTTGTTAGATGTTTTTTATGGTAGAGGTGTGTCTGTGTTTAGAGGTTATTGTAAGGTAGAGGTGTGTCTGTTGTTAGAGGTTATTGTATAGTAGAGGTGTGTCTGTTGTTAGAGGTTATTGTATGGTAGTGGTGTGTCTGTTGTTAGAGGTTATTGTATGGTAGGGGTGTGTCTGTTGTTAGAGGTTATTGTATGGTAGGGATGTGTCTGTTGTTAGAGGTTATTGTATGGTGGGTGTGTCTGTTGTTAGGGGTTATTGTATGGTAGGGGTGTGTCTGTTGTTTTAGGTTATTGTATGGTAGAGGTGTGTCTGTTGTTAGAGGTTATTGTATGGTAGGGGTGTGTCTGTTGTTAGATGTTTTTTTTATGGTAGAGGTGTGTCTGCTGTTAGAGGTTATTGTATAGTAGGGGTGTGTCTGTTGTTAGAGGTTATTGTATGGTAGAGGTGTGTCTGTTGTTAGAGGTTATTGTATGGTAGGGGTGTTTCTGTTGTTAGAGGTTAAAGTATTGTATAGTGTATGGTATATTGTATGGTAGGGGTGTGTCTGTTGTTAGATGTTATTGTATGGTAGGGATGTGTCTGTTGGTCATATTGGCTCTGGTGTTCCATATTGGGCCAATGTGGAAGACCAGGACCAATATGACCAACAGGCACACCTTTAACCATACTATAACCTTTTAATTACATTAAATTTTATACATATATATATGTGTATTTGGCGACTCTGAATTAACGTGATATACTAGATCTCTATATTCTTTTTTTTCAAAAGGAAAGAGTAAACAATAGAAAAAAAATTGAAAAAAAATACCGCAAAATAATTTGTCCTGTCGGAGAAAGTTTGATTTCAAGATTTACAGGCGAATGCTCTACCACTGGACTACGGCGCCGATTGAATACGGTGAGATATAAATACTGAGCATGTTATGTTATTTTATTGATAATTTCTTTAATCAACAATAACATTAAATAAACGAAACGGGTTTACAACATATTTTCAACAAATCCTTCCGTTTTATTATGTTAATCTCGCCATTTGAAAAAGCGTCGACATATGCCTCTTGTTTCCAAGTCCAGTTCCTTTCAGTGACTTCCTTCTGGAATGCTAAAAACAAATCGTCCTTCATAATATTCCATTGGTAATCGTGGTCTTGTAGCTACCAATAAATACTGGACTGGTATTACTTGATTGTATCTGGCTCATATCCAGAATTGTCCTTCTTCTTTATAGCCTCCTTAAATAATGTCGGACTAGTGCTGATCCCGAGACACCAATACTTTAATTAAATCAGTTCATGGTAAATGTACATAATTAGAATGTTCAGTAAGAATCATATAAAGTAAAGCTTTGATTTTTATTAGTTTGAAGCATTTTGTTTGTTTAGATTTTCCCTTGTAAGTGTTAGACTTCTAGTCTGTGATTTTTACTATTATAATTATTTTCTTCTTCAAATTCTGGAAATATCATCCTGGCCCCGAGATTGTAAAATTGTTTCCATGCTCATCTACAATTGTCCAAAAGTTATATAAAACATAATTAATAAGTAAACACTTGACATTATCTCTATTTTTAAAATTTATCTGTAATGCTGATACGAGGTAGAAAATGACAAGCATTATCATTTA